>JAVIWB010006574.1:600000-994218 GCA_031893035.1 Dermolepida albohirtum | reverse complement strand
TTCAAGAACGATTCACTTATTGGTAGAAATATTGTCACTGGAAATTTCCAAGTTTATAACATCATACTTTCGCGTAGGGGTGAATCTACCGCCTCATAAGAGGATTAAAGTAATAAATTAAATTTTATTGCACCACATTGCTCTGCAATCAAATATTAAGGGAGTGTTATTTATCTATAAAATTTTGTTTTTAATTCAGTGGTAGAAACGATACAGATCACTTCCACAATAGAATTTATTTAGATTCTTAAAAAACGCGCCGAACGAGTGAAATTTTCATTTAAGAAAAAATTGTGAGCTGTAAAGTGTTATGGTAGATAGAAAATGCCTAGAATAGCATTACTAGACATAAATAAAATTAAAAGTTATTGTTTTACACTAAGAGAGTTATAGTTAAGTGAAAATATCAAA
Organism: Dermolepida albohirtum; assembly: GCA_031893035.1. NCBI lineage: Eukaryota > Metazoa > Arthropoda > Insecta > Coleoptera > Scarabaeidae > Dermolepida > Dermolepida albohirtum. Next base: position 993,807 of record JAVIWB010006574.1, on the reverse strand, counting down.
GATAGAGAAATTTTCTCGATATGCCTTGCAACAAACAATAAAAAGAATGATTGAAACCGGCAGTGTAAGTGATAGACCAAAGAGTGGACGTCCAAAAAAGCTCAGTAATGCTGATGCACAGTTTTTAAAAGTTAGTTCCTTAAGAAATCGTAAGAAAGTTAGCGTAGAACTAGCTCAAGATCTTGCGCGAACATCTGGTACTTCGGTATAAGCTTCAACAGTAAGGCGACGCTTGCTCAGATCAGACTTGCGGGGATGCGTGTTCGTGAGAAAACCCTTACTGCGACCAGGTAATGCAGAGAAACGATTAAAATATGCCAGAGACCACGAAACTTAGGGATATAATGAGTGGCGACAATTACTATGGACTGACGAATCTAAATATTAATTATTTGGAACGAACAGACGTCAGTATGTTAAACGACGCCCTGGTGAATCGTTATTGGAACCATGTTAACACCCCTTGGGGACTTTTTAGAATATGTATGCAATAATCCTATCTAGTAGGCTAATTCATGCATTGTCTGACGTCAATCTGTGTCTAATAATGCGACAACAACCTACACTTGTTATTTATTGTGACTGGGGCGACCTGGACGAGCCATATCTTTCACATTCCTACGTCCCTCATTGAAAGCTTTAACCCACCTCGCCACTGTTCGGTATGGTAACAATGTTTCTCCACACCCTTCAATAAGATCTTCATGACATTGTCTTGTTGTGCGACTACGAGCACTTTCAATTTTAACTAACTTCACTGTTCCACTTTTCTGAACATGGTGAAAACATAGACTACAATAGTTTACATCGGCAACTCATAGAAGGCAATCGTTTTCGAACGATACCTTATGAGGAGTAGACCATTATGTGGTGGCAGTAAGAATAATCAATTTTCTCTCGCTTCGCTTCCACACCAGTATTGCCACTATTAAAGTTCCAACTCTCGTATAATTATTATTTAATAGAATGAAGTAAATTGTCTTGTATATACGAGGATAGTTTGACAAGTAGTGAGAATGACACATAGGTGGCGCTCTAATTGGTAAAACAAATGCACTGTAATTTAGGTTGCCTATTTATATGTTTACATTCCGATAAATCGGTTGATTAGTTTATTTTTGACAGCTGATTGAAAAAGAAACAACACGTCGTTTTGTTAAAATAGAAAAAGCAGATTATCGTGCGGTGATTAAATACTTCGTAATTAAGGGTATGAAAGCTACCGAAGTAAAAGATGAGTTACGGGAAACATTAGGTGAATCTGCTCCATCATCCGCCACAATAAGTAGATGGGTAAATGAATTTAAACGTGGTAAAACAAGCTGTGTTGATGAAGCGCGCTCTGGAGCATCCAAAATTGTGACTTCTAAGGAAATGATTATAAAAATCCATAATATTATTACGCAAGATCGATGACTCAAAGTGAGAGAGATAGCAGACATGGTAAACATTTCAACAGAACGCGTACACCACATTTTAACGAAAGAATTGGGCCTTTCCAAGCTTTTGGCAAGATGGGTGCCGCGATTGCTTACGACTGATCAAAAGTTCACTCGTTTACGCATTTCCAATGAGTGTTTGGACCTTTATAAGCGGAATCCGGTTGATTTTTGTAGGCGATTTTTATTTGCGATGAAATTTGGATGCACTACAGTACACCCGAAACTAAACAACAGTCGAAACAATGGTTAGAATGTGGTTCTGCACCTCCAAAGAAAGCGAAAACCACTTTATCGGCAAACAAGGTGATGGCATCAACTTTTGGGATTCAAAGGGCATTTTGCTCATTGATTACCTTCGGAAGGGTGCCACAATAAACGGACAATATTATGCAGAACTTCTACAAAAATTAAATGTTGAGATTCGTGCTAAACGGCCAGGAATGGCAAAGAAAAAGATTCTCTAACGACGAGCTTATCATCTTCGTAAATGAGTATTTTGCAAGCCTTCCGGAATCGCATTTTAGAGATGGCATAAGGGCATTGGAGCACCGTTGGAATAAATGTATTGCTCTTTTAGGAGAATATATTGAAAAATAAAAATTATTTTGTATTTAAAAAATTCGTTTTTCTTTTCCATTCTCACTACTTGTCAAACTACCCTCGTATCCTAAAGCTTTTATTTAATGTACTCTGGATATGAAACTAACAGGAAGAATTTCGACTAAATTTATATGACTCAACACGCACGATATGAAATATTAGTAAAATATTCAGCTCCTCGACAGCAAAAGAATAATGATCAGAATTGAAAGTTTAATTAATGTTAAATACACCAATTTATATTGGAACAGTAGCTTGATATTTGATTTTAAATTCAATCCTTATACGAAGCCTCGGAACAAAATATCACACTTTACATGTTGGAATTATTTTCTCCCTGTAATGAGGTACGCTTGAACAGGTATAGACAATCTGAACGTAGTGTAATGATATATTTTTGTTTATATTGCGTGCAAGTAAATATTTATTATACGTATTTCTTACTTATTTTAGTTGTAATCGACTGTTTAAATCTAGTGAAAGAAAGAAATGTGAGAGCAATCCATATGCTGTCGAAAGTGAAATTGAAATTTTCTTTTGTTGTATTATAATTTCTTTTGCTACGGCACGTCCGTCTTATCTTCCTTGATTTCTATTTGCAACATGGAATCGAATAAGATTATAATTATGTTTTCAAGATGGGTGCGTAAGAACATGTAGAAGCTTATTTTTAGATAGAGATTTACAATACGAGTATTACTTTTTTGCATTCGCATTTTTTAACATTTTAATTTCGTTTTTATAATAAATTAATGAAATGTATTGTTATTGGACTAGAATGAGATATATTTTCTATATTTTGTGAAGATTTAAAAGAAAAATAGACTAACTACAAAGGGTACTAGGAAAGTTTTGCAATACAGCTTTGTTTATTTAATTTTTTCAAAATAATTTCCATTACACTTAATACACCTCTCCATCTGCCGAAACCAATCTTTAAACCAGTTCTGCCAAGCTGCACTATGGAGTAAAGCACACTCGTTGGTCTAAGCCCGCAGAAAGTCCTCATCACTGGAAAACCGCCTCCCTTGTAGCTTCATTTTCACATGCGGGAACAGTGCTAAGTCGCCGGGAGCAAGATCTGGACTGTAGGGAGGGTGCTCGAGAAATTTCAATCCTGTCGTGGTCAAATATTCGGTGCAGGTTTTGGCGCGGCGAGGTGGAACATTATCGCGATGGAGGAACCAGGTATCCATTCTTGACTTTGGCCGCAGGTTTTTCATAGATCCAATGACTTCAGGCAGGCACTGTTCAGTATACTACTTAGCTGTGACTGTCTTCTGTGTGTCCAAAACGACGCGTTCCACAATTCCACTCGATTTATATCGACACATATCGAGATTGTCCCTTATTAAATTTTTTTCCGGCACCAAGTCACACGTCGTGTCATCTGCTCTTCACTCAGTTGATGCGGCACCCAGAGAGAACAAAGTTTGTTCACGTGAAAATTATCATGCAAAATCGAACGAATTACTGGTGCATGGTTAAATATAAATAAATAAAATAATATAACTTACACAAATTCAATTTCATGTATGATTCTATTATTTGTTAACTTCTTGAACCCCCAATAGATTAAAATAATATATTCTTTGTTTAATTTTTCTTGAACATGAGTATCAGTAATAATATCAGAAAATCTATCAGGTAAAATTATATTTATATCATACTTATTACTTACTAAGTTTACAACTATTTTATCTACATATTTTGTTTCAATAATTTCAAAGTTAGACACGCAATATTATTTACCAACTTCTAACTGTTCAATATCCATAGACCCGCAAGAGATACCATATGTATTTAATTTAGTTTACCAGTTCAGTCATTTATTATAATAAAAAAAGTTAATTTTAAAATTTTGTTTTCTGCAATTCTTGTTTATAAAAGCTTCCAATAATTTCTTCATTTTTTAAATCTTTTATTTTATATATAATCGGATTTGTCATCAATATTTTATTAACAATAAATATTTCTCTAGTCCATTTATTTTTATATTTACTTTGAAACGATTCTTTCTTTCTAGTTATTCTAACTCTATCACCAATCTTGAATATAGGTTTATACCAACATTTTCTTGTGAACGACGACTACGACTATATTTTTCACTTTTTTGATCTTCCACGGAACCAGTCTCTTGAAATTTTTTAATAATTCGACCAATAGTACTTTCAGATGGACGATTATGTAAACCATAAAATTCACTTAATTTTCTAAAAACTCTTTTCACAGAACGCTGATTTTCATAAAATAATTCAACAATTTAAACGCGTTGTTGTATCGTGTCCGAAGATATTTTTATAAATGTCATACGCCACACTTTTTAAACGCCCACATACCCAGACAAATTCAGTGGTCCATCTACATTTTCTTTATTCTTTAAAGAAAAACGCGCAATTTGAAACACCCTGTTTAATTAAACTAAAAATAAAACAACTATTACATATATCATGCGTTCTTACAAATTAATTCTTCGCTACGTTTCCTTTCATTTATTTTTATTGATCGCAATATTACAATTACATTTTGAATTGAAAATAAAGAAATATATATAACATGTGCTCTCACAAATAAATTCTTTATTGCTATAGCGTTTTATATATGGAATGGAAAAAGTTTAATGTACATTTCGTTAACAAGATTAATTCAAAATAATCTGTATTCATTTTAAACTTTTAATTTAAAATAAACCAGTAAAACTTACACTTTATTGTTATTGTAACAACCTTTTACGAAACTATTTTTTTTTTGATTAGATGTAAATAAATAATACAATAATTGTGTATGTGTAAATTAGACTTTCGTAGCTAATATCTTATTGTGTCAAAGAAACGTGACTTGGACGCAACTAGTCTGTATATTCGTGGTACAGAGTATAATTTCTACATGAGAATTTCAAACAGCATAACTTTGTAAGTGTTCTAAAATCGATACTAAGATTTACTTCAAAATGAATATTTATGTTGAATAATGAGTTAATTAGAGATATGAATAGATCACACTTTAAGTTGACATTTTCTATTGCAGATGTTTAAATATAGCGAAAATATCGGTCAGAGAAATTACATACTAAATGACATACTAACCAAAATTGCATAAAAGTACAACGCCGGTCTAATCATACATTCCAGACAAGTATTGAACAAATCAGATAAACCGAATTTAACCACATATTTGGCCGAGGTAAATAACCCGTAGACAAAATTGACCGCATTACCTGTTTGTTCCTCATGCACCTACGATACCTACGTATCTGTTTTCAATGGCTACGTATATAGATCCAGGAAAAAATAGTTTTGAGGTAATAATTGACTAAAAAACGTATTAATATTATTTTATAGTTAGTTAATGTAATTTATAAAGAAATATTATAACAGGAATACGTAATATAAATACGTTTTAGTAATTAGTAATTAAATAAGCACAGTTCAAAATATATGTTTATACTTGGATATATTGGCGTGGCAGCTCTTATGAGTCTTTTTTACACTCGTGCTAAGTGAAGAAGTACCTATAATCTGAGAATAAATTCTATATTATGAGATAAGTATTCTCATATAGCATAATATTTATTTAAATTTGAGACTTTTTCTATCGAGTTCTTTTGTAAAATGTTAAAGGGCGTAGCTGGGGATCTTTTGAATCAGCTAGGTCTAATATCTTGGCAAACACAACATTCAGATAAATAAAATGATAGATTATAACCTATAAACTTGATTTATTTAATGTAACATATATACATTCATGGAAGGAAATGGATAATCTTTAAAGTATTTACGATATTTAGAACAGGTAATAAGAAATGAATTTTATACAACGAAAACTGCGTGATCTTCAAAAAAAAACTTAAGATTAACATTAACCAGTTGTATGACATTTAAATATATATGTATATGTATATATGACAAGATTGATTAAAAATAGTAGCTATTAGGTGCTCAACTAAGTTCTCGCTGTTTTTTGGTGAAAATGCAACTTTATTGTGAAAAAATGTTTACAAATGAATCATTCAAAATATTACCCATCGCTAGCGACAACCTTTTCCCATCTTTCTGGCAGAGCTCGAATACCGTCACGATAGAAGTGTTCGTCTTTTGAGGCTATACGCGAATCAAGCCATTTGAGATGTCTTCATGTGAGCGGAACTGCTGATTAGCCAGACCATGTGCCATCGAACGGAACAAGTAATAATCGGACGGCGCAATATCTGGGGAATATGGCGGGTGGGGTAGGACCGCCCATTTGAGCGTTTCTAAGTAGGTTTTAACGGGTTTGGCAACGTGAGGCCGAGCATTGTCATGCTGTAGAATTACCTTTTCGTGCTTCTGCTCGTATTGTGGCCGCTTTTCGCGCAGTGCTCGGCCCAATCACATCAATTGAGTTCGATACCGTTCCCCAGTGATGGTTTCGTTTGGTTTCAACAGCTCATAATAAATAACACCACCCTGGTCCCACCAAATACACAGCAAAATCTTCGCAGCGTGACTATTCGGCCGAACCGACGACGTAGAAGCATGACCGGGCAGTCCCCATCATTTTGTTCTCTTTGGATTTCTGGAATGAATCCATTTTTCATCACCCGTAACGATGCGATGAAGAAAACCCTTCCTTTTTAGCCGCTGGAGCAGTTGTTCGCAGGCGAAAAAATGACACTCAACGTCTCTTGGCTTAAAATCATAAGGAACCCAAGTTCCGTGTTTTTGAATCATTCCCAACGCATGCAATCGCTGGGAAATGGCTTGGCGGGTAACTCCTAATGCTGAAGCAAGCTCTTTTTGCGTTTGGCACGGATCCTCATCGAGCAATGCCTCCAATTCAGCGTCTTCGAAGGTTTTTGGTCTTCCTTCACGCGAACGGTCGTCAACATCGAAATCACCGTCTTCGAAGCGACGAAACCAATCACGGCACGTTGGTTCACTTAGAGCAGCATCTCCGTAAACTTTTTGGAGTTCTCGATGCGCTTCAGCCACCGTTTTCTTCGAATGAAAGAAGAAAAGCAACACTTCCCGCAAATGACGATTATTTGGCACAAAATCAGACATTTTCACACAACCAAAAGTATCAGAGTGATCTCTTGAAAAACAGCGAGAACTTGGTTGCGCACCTAATAATAACTCTTAAAAAGATTTAACTTTTTGTCTAAAATCGAAATCCTTAGTTTCCGAAAATTTGTTAGCTTGCATTCAATGAAACTCATCTTTCAATGTAAAATTAAAAATGCGCTACCGAAGCAATTTCAAATATATTATAAATGTTATAAATGTCTAATAAACATATGCCAAAAGCAGAAAAATAAAAAATTGTAGATCAATACAATTAGCCGTGTCTCCATTTTTATATTCAGCGCTTCATGTTTATGAAGTCCTTTAGGTGCAAATACAGTCATTCGAACTACCTGACTTCCCTCCATGCTACCAGTATATTAACCACGTCATCGATTCGATAATTTTGTTTTCCTTTTTAAAATATCTCAAATTAATTTTCTAAATTCTTTCTAATTTTATTTATTCCACTTAGAATTGAATGTTACTTTAGATTTTTTCTTTTTAATATTTTGAACTGTCGTGTGTATAGTAATGTCATCACTACACGCACGATATCAAGCAGTGGATAGAAGCTAGTTTAAGCGCTCTTAAAAAAGCAAAACAGTTCAATCGTCTGAAAAGAAAATGCCTACTGTTTTTCAGAATACGTGTGCTGAAATTTTCACCAACTAACTTGAAAAAGGGTTAGCTATTGCTGAAGAGTATTATGTAACATTATTGCATAGGTCACATACTCAAATTAAAAGCATGTGACTATATTAAGGAGAGGAGAAATTCAGTTTCGTCATGATAATGCATCGATTTATTCATTGTACAATCAAAATCTTTAACCTACCTTCCAAATTAATCTCGTACCCATATTACTGGACTTAGGGAGGACGATAGCCATGTGTGTACCAAATAATTGATGTAATCAATGTTATTTGTTATTTTTAATTGTGTAGTTATGGGTATACAATTTTTGGTTATTTAACAATATTATAAATACTAAATATTTATAATAATTACGAGGGAGCGTTTTTATATTCGCGGAATGGGGACAAGGGGTGGAAATAAAAAAACCAAATTATTTTTTCAATATATTCACCTGCAAGACGGATACATTTTTCAACTGCCTCCTTGACTTCATCATCGGCAGTAAATTTTTTACCCCGCAGCTCTTTTTTCATTTTCGGAAAAAGGTAATAATCACTCGGGGCCAGTTCTGGGCTGTAGTGTGGGTGATTCACAATTTCGAAGCCCACCTTATGCAGGGTAGCTAACGCAACGCGGCTCTTGTGGACGGGCGCGTTGTCGTGCAAAAGCAGAACACCTTTTGTCCTTTTCCCCGTCTTTTCTCTTTAATGGCTTCTTTTAGTCGCTCTAATATTTTAGCGTTATTCTCCGGTTATAGAAACACCTTTATCTTTATAATCAATCAACAATATTCCTTCCGAGTCCCAAAATACCGTTGCCATGAGTTTCCCAGCTCATTGTGACACTTTAAATTTCTTGGGAGGTGCTGTGCCCTTTTTATGCCACTGCATGGAGTCTTGTTTGGACTCAGGTTCATAATGTTGAACCCAAGTTTCGTCTCCAGTAACAATTCCACTCAATACACCATCCTTGTTTTCATTACAGAGGTCCAAAAATGCACGCGAATACTCTACGCGCTGTTGTTTTTGCGGCGGCGTGAGCATTCTCGGCACCCATTTTGCGCTGACATGCCGAGATGATCGTGTAGGATTTTAAAAATTGTTGTATCGGGTACTCCAACCATTTCTGCCAGTTGTTTCTTCTTTAGTCGAGCATCTTCGAGTACAATTTGTTCAACTTTTTGGATAAGTGCTGGCGTGGTCACCTCAATGCTCCTGCCCGGCCTCGGGTCGTCTTTAAGGGATTCCCTTCCTTGTTTAAATAAACTATGCCACTTGTACACCATGGTTTTTCCTGGACAAGAGTCGCCGTAAACCATACATCGTTCATTATGGTCGCGACTGATTTTCCTTGCCGGGTAAGATTGTTATAACGGCACGATATTCGATTTTTTCCAATTTCACTTTTCACTCCTGATTATGTTACTTGGTTGACGATAGCTCAAAGACTAACTGTCTAATAACAATGAAACTTCATTTATACTAATCATGAGTCGCTGCACAGCCACGCCAATGCGCCTACTCACCCATCTACAACCCGCTCATTCCGCGAATATAAAAACGCTCCCTCGTAGAACCTATTTTATACATTTTTAAGCATAAGCTCTTATATAACTTTATATAAATTTATTACTGGTCAATATAGAGGACTATAAAGAAGTGAAGAGATACTTAACACAACTATCAAATACACGTATTTCCTTTAATTATTCCAGTTTATTTAGCCTTTTTCTATTCATATTTTATGAGCTATCTATCATGTACATTTTTTATACATATCAATACGCTTAGTTCTCTTTTGTACAGTTATTTTGAATTTTAATATCATTAAATTATCATTTTATGTGTGTATTTTACTAGTTCACAAGATTGTTATTACACTAAATTAATACAACAAAGTATTCGTTTCTCATTTCATTCATTCCGTCGTCTTTTTTAATTTATCCAAAGCAGACGATGACATTTGTCGAATTCCTTCAATCTAAGGGAAAAACAAGTTCATTAAAATTAATCACTGTGATCAACTGCAACATAACAAGCTGCGTATCACGTTTAAGCACTCATTTAAAACCTCCAGATTGCAGGAAAGATATGTTTATTTCCATACATAAATATATATTAACGTTTGTCTTCGCTTGGTAAATTAGTCATTTCCAAGTCTGCAATTTTGAAATTATGACTCTCCGACTGATTCTGATATGATGTTATGATATATACTCGGACGAGGAGAGCATGCAGTATAATTATCTGTATTTCTTAATTAGTTCAAGGAAAAATTTGCGGAAAAACTCGTAAATTCAATGTGCTAAGGATACACTAAATGAATTTATGTATATATGTATCTATTGATTGTATGGAGCGTTGTTGAATTTTAAATATTAGTAACCTTGCCCTAAAATTCAGCTGTGTGTTTATTTTACTATATTAGTATATTAATAACATAATGCTGTGTGCTCTAAATTAAGCATTTATACAGAAATAATCAGAGAATATGCAACAGTAGTTGAACGTATAGAAAATGTGGTGAGACTAAAATTACAAGTAATACGCTCATATACATTATTTAGTAAACCTCTCAGAATTTTGTTTTACCAACATATCTACATTTCCAATGCTTGGAAAATTAGAAAAATTATGCATGTGTTTAAGAAAGGCGACCTCTTAAATGTGGTCAATTACAGACTTAAAGTCTTATGTAATTTTTCAAAAGTTCTAGAACATATTTTATATAACAATATACTATTTGCAAAATTGGAGTACATTGGATTCTGTCCATTGCTTCTAAAATTAATGTCATCATACACGATTGCTAAGTTCGGATATGTTGTTTATATTGGATATATGAACGTCCACTGCGGCCACTACACTATCAGGAGTTCCACAAGGGCTGAATCTTGGACCGTTACTATTTAACATTAATATTAAGGACCTGATTAATGTTCACATTTAGTATTTTGGATATGCACACAACCTGATAATATGTCATACAATAAACGAAAATTAAGATACTATCCAACCTCAAAACAGGTCTTAATTTCTGAGTAGTGGAAACAAAACGATATACATTTAAATGTCCAAAATGTTCTGTGATTACATATACTAAGTGTACGGATCCTGTTATCGAAAGTTATGTGTCTGGTTCTGAGAACCTCACAAGACGGGAAGAAATGGCGGACTTGGGCATACTCTTCGATTCAATGCTTACTTTTTCGATACATATAGTCTATGTTTGTCTTTCAGCATCCAAATCTTTAGGGTTCCTCATAAGATCTGCGCCGAAGTTTCTGAAATACTCGCCTCTCAAAACTACTGGTGTTTATCCGAATTGTGGAGCTTATGACATTGGTCCGTTGTATTGTCACAATTTTCAAAGTTTGTCTCAAAGAATAAATTGGCTAGTGTGAAATTTTTTCATAACCTTTTGCATAATAAATTTGATAGTCCTTCCTTGTTTTCTCAGTTTTCTCAGTAATCTTACAGAACTACATAAATTGCGCAAGTTACTCTACGTCAAACTTGAGTTAGGATCGATTTTGTCTGATTGCGGATATATGTTCCTTCGGCTTAGGCATTTCAAGGCATACCGGAGTATCAACGTCAAGTCGGAGGACTGTAGCAAATTTTTAGGCCATTATTACGATAAAATGGGGCCCCCGACATTCTAGATCTCTGTGTAACACGCTATTTGCCATGATTTGCTTTCTTGTTCATGATGCAGCAGCCTCTATATGTACATTAGAAATTATCCGCCATCGTATGTGTAGGTACATTGTAATGTGAGGGAGGAAAGATGGTTCTGATGTTTGAAGTTGTCAAATGATCGCCTCGCTTCGTTTAAATTTGGCACGTTTCAAATGAAGACAATATGAAATTAACTTGTACAATATATGAATGAAATAAATATAAACAAATAATATAATAAGGGGATAATAAACTACATATAATTTATAAATAATGTAAATTATACTAGAAAAGTTTCTCAGAAACATTTTGACTGCAATTATTTGAGCCTGTTTTCTGAAAAACACAAATGCAGTAGAACTTTTCGGCAGATCAAATTATTTGCTTTCATGGATTCACGTATTCCTTTCTAAAATATGTATACAGAATATTTATCCATAGTTGCCAAATTCTTAAAATAAAAATATTTTAATTTGTTATAAAGTACAGTCAAGTTGATAATTTGAGCATAAAATTCTTGGCATGGAAAATTCTTTCTCTATATTGAAAGAAAATATCTAAGGCTACTTTACAAAGTATTTACAATAATCCGCTACTTCCTTTCAATTAAATAAAGTAATTAAATACATTTTGCAGGTAACAGTTTGATAATGAATCGGAACAGATGAACATCAATTTATTCACGTTAAACGAAGAAAAGTTTTAACCTTGCCAACTAGTTACATAAGCTAATTAAACAAAACACTTAATTATATTCACTCTGGGACATTCTAAGGTTCAAAAACGTCTTGCAAGATCATGCCACATTCAGAAACCTATCGTCTTTTTCATAATAACACATAATTGAATAATTCTCCTCAATTACATGCTTATTTTGTATTGTTTGCATGCAGATTTTCTTATGAAGACGAAACTTACTGGTTCCTCGTGTTGCTTTTATAATTAATTTATGTGGCGCATTTTTTTCTACTTTGTTTACGACGTAATTAGTTTGTTTTTCTTCGTTTTATTTTAGAAGCGTGCTTGATTGATGAGATTCTTCTTTTCCCTTGATATTAATTGACTTATTGTGAATGAATTTTTTTACCGACACGTGATAATTTTATAGCAATGGAATTGAATTGGTTGTATTTTATAATTAATTGACGCCTTGTTCGCAAAATAATGTTTGTATTGTTATATTAGGGAAAGCTGTTTCATGTTGGTGAAAATGACTTTATTGCTGCACTACATAATGGATGTATAGTAGTGTGAATATTTTTCTATTTTTTAGACCAAACATAAAAAATTACATTTAGGTACTGAAGGTATAGTTTAAATCAGGAATATTTTTAGAACATGTGATCACTGTCGTATGAAATAAGATGTCGACAGGAAGGGAGGATGTCAAATTAAATACTAAAGGGTGTTTCAAATTTCGCGGTTTTTTTATAGAATAAATAAAACACATAATTTGCATTCACTTTCAAAAACTTTTTATTGGTAATTGAAGTATAATAAAATAATATCTGCCAAATGGCCTCCTCTCAGCTCCACAGACGTCCACTCTTTTGTTAAAATTTTCAATGACATTTTGACATAATTGAGGCTCTGTTTCACCAATGACACGCATAATTTCATCTTTCAAAGCAGGAATTAATTGTGGATTGCTTTTATAAACCTGACTTTTCGCATAACTCCAAAGAAAATAGTCTAACGGGTCAAATCACATGGTCTTGGTAGCCAATTAACATCACCGTTTCTTGAGTTTACACGTCCAGGAAATTTTTCTCTCAATAAATCAATTGATTCGTGTGCAAAGTGAGGTGTAGCGCATCCTGTTGAAACCACATATCTCCTAGATCAATATTCATTAATTCAGGCCACAAAAATTCGGTTATCATCGGACGATATCGATCACCATTGACAGTTACGGCTTCACCAGCAGCATTTTCAAAGAAGTAAGGTCCAATTATACCACCTGGCCATAGTGCACGCCAAACAGTAACTCGTTTAGGATGCATAGGTTTCTCATGTATAATTCGTGGATTTTCCTCACCCCAAATAGCGCAATTTTGTTTATTAGCACAGCCACCAAGTCCAAAATGTGCCTCATCGGAAAACATTATTTTTTGAGAAAAATCAGCTGGTTGTTTATTGATGAAATTGACAAATGAACGACGTTTTAAATGATTTGATGGCTTCAGTTCCAATGTTATATGAACCTTATATGCCTTCAGAGCTAAATCCTTGTATAAAATACGCCCTGTTGTTGATCCACTAAGTCCAAATTGTTGTGAACGTCGTCTAATGGACATTTCAGGATCTTCAGCAACACTTTCACGAATCAAACCAACATTTTCTTAAACGACCACTACGACTGTATTTTTCACTTTTTTATTCTTCTACGGAACCAATCTCTTGAAATTTTTTAACAATTCGACCAATAGTGCTTTCAGATGGAAGATTATATAAACCATAAAATTCACGTAATTTTCTGAGAACTCTTTTCACAGAATGCTGATTTTCATAAAATAATTCAACAATTTGAACGCGTTGTGGTATCGTGTACGAAGCCATTTTTATAAATGTCATACATCATACTTTTTAAATGCCCACGTACCCAGACAAATTCAATGCGCCATTTATATTTGATTTATTATTAAAAAAAAAACGCGCAATTTGAAACATCGTTTATATTTGCGTACCAAGTACACGCATATGTTGTTGATTTACAACGCTTCTTTTACTGGTCAGGTTTTATTGTCAAAGGACATGGAAATTATAGAGCATTTATAAGCTAACGTGTTATGCTAGAATTTGATCTTTTATTTAAGAATACTAAAATATACAATTTTGTGACATTATATGGGAATAGTATAAAACAGCTGATGTAGTAAAGCTTCCTTCAGCGAAAGTTAGATGTTAATACTTTTTTCTAAGTACAATGGAAGTTTCTAATAGACTTCAGTAAATATTATAGACTTGTAAATTACTCGCATTTCTGCAACAATATACTTCCTGGAATCTTAATAATAAAAAAAATTAAAATAAAAAAGAAAACTGAAAAAATAACTTATTACAGATGATTAAGAAGAGTCAAAAATGTCATTATAAAGTGCATTAGCATTATGGTACATTGAAGTGACGGGAGAACTATAATAGGAGAAAGTTAGGTCAGAATATAATAAGATAAAGAAAGGACAAGAGTGAGAGAATAGACGAGGTATACAAAAATTAATAAAGGAAAGTGATTTTGGGGAGGTACTAATGCTGCGAAGATTCCATAGAAATCTTGCGTCATAAATTCGTCGACGATCTTGAGGGACTGCACATCATGTCTTCTTAACAGCGAACAATAGTAAATATTGCCTTCCTGATAGACATTGATCTTGTTACTTACATATTTCTAAAGACGTCATTCAATCGTTTCTATAACTACCTGCAAATAATCATAATGCGGCGATCATACGTTTTTAGCATAAACAAATTTCCTTCGAAGAGTTTGTAAGGGTGCTATAAAATCTAAAAGTTTTCGATGTAGTAATAATTAACATGTGGAGTAAAACTTTGAATTAAATAAAAAATAATTAAAAAATTTCTTTTTAATTATTAGCTTTCGCGAGGCCGCAATCATTAATGCTTTAAGTCAAGGCAAGGAACCTTCGTCGCCTAAAAAATAAAACAATATTTATTAATGTTTACCTGTAGTTTGTATGCAGGAAAATATCCATGTCTTGGTAGAGGATAATAAGGACGTCAATAAATGAGTAATGAAAAGGACAAACAACAGTGGTCCCAAATGAGATTGTTGTGGAACCCCAGATGGAAGAGAATATTCAAAAAACTTGCAGCCATTATTTTAAAAATATTTTGGTCTGTTTGACGTCGAAAGCGTAAGAAGGGGAAAACTTAAATCAAAAGTCGACAGCTTAGCAAGCAAAATTACATAATCTATTACATTGGAAGCACTATTTAAATTCAGGGTAAATGACATCAAGTTGGCCACGCGCCTCAGTTTGTTAATTAATATATTGACGTGTGTATAAATTTGCTATGTATATAGTTGGTTATACAACAATCCATTATAATAATATATGTCGTAAGATTTTATTTATATCTTAATAATATACTATTACGTTGCTAATTTATTGTTTCAATAATATTATAGTGCAAAGTTAACACCGAATATTTTCTCAAATAGATGTTCATGAGAAATTCAAATATATGAAAGCTATTTTTATTATTAATGTTTAGTAGATTAATTCAAATTATATATATTGTGCTTTATATAAAGTATACTGCTGCCGAATGTTTTTCGAATATATTAGACGATTTAAATATTGGGTCGTTTAGAAAGTAATTGCGTTTTTTTTGGTTGAAATCAAAGGGGATTTTTTTTAGTGCTTGAATATTCCATTATATTATGTATTCTCCATTTGACTCTAACACTTTTTGCCATCTCTCTGTGAGCAGCATAATTCCCCTCTCAAAAAATTTCTGGTCCTACTAGCAAAAAACTGATTTAACGTATTTTTAATGTCCTCATTTGAAGTGAAAATTTTCCCGTCTAGAAAATTTTGTAATGACCGGAATAGATAATAATCCGAAGGTGCAAGGTCCGGAGAATATGCTGGATACGGTAGTGGACCCCAATTCATCTCTAGAAGCTTTTAGCGAGTTGCCAAACTTGTATGAGGCCTCGCATTGTCCTAGTCGAATAGCACCCCTTTTCTATTGATCAATTCCGGCCACTTCTGTTGAAGTGCATCATTCAAATTGTCCAAATGTTAACAGTACGCTTCAGTATTGATTGTTGTGTTGTCCGGTAAAAGCTCAAAGTAAACGATTCCCTTATAATTCCACCAAACAGACGGCATTACCTTTTTCTGATGAATATCGGCGTTGGATGCGCTTTGAGCCGATTCATCTTTGCTGCCCCATCTTTTACGCTTTACATAGTTGTATACAACCCATTTCTCATCCCCAGTAACAATTCGGAGCAAATTTCTTTCTGTAAGAATATGAGGAACCCAAATGTCCAGCTTTGGTATTAATCCTAGGTGTTTGATGTGATCATGGACGGTCGAATTTGACAAATTTAACTTCTTCGGGAGGTCACGTGTTGTTATTCGTCGATTTCCATCAACCAAAGCCTTTATTTTATCCCCATTAACTTCGACTGGCCTTCTAGAATGCGATGCGTCTTCAAAATTGAAATTTTCGGAACGAAATTTTGGCACTGGCGTTTTGAAAGCTCATCTTCTCCATACACAGCGCATAACTTTTCCCTCGCTTGAACAGCATTTTTACCTTTTCGATAATAATAAAGTAAAATATGCTGAAAATGCTGCTTTTGATTTTCCATATCTGAAAGGGCACCACACAAAAACTATTAGCCTGAATTTCAAAAACTTTTCTAATAATCCTTACTTTGTTAGCTATTAAAATATGTAATAAAAAATTGGCTTGAGTATGATGTTTGGTATGAAAAATACAAGAAAGTCATCTATTGGGAAAAAATGCAATTACTTTCCGAACAACCCGATAGAAAAGTAAATTTATTGTGGATAATAATACAAATCATAGAAATTTCTTTATTGGTTACCTCTTATTGAGCAATGGAGTTCTACAAGGTTTCGTTTTGGGACCTACATAATCTCTATAATAAGTTTTAATGATTGCCTATTTACAGTTGATAAAAGTTTTGCTAAATGTTAACTATATTAGTTTATTATTATATTTATTAGTAGAAATACAGTAAAAACGAAATGTTCTTACCTTAGGCAGCGGAGAAATTAGTCATATCAACATTTGTACTAAACAACTTTGTCTTACATAACATACATACATATGAATGGAAAAACCAGTGAGAAGTCAATACCCATAAGGAATTTAGGAAAATTGGAAATAAATTATGTTATGCATACTGAAGCATTGAGATTATATTATATCTTGTTTATATAATTGACTATTGTTTGTGGTTCAACATAGTAAGTTAATATGTTCACTCTTTTTTATTGGAAGTTTCGACCATTGGGATAATAAAAACATTCTATTTTAATTAATATTAACGCCGTTTTGCGGGAGAGGTCCCCCTTTTTTAAACTATCCATTTTCTTCAGCATTTTTACCGTTAACGTACTCTTTTCTTTTTAATATGTTGGTCGTTTTATTTTAATTCTAATCTTTAGTCTTCAAAAAAACCAAAACACAATACTTAATAGAAGAGACATTATAAATCTCAGCAATATTTACAACTTAATATCTTAATATCTTGGTGAAACAGAATCTTTTTCTTTGCCATTCCTGGCCGTTTAGCACGAATCTCAACATTTAATTTTTCTAGAAGTTTTGCATAATATTGTCCCTTTATTGTGGCACCTTTCTGAAGGTAATCAATGAGCAAAATGCTCTTTGATTGAATTTCTTTCCACCTAGTGCCGTTTTCAATTTTGGAAAAAGGTGGAAGTCGGAAGGGGCTAGATCCGGCGAATAAGGCGCATGCGGTACTAATTGGAAATGCAGCTCGTGGGTTTTGGACATCGCAACTGTGCTGGTATGCGAGGGAGCGTTGTCTTGGTGAAACAGAATCACTTTCTTTGCCATTCCTGGCCGTTTAGCACGAATCTCAACATTTAATTTTTGTAGAAGTTCTGCATAATTTCGTCCATTTATTATGGCACCTTTCTGAAGGTAATCAATGAGCAAAATGCCCTTTGAATCCCAAAAAATTATGCCATCACCTTGTTTGCCGATAAAGTGGTTTTCACTTTCTTTGGAGGTGCAGAACCACGTTCTAACCATTATTTCGACTGTTGTTTAGTTTCAGGTGTACTGTAGTATATCCAAGTTTCATCGCAAGTAACAAATCGCCTACAAAAATCAACCGGATTCCGCTTATAAAGGTCCAAACACTCATTGGAAATGCGCAAACGAGTGAACTTCTGATCAGTCGTAAGCAATCGCGGCACCCATCTTGCCGAAAGCTTGGAAAGGCCCAATCTTTTCGTTAAAATGTGGTGTACGCGTTCTGTTGAAATGTTTACCGTATCTGCTATCTCTCTCACTTTGAGTCGTCGATTTTGCGTAGTAATATTATGGATTTTTATAATCATTTCCTTAGAATCACGATTTTGAATGCTCCAGAGCATCAACACAGCTTGTTCTACCACGTTTAAATTCATTTACCCATCTACTTATTGTGGCGGATGATGGAGCAGATTCACCTAATGTTTCCCGTAACTCATCTTTTATTTCGGTAGCTTTCATACCCTCAACTACGAAGTATTCAATCACCGCACGATACTCTGCTTTTTCCATTTTAACAAAACGACGTGTTGTTTCTTTTTCCATCAGCTGCCAAAAATAAACTAATCAACCAATTTAGCTAAATATCGGAATGTAAACATATAAATAAGCAACCTAAATTACAGTGCATTTGTTTTACCAATTAGAGCGCCACCTATGTGTCATTCTCACTACTTGTCAAACTATCCTCGTAGAAGTATGCAACAACGGGAATTTACAAATACATATACAGATCTACTTAACATGAGATAAAAGGAAAAGAAAATACCAGGTGTTTTTAGAAAGCATTAACTGAAAACGATTAGAATATAAATATTTATATATTTTGTGTATACATGTATGAGTAACATTAGATTCTCGGGTTCTCCGTGATGTTGGACAGAATGTTCTTGCATTCGTGCTGAGATTCTGTGGACGTACGAAACAAAACTACCACGTCGACA
Organism: Dermolepida albohirtum; assembly: GCA_031893035.1. NCBI lineage: Eukaryota > Metazoa > Arthropoda > Insecta > Coleoptera > Scarabaeidae > Dermolepida > Dermolepida albohirtum. The sequence continues at coordinate 974,671 of JAVIWB010006574.1, read as the reverse complement.
CTAGCACAACATGTCATCACAACAGGACATTCAATAGATTTCCAAAATACAAGGACAATAGCATCTATAGACAATTTCTGAGCAAGAACATACAGTGAGGCAATAGAGATTGAAAAACGAGGAAACACCTTGAATACTAAGAACGACGGCTTGGGCAATTCTTCGACTTTGAGACCTATCATAAAACAATCCTATCAAATATCAGCAAACAAACAAGCTATTAACATTAATCCATTGATAATGCCACCTCATTACAATCCCGTTAAACCTAGACCGAATGGTCTAAAACGCAATAACAACTCATTAAAGTCTCATTACACCGAAGCCAAAACCGATGTAACTTGAAAAGTTACGAGGAGTCAGTATATAAAGCAGCGCGAGAAGCAGTCACAGACAGTTTCAGGTTGACGCTTCATTATGAAACAACTCCTGAAGAAGATGATCGAGATGTCATCGAAACGTCGGGACGCCGATTCTTTCGGGAGCTTCTGTCCAATATCGCGGAGAGCCCGAGAATCTAATATTACTCGTACTTACAACCGCGAGGACCTTCACTCGAACATATATATATATATATATATATATATATATATATATATTTTATAAACTGTTTACAATTAGAAGTATATAACTGTACAGGTTAAAGAAAATAAATAACTTTAAAAAAAGGGATCCCTTCCACGAAACGTTGTTAATATAAATTAAATGTTTTATTATCTCAATGGTCGAAGTTGCTAATAAGAAGAGTAAAGATTATAAATAGAACAATACTACCAACCTATTAAAAAAGAAAAGGATATAATAAGCTTATACGGTACGTATATTATTTACAATAAACTGAGGCACATTTTGCTGTATTCAAATTTTTATATGTGCAATTTTTTTGAAAGCGAACTCTGTTTTCAATCAGAAAGCAACTAAATTGCTATAATTCATTTATTTAACATAATGACTATATGAAGTGGTACATTTTTATAGCAGGAAAGATAAATTCTTTTTAAAGAAGTCGTGGCTGACTATGGGTGCCATTTAGAACAACAAATGTTTTGGTAATAATTCAACATGGATAAGTTCGACAAAAAATTAGTTAACACCAATTTGTAGAGAGTATAACTACCTTAGAACTTTTCCTTTTCAACATTTCTCTAAATTCAATAATAAGGTAGTTTTATAAAGGAATAGAAAATGGAACAATTTAGTTTCATACAATTTCGTAAAACTACATTTCTTTTCCCATTTACCCGTATATGTATCTGCTGTAATTTCCGAGATTCCATACAAAAAATGAAAAAAAAAACACCTGTATATTAAGATTATCATCCCTAAATCCAATAAAACTTATTAAATTAAGGTATTGTAAAACTTTCTTCCTCAGCTAAACTTCTGAGAACGCTAGTGAATGTATAACATACATATTATTCATGCAGTCATATACGAAAATATGGTTAAATTCGTTTTTTATTTATATAAAAGGTTAGACGTGTAAATGTCTTAGATGTACCTGCAAATTATTAGTGACACTTCCAGAAGAGTTAACTATAATTTTCATTATGTTTACCGCAAGTTGAATATGTGCATATAGTTTATGATTTAATTTCATTTTGTGACATGTACACGGTATGTACACTACCGTCCATAAGTTTAATCCCACTGCAGGTTATTTTAATTGCAGAAGGAAATAAAATATTTAAGTTAATATATTGAAATTTTATCCAAACCAAAATCATTTTACATATGTATTTGCTTGTTATTTAACCGAAGTATTTTATATAAACGAATGAACGCCTTATTTTCTATTTCAAGAAATAATATTCAAGTAAGAAATATAATGAGGGCAGCATGGAGATTATCCCTTGCTCGGAATTGTTTATTGTATGGTTTATTACGTGGACGTAATAACCAGTCTTTGCCTGATATTTGTGCGCTTGTAAGGGTATATTTTATGTCTATTACACAGTGAATACTCGGTATTCACGTTGTTTTGAAGTGTCAGCAAGTGCTATCGAGTGAGCGTATTTTTTAATTGTGTTTAAAACATGGCAAGGAGAAAGCAACTAACTCTTGAACAAAGGGCAAGAATTATTGCTTTGCACGAAACAAAGCTTTCTAATAGAGCAATCGCCGAAAAACTAAAAGTTTCCGAGTATTATGTTCGTCAAACTATAAAGAGAATGGCAGAAACTGACCAACTCGGGGACCGAAAACGCAGTGGACAGCCGAGGATAACTACTAAAAGAGAAGATGAATATCTGCAATTAATGTCCTTGCGCAATCGTCCCCTTACAGCCCCGGAAATAGCAGCACAATATAACGTACACCACGAAGCCACGGTTAGCGTGACAACAACCAAACGCCGTTTAACTGAAGCTGGACTTAGAAGTCGAGTAGCTGTAAAAAAACACGCGTGTGAATAACATAAACAAAAAAGATTGGCCTGGGCGAGAACACACAGGTACTGGTCTGTCGAAGAATGGAAGCAAGTCTTATGGACAGATGAATCCAAATTTGAAATTTTTGGTAATAAACGCCGTACTAATCTTCGTCGTCGTGTCGGGGAGAGAATGTTAGATGAATGTGTGGTTAAGACAGTGAAACATGGTGGTGGAAATGTGAAGGTTTGAGATTGCTTTGGAGGTGGGCACATCGGAAATTGGTGCAAATCACAGAAAGAATGATAAAAGAAGTCTACTTGGGTATATTGCAAGAACATGCTCTTCCGTCAGCGATGGAGTTAATGGGTTTGTTTATCAGCAAAATAACGACCCCAAATACACAGCAAAGATTGTAAAAAGGTTTTCGCCGACCAAACTGAAAGAGGAATCCTTACATTAATGACATGGCCACCCCAAAGTCCGGACTGCAATCCGATAGAGCGTTATGGGACTGCTTGGATCGTGAAGTGCGTAAAACACCTCCCACTAGCAAGACAGATCTTTGGGGTAAGTTGCGGAATGCATAGAACTCTGTCAATGAGGAACATCTCGACCGACAAATTGAACGAATGCCACGTGTTTGTGAAGCCGTGATCGTAGCTAGGGGTGGTTACTTTGACGAAAGTAAAATTTAAGCTAACTTATTATAATATTACTTAGATTAATAATGTCAATTGCTTGAATCGAATGCTAATTTAGTATTTTATAAATAAATTTGTCATGAAAATAAACAGTCTCTTTAATATCATTGCGCAATTAAAATTATCTGTCGTGCGATTAAACTTGTGGACTGTAGTGTAAATAACAATGTCAGATGCCGACAGATATATGTTGTATATATTGTATGTTTATACATTTTAGTCAGCGATGGATATGGTGTCTTCACGTTGATATCACTTAATACTTTCCATTAAAGAACAATGGAAAAGTGAAACTTAACTCCGTCTGACTGAAGAAAGAAATAAATACAAAATATATGAACGGGATAAAGGAATCTTACTTTCGCGGTCAAAAGTCAAGTCACTTACACAGATGAAGTGAAATAATGTAACGACGCCAACGCTAGTACTTACCTTTGCACTTTATAGATATAATTTATTACATATCATTCTTTTATTTTTTAATAATTATTTATAAACTAACTATAATTGCAAGAATATACTTATATTTTATGGATTCTCACTATAATATTTGTAAATGTATGTAAATACATATATGTATGTATATGCACTTTCTCAAAGTTTCGCCGAAGGTGTGCATCGGCTATACTTCTAGGAACAATTAAACGATGGTTAAAGTGTAGAAAATGGTGTTTATTTTGCGTATTTTTTCCTTGCAAGTCTGTATTGGTGCACTCGTCGTGTTAAAGGAATTCTTGGAAAAGATTTCGCCGCTTCTGTGTCAAAATAAAATAAGTCAAAAAGAGAAAGGTTTTCTCGGAAAACCCATCGAAAGCTTATGATGCAAATTGATATTTTACATTTATACGTTGCTACTTTTACGAATGTCGACATAACAATTGATTTGTGAAAAGTAAATAATAATTTCCATTAAAGCTTTGGCGAATTCTTCAGGTGATAGGGTACAGAATTCATTTAATTTCTGAGTGTATTACAATATGTAATAAGTTTAATTTTCCTGCATAAAACTTTTCCGATTAATTTTTCCATTTTAAAACAATCTCTTCCGACCTTACTCGAATCAGTGAAAATCTTAGTAATTGATCGTAGATTTTCTTTTAATAATTTTACTCCTATTTTCGGTATCCCTGAAGGATCCAATCTAGGTCCTTTATTGTTTATATAACTTGTCAATGACTTCTTTAAGTAAGTTCTATCCTTGGATAAGCAGATGATGTTAAACTATACTAAATTTCTTCAGTAGATAATGTATTTAAACTTCAATGTAATTTGGATATTGTAGTCGTCTGATTCAAAATATCTAAACTTAAACTTAATACTGGAAAATGTTGCCTGATCAGATATAGTTATTGTTTTGCACTTTTTTTTTGTATCGACATTCTAAAATGATAATAATAAGTAAAAAAGAAATTGAAGATTTAGATATTCTTTTTGAATTCAATCTTACTTTTAATTTTTATATTACTAGCGTTTGTTCCAAAGCCTTCAGCATGCCTGAACATTATCGTGAGAGTTTCTAAATACTTTAAAAATATTGCAATAATAAAGACTATTCTTCACCTTCTTTACATGCTTGTAATTCTCTAATCTTGAATTGTATCCATTGTAAATTTCCCAAATTTTTTCTCCTTTTACAGTCGGTGGAAGTTATTTAGTGAGAGGAATTTCTAAAGATGAATTGTTATCAAGGCATCACATGTTCGTCAATGCATGAAGAGATGCTGTTTGCGGAAAATTCTTAATGAAGTTTTGGGAAAATTTCGATTACTTCTTCATACTTAATCGAATGTCTATTTTTACTCTACGGTTCAATTTCAGGAATACCAGTACCTTTGTAGTTCCATTGCGAACTCTGTCATGCAATGAGTTCCAGTATATACACTTTATATGACAGGCATAAATGTATAGAAGATATATATTTTAAATTTTAACTCAAGACGTAATTTTAATTTTGGTACAGCTATTTCTCCTCCTTTTAGTGGACATTTTCTTTTTTGTCTAAAATCGTCTTTTGTTAATTTCGACTTTGATAGTTTATAAGACACTTTTATTTCAACCATTTACTTTTTTTACCTTTATAGTACAATTTTTTTACGGATTTTCCGCGTTGTTGTTGTTGTTTCCACGTTTCGCTGTTCATACTGTTAGTTTCTTTAAGATCTGCTATTAGTCCGATCTGTTATTAAACTTATAGTAGGTCCTAAAGAGGGTGACAATATGGACGACGAAACGTCAGTGGAAAATATGACAACACGGTGAAACCTGTAAGAAAATAGTATTATAAGATACAGGCCGTGAAAACCTACAAAACTTTTTTCCTTATATATGTATGTATTGTATACATATAACTTTTAGATACTGTCCTGTAATTAGGCTTTGGCCTCTTGGGTAAGAAAGAATAATATTATTATAGCCTAGATTTTTCGTACTTTGTCAGCTTCACGCTGCGTAACTTTTCACTCAACTCACATATCTATTGGCTCGAGCTCGGATTATACGCGACTGATACTGCTGTATTTAGAGATGCTAAAGTGGATTCTGTTAGACCTGAAATAAAAAAAAAATAAGACCTGAATTATTGCCTTACAAATATATTATCAGGCAATTCTACCTATTCATTTAATTTAACTCTGGGATTTCTGATTATTTCCGAAATTAAAAATGTACTGAAATTTTTGAATATAACCGATATACGCATAGTGTGAGAAGCTTAAAAGTAGTTCTAGAAATAAGAACGCCGTTTAAGTCAGAGTATAGATGCACAAGGAGAATATTTCGAAAGCGGCAGAAACTTCTAATGCACATATTTGACAGGATATATTCCGAAAATTAAATTGTCAAATTTTCTTTGTACTTCTTGTGCACATGCATTATGATCAATAAAATCAAGTTTATCGTAATTTTTGGACAGTGTCGAGGGCTTTGTTTGCTGTTCTGTAAGCGAATTATTTGGAAATGCTACCGCTGTAAATATTGCTGCACTGAAACAGATAAATTATTGCATAGAATCAGAACAGTACCGTCGATAGTAGCAGCAATATTGAAGCTATCCTTGGCAAGAGTGGATGAAACATCGGTAGAAGAGGAAGCAGTGCTAAGGGTGCAATTTCAGCTCAGAATCCAAAAAGAAGAGTGGATACATTCCGTGCATCTCGTAAGACAAATATTTTAGGAATCGTTTATTCGATCAAGTAGTAGGCAGTGAGAAGCAAAAGTGGGTACCATATAATATCAGCATATTCCAGCTTGCTAATAACGAAAGCGTAATAAAGAGATTTTTAATAGTCTAATGTCTCTAAACTACTTAGAAACACGCATTAAAAATCCATAGAATTGTATGCAGATGCACAAATTGCCAGAATATGTGGTCTAAACGTTAGTTGATGGTCAAAAGAAACTAACTTCCAGGTTTTCAATTTGAAATTGCCTGGACAATCCAACAGTAATGGTGCACTTTTTCTTGTATACGTTCTACACAACATTTATTCACATTCAGTCTTGGTTGATAAGTGTTAAACCATGCTCAACGAATTCCAGACCTGATTGAAATGTATAAGTATCCTCGATGGATGCCATTTTATAGTAAATTTTAGTATCATATTCTAGCACAAGACAATCAATGTTTAATAAAAGATTTTTGATAAATAGAATGAAGAGTAGTGGACTTAAATTCGATCCCTGCGGAACCCTAGAGCTAGCTAAAAATTCGTGCTATGGAAAACCATTGTAGAAGACATAAGAGACTCAGTTTCTCAGTGCAATTGCAGATGGAGTATATCCAAAAGAACTGAGTTTGGAAAGTAAAGCATCGTGAGAGATAATATCAAAATCATGTGACAGATCAGTGTACAAGACATCAACTTGTCCTTGTTTGTCCAATACTTCACTCACATACTAAGAAATAGTGCAGAGATTTGTAATTGTTGAACGACCGCGAATAAACCCATATTGATTTGACGAAAAAACGATAGGACGTAGGAATATATGGAGGTATGCATCACTTGTTCATAAACTTTTGCAATTTGACAATAAAAATTGGTCGATAGTTGATTAGCAGTGTCTCGTCGCCTTTTTTATGGACAAAATAAATCAAGGCGCGCTTCCGAACGTCAAGAAAAATATCTGTTTGTAAGGAAAGATTGGTAAACATATCAATAATCGCGGACACAGAAACTTGGCAGCAAATCATCTCTGGTAGTGCCTTTATTAGCAAGTCTTCATGGTAGAAACAGTAAATCATTTTTGAACACTCGCGATAGTAAAGGAAGGGCAGTTAATGTGGTGTTGAGATAAGTTTCCCAGTTATTTACAGAAATATTGGCGATGTACAACATATAAACGTATAAAAATATGTTTAAACTGACATTTTCGTAAAGGTGTGTACATACATTCAACAAAAATATTTGATACCTCTTGCCAAAAACAACATGCTTTCCTTTCCTGGTTTGAAAGCGTTAATGATTATTTCTGCACAAATATTTATGCAGAATGCACACCTCAAATTGCCCATATTCAATATTTAATTTACGATAATTTATTTAAATATATTTTGTTTGACCAACACAGATTATGCATGTACTCGTACAAACGTTAAGAGTAATAAATTGTGATTCGTCCTTAGCGGATAACCTAGCAACGATAAATCAACATAGTGTTTATTGTGTCCGTCAACATAATATTATTTATTTCGTTCTGTTTTGGAGAGTTTTCAATATTAATGTAGTATAATTAAAGTGTATATAATTATCCTACAAACAGTTGCAAACTTTTGTTTATGTATATTTAATCAAATAAGTAAATAAACTTATTCAAATGACACTGTCTGTATTTTAATAGTTCGAAAAGTAAAATCAACCATTAATATGTTTATAAATTAAACAAAATACATTTTGTGAATTATTAAGAAATCACTTGAAGATAAAATTGTAAATATTAATCGGAGTAGAACGCCCTTTTCGTGTATCACCCAGTTTGTAAACCTTGGTTAACGCATCGGTTTCGTTTTAATGCAAAAACAATGACCTTCTACGTTTAACAATATAATATTCTACAATGTTCACAACAAATAACAGATTTTTTCATAAAAACATTAATAAATTAAAAAAAAGTTGATTTAACATAAATTTTTGGTTTCGGTATATGTATGTGAACAAGTATTTGTACACTTGTTTGAACAACCTAGTTACAGGAATATAAAATGTCTTATTTTTAGTATTGGAAAAATACTACTGAACAGAATTTAATTGTAAAAATTCTTATAAAAAAGGACGTGAATAATGTGTATAATCTCTATGAACAACTAAAAATGTTTGCCATATCAATTAATTAACATGTTGAACAATTTATGTGTCCGTTTAATAGTGAATTATGTTTTCAAATAAATTCAAATAAATCTTGAGATAGTATTAGCTTATTAGCAAGAAATACAAATACTTGTATGTGTTTATGTGTGGGTAAATTTGATGGAGCCTGTGGTTGATTAACTTAATCACTAATGTTGATATATAATCCCTTTCCACATTAACTTTCGTAATTCTGTATACGCATTTCGACAACTAAGTTGTCATCATCAGCAGATAATTGCAAAGTGTCGCACCTGGTAAACCATGGCGAAAAATACCAAAATGTACGCTGGTACCGTGGTTTACCAGGTGCGATACTTTGCAATTATCTACTGATGATGACAACTTAGTTGTCGAAATGCGTATACAGAATTACGAAAGTTAATGTGAAAAGGGGTTATATATCAACCTTAGTGATTAAGTTAATTACTTAAAGTTGATATGTAACACTTTTGCACATTAATTTTTGTGTTCTGTAGACGTATTTCGACAACTACGTTGTCATCATCAGCAGAAAATTAAACATTGTGCGTTTTGGCTTTCGACGGTACAGATCGTATACGGAATTTGTTTCGTGCGGATTTTTGTCGTGGTTTCCAGGTGCGACTTAGTTGTCGAAATACGTATATAGAACATGGCGAGCAAATCATACCTGTGAATCGAGAACGTTTGCGGAGCTTTCCATATCTACACATATGACTTGTAGTGCAATATTACTATCTTTAGTAATTATACAAAATATTGAATAGCGGCAGGTATTGAATAGTGATGCGTTTAGTATTTGGTTAAATACTAATGACACATTTAAGTGCACTTACACGATCCAAATGAAATTAATGAAAGTTTGAAAAAGAAAAAACGAACGAATTGTATTAAATTGTCCGAAAAGTCATGATGTATTTTTTCTACGTTTTTCATGGGACATTTATTAACATGAAAAGATTAATTATATATTGCCCGTTCTTTTCGATGATCTTATGCTAGTTTCATACTTCTTCGTTCATAGAAGAACCTACGTTTACAAGGTGCTGATTCACAGCCTCATCTAAGTTGAACATTACACCATGCAAGGAGAGTTTAGAAGAAAACGACGCATCCCACCTATATCTCAAGCGTATTCAATTGGAATTGGCTGTCTGCTCCATTCTCTCTATGCTAACTTTATCAGTTGTTCATTCGGTTGTCCAGGATGTTTGCTTGAAGGGAACTAGTATTATCGCACACAAAAATGAATTTTTCTACCACTATTTGTGCATACGGAAGAATAATGGATCGCAAAATCTCACCCATATGTCATAGTGAAAACTCCTTTTCTATGAAATAAAGGTCGGTGAGTCTATACCATTACTCTGCGATCCTCATATCGAGGCTTCTCCCAGACAAATTGTAGGATATTGATTGTGGTTGAGTACGTCTATTATCTGCTACAATGTAAATCTAGATTCGTCACGGAATAATGTTTATCCCCATACATTGAAATCAATAGATATACCCATTTTCCCACATTTTAGAGGTCCTTTTATGCTTTGCAATAAGACGAATGGAGACTAATGGATTTCTTATTATTTGTGTTCATACTAGCTTTCCAGTGGAGCAGCAAAATCACATCGAATCTGGGTCGCATTAAAAACGCGATTTCTACGTACCAATTGCGACAGTTATTGATCGTTTCTTGGTGTCGTTGGTATAGGCCGACCTCGTCCTTGCTATTGTCGAATACCTCTAGTTACTAAAAAGTGATTTCAAAGTCTGCAGAAGGCTTCACTTTAGTTATGGGTCACTTTAATTATTTCACCACCATTTTGCTGTATTCTTCCACTTTTTACTTAATTTTGAGCCTTCCAAGCTTGTATTTGACAGATCATGATGCGTTACCATTTCGCTTGACAGTCAAGGTTAGATATCTTCACTATTAAACAAAGAAGCAAACTTTTGACCGAAGAGCATGTTGAAGCATCTTTCATACATACCAGTGATGATCGCTTTAAGGCACGCAAAAACATGTTAAGACATGAATTCGCTTTTTTTGTTTAAAATATATGAAACTAGTTTATAGAAATATTTTTATTAGCAGTTATATAGAGTATCTATTAATTGTTTTGGGTATTATATTGAACGTTAATCGCCTATTTTAGAAATGCACTAAAGATACTGTTTACAAAGAATCATTTAGAATATGAGAAAATTACATGCAAAGCAATTTTTAAGGATTTTAGTATGTTACCAACTAGTAATGTTTGATCATTTTTTGGCATGTGGTTCAGTTATTTCTCCTTTGTTTCAGATGGCGTGGAAGTGTATATAAACTAGTGTGGAGAGAACTTTTAGCCTATTTATTTCTATATTATTTACTAAATTTTGTATATAGATATGCGTTGAATCCCAGCCAACGAGAGTAAGTATTTTTAAAATTTTTAATTTATTCTTGGAATTACAATTTATCATATAATAGTTTTAATTATTAATTATTTATTTTGGTTATTAGAGAGAATCCTAAATTGTAAATTTAATTAATAATTTTAATAGATCAATGGTTTTCTAAATCAATTCGTATTGATGACCAAAACGTGTTTTTTAACTAAAACGTTGTATATAATAAGGTATTGATCGGATTTACACATAAATTTAAAAAGAGGTGTTAGTATTTCAGAAATAGGCATGAAATGTAGTTTATTTTAAATCTATGTTATTCTCCTTCCAAATTTTAATTTCCAATTGCCTAGATACTTTTCCAAACATTTTGTATTTTAAACAACTTGAACATTTTTGCCCTGAGCTTCCATTGCTGTAGTCGGGGTACTTTTAATTGTCTCCGTGATGTCAACACAAGCAAGCATATATATTGCTTAATTTGACCATTAGTATAGGTTGCAATGTCTTCACGCACCACACCAAAGATGCATAACAGACAGTTGGTTTCACAGTTGTATACAGCCAGTACACAATTGATGGTTCGAAGCCTTATGTTTTATCATACGTGCGCGAAAATAGTCTGCATTTTCAACGAAATTCTCTCAACATGTTAGTTCCAGGTAAGTCTTGAGTCCAAAGTTACCCCGAGGAACTTCACATCTCTCTCGAGGAACTTCACGTTCCCCGAAATAGTCAACTCTGATACTTGGAGTCTTGAGGTTCTAATTTCTAGGTCTCCGGTGTGTGAAAGGAACTATAGTTATGTGTGCTAATATTTAATTCCTCATTCCATGCTCATATCCTTGCCAAGTTCAGGACCTGTTGCATCCCCCTTCTGTTGAATTTTTTCTGGGTCATAATGACTAAGTTATCTGCATATCCAGGGCATGATTTCTTTTACTGTTGGGGGGTTAGTATCAAACCATCTATAACGAGATCGCACAACAAGGAGGACAACACTTCTCCCTTAGAACAACTTCTCGTAACCCGTGTCAAAAGAAGTGATGTCTGTATTATTCGATTTTTTAGCATGTATTTGTCCATCTGGTACAAGTTCGACTAATTTTTTACTTTGAAGTGCTGTTTTGATCCTATTAATTAAGTGGTATTGTCAGATGTGCTTTCTATGTCTAGAAAAGCTGCAATCATCACTTCCTTATTTCGCATTGCATGTTCCACTCGTACGATGTGTTACAATGCCGTTTCTGTTGATTTTCCTGTCAAATAAGCATGTTGGTTTTGGTGCAAAGGTAGAAGTTCTAACGTACTAATCCTCATATGCTATCAAGCAGTTTTTCCAGAGACTTCGGTGTAAAAGACATCAGGGCATTCTTAGGTTTTGCGTCCTAGAATTTAAATCGCTTAAACATAAACCACAATTATTTAAAAAAAATAAGTTTTGAAATACAAAGAAAAGTGATATTCAAAAGTTATAGACAGCTTTTTGAAATTTCTAATAACAATCATAACGCTATTCAGTTAGTTTAGTAAGAGCGTGTTCTGTTAATTTACATAAAAATTCACCATTACAAAAAAATCACTATCGGCGTCGAGAGTTGCCTGGTATCTTCTTGGTATACTTTCGGCCCAGTTGGTGGCGTATTTATTCGGCAAGAATTTCCAATTGCATCGAATTTTTCGTGTTAACTGCTTCAAAGTGAACACTTTTCTTCCACAAAATTTATGCGATATCTGTTCACACATTCTCAATCAGATTTGCAACGGGCGACTGCAACGGCCAAAAGTGTAATGATGCTCTTTCCACCCAGTGCAAAGCTTGCTGCGATGTTTGGAATTATTGTCCTCCTGCAGGATCCAGTGCTCGTTTTAGTTGAAGAACCAACATTCGGCAGTCAGTAGCAAAAATTTTTTATAAATTAGCATTTTCTGGGCATTCACACTGTAGGTAAATAGATACAAAGCTCAGAAAGCAATACCAAGCTTGCCCTATTACTGGTTGTTTAACGATCCGCTGTATCAATCTGTTTCTAGAGATTGACCAGGATCGTGGGACGACAAAATATCCTCAAACAGAACTTTCATTCGTATAATTTTTACGGACGAAGCTTGCCCTAAGCTCGGCTGATATTGTCCTGCACCCAAGCGAGTCGCTTTATAACGTGATTTCCACCTAATAAAGTTTTCTTCATTAAAGTATGCCATTTGATATCATGAATACGCAGATGATTTAGGATAGCTACGTACGATATATTTTGCCGCTATTTTACGCAATGATAAGTCCGGTTTCTGTGAAAACTACTTCACCATCTGTTATTTGACTTTGGATGACACTTTGCTTATCGAGCCATGTTCTGGCAAGTCATCGACAGCTTTTGTCTCCTTATGTCACTACACCCACTTACTGACGAGTGATTTCGACTTCCTTATGTATGTCCGAAAATGTCTCATGCAGGGGCTGCTAACCCTACATGAGACATTTTCGGACATTTTAGGTGGGTACACAGGAACAGTCTTATAGCGCGACGTATACGGGACACTCATAACGCTTTAGGTGTTTCTCTGACAAGAATTCAATGTCAAGTGATCTTTCGTGACAATACAACAAGGACAAAAGTTCCCTCTTTCGACTCATGAAAGAATTAGGGCATTATATACATTTTACCAACTGCTAATTATGCCGAACAAGCTCTTACTTAATTCACTGTAGAATATTTGAAGAATTTACATATTTCAAAATAATATACGTATGATCTATAAAGATAAGGAATTAGTCAATCCTTGTATAGCTGCAGGAGGGTTATTACCCCATAGTGTAGGTTCTCTTATCTTGGCTGTAAGACAAACGGAATAAATAATTTTACATAATTATTTCCTTTCTTGAATCAAATAACAAGTTGTATCACACATAATCCCAACTGATTTGCAAACCTTTATGGTTAGGCATTCAAAATAATAATTATAACCCTATATCTATATTACAGGATATTCGAAAAAATACGCTTTTATTTCAATCAACAAAGGGAAACGATACCCATGTCTTTCGTGCTGGGATTCTACGTATCGTTGGTAGTGAAGAGGTGGTGGGAACAATATAAGTTATTGCCCTGGCCGGACACGTTAGCGTTGTTTTTGAATGCGGGCATTCCAGGCGGGGTGAGTACGTATTACGTTTCATTCATTTACATAAATACTTTCATGCATCCATCTCGCTTCCGTTCCTTTAGATTGAATTAGAGAGCTTATTTACTTATTAATTACGTTGACTTTTGTTACAGCTCGTTTTTTTTGCAAATGAAAAATGAACATAAGAACGTATAAGATACTGAGAATGCATTCTTAAACTTTTTGCGGTCTAGCAATCCAATGTTATGTCAGTTATGAGGAAATCATTTGATATATTTCAAGTATTCACTGTATTAAGTTTCATACACTACCGGTCATATGTATTTGCCCACCCTTAGTTTTAGCCAAAATTATTGAACTATCAAATGTGTACTGAAAATTTATTTATTGTACCAATACAATAGTGTAAAATAAACTTAAAATAGTTACATTTTTCTTATATAAAAACTTTATCATTAATTATTATTAGATTTTGCTCTCATCAATGTGCCCACCTTTATTTTTGATAATTGCCGCACATAACCGCGGCATCCTTTCAATTAATTTTTGCAGTGTATCTTCTGTAATTTGTGCCCAGGCTTCTTGAATTTGTTCCCACAATACGACGGTGGATGTTCTCGAACCGTCCGGTCCAATTCTTCCCAAAGAAGCTCTATTGGGTTCAGATCAGGATTTTGAGCTGGCCAGAGAATTGCCCTTGCTCTTCTAGTTGACGCAAGTAATTGCCACACAATCTAGAAGTGCGTTTAGAATCGTTGTCCTGTTGAAATACAAAGTTTTTGCCAAGAATCCTTAGTCCTGAAGTAACAGCGTTATTTTCTAAAATTTCCTTGTAGCCTTCTTTTCTTAGGATTCCCTCAATTTTGACGAGATCGCCTACAGATCTTCCACCAAAACACCCCCAAATCATTACTGAACCTCCTCCATGTTTTACGGTAGGCGCAATACATTCTGGCAGTACTCTTTCTCCTGCGGATCTTCTTACGACTATTCGCCTTTTACTACCGAAAAGTTCAAACTTCGATTCGTCTGTCCACAACACATTATTCCACTGATCAATCGTCCAATTCTTATGTTCTTTAGCCCAATTTAGTCGTTTTATCTTGTTTTGCTTTCGTAGTAGTGGTTTTCGCAGAGCAATTCTTCCGTATAAACCCGCTTGCCTTAACCTTCTCTGTACCGTGGACACACTAATTGGTTTAGCACGCGCTCTATTTATTTCAGCAGCAATTTCTGGTGCTGTTTTTCGTCTATCGCGTCTACTTATCCGTATTAGATGCCGGTCCAGATCTTCTTTTGTTGGAAAATGTACCACTTTCTTCAAATTTTTTAACGTTATAATCAACGGTTCTGCGATTTAATCGTAATTCTTTTGCAATTTCGCGATTACTTTTACCCGTACGATGATAAGCAATTATCATAGCACGCACTTCAACAGATAATTCCTTCGTCTTCGGTATTGTATTAAAATATTCACAATAACTCTCTATTTCACTGTTTTCGCAACAAAAGACGAACGATGACTGACATAAAATTTATTTTCCTTTTTGAATAACACATCCTAATATTGTAATTAGTTAGTACAATAACACAATATTGGTAATACCTTTCGGAAATGCAGGTAAAACTGTTAATACTGTAGGGATTAGCCTATATGATATTTATGGTATTTTTCCAATTTATGACACCTTTACGATATATCATAAACAATTTAAGATTTTCGTAGAAATTCATATGGAATTACTTCCACTAATAATATTGTTGAATAACTATAATACAGATTTTTCGAAAGATAATCCGTATTTCAGGAAACACATAAAATTGGGGTGGGCAAATAAATATAACCCTGAAATCTTTGTCTTTAAATCGGTTATCTTGAATACCTTCTATTTAGATTCATATATCTTTGATATTAATATATAAATGTTAAAATGAAACACTTTGGAGTTCATTTATGAAGTTTAATTTAATGCCGAAATGCTTACTAAGTTTATAAACAATTCATGTATTTGTTTTATTTTTTCTATGCTTTTATATATACGAGGTGTGGCAGAAAAATAATGAGACTGGCGGTATTGAGAGTGATCTGACCACACTGCGGGATTGCTCTCCACATAGTTTATAGGTCAGTCCCTCGTAGATATCGAGTTAAAGTTTTAATTTCGTGCTGAAGCTACGCGAAGTTGTGTTTTTATAGTGCGTTACAGAAAATGGAAAAGCAAAATTTAGAGCGATGATGTGCCGTCAAATTCTGTTAGCTTGTCGAGTTTAACCCACGGAAAGTTTGCAACGATCATACAGGGAACATTTTTTATTAAGAGCAGTTTTTCGATAGCATAAAGCGTATTTGGATGGCTGGGTAGCAGTGGAAGACGAACCACGTTCTACAAGGCTTTCAACATCAAACTGATGGAAATGTGGAATGATTGAGGGCTCTAGTGTGATAAAATCGTCGACTCATTGGGAATATTAAGTAATAAATTTCAGTTGAATCGATTTACCCTTCATCAAACTTTTAAATTTTTATTCCAAATTTGAGTATGAGACTGTTAAGATTGTGTCAAAAACTTCGAGAAATAACGAATGTATGCCTTGAGCTTCTCGACAGAATAGAAAATAATGCAGATTTATTCAAACTTGTGATCATTGACGATGAAACGTGATTTTTACGTTTTTTTTAGTACGATCCTAAAACAAAAAGTCAAAATCAAGAGTGGTACACTAGCAACTCTCCTCGATCGAAGAAAGTTCGATTGGGCAAATTAAAAATCAAGAACATGCTCGTTTGTTTTTTTGGTATTAGAGGAATTGTTACCCGACATGATTTAAAGTCTATTTGGAAAGTTTGTTGAAGGAATGGGAAAGGAAACGTAAAGGAATGGACGTACAAATGAATGACGTAATTACAGTTTATTTACTGATTGATTTCTGTAGAAAAGTAGTAGGAAAGTCCAGAAAGTAACGAGTTACAAATGAAAACATAAAAAGAATGTTGAGAACACGATGTAGTCGATGGTATACGTATTAAACAGTTGGTACGGTATAGCTATGTACAGACAGTAGAGGATAGAATATCGAAGAAAGTAAAGGAGCGAACACTACAAGGATTCTTCCTTGTTGTGGAAGGCCAAAAACAAGTTTAAAGAAAGAAGCAATCGACAGGTAAATATGGAAAAGATAAATGGCGATTAAGAATCTGAAAATGGCTACGAATCTTATAAGTCTACATATATTTTATACGTTCTGCCACCGCTTCGAGCCAACTTCATTCGCTTATATCAAGCCAAACGAGCGTCAAGAAAAGAAAATGAATGCGATCTCATTGCAACGTCATCAGACCAATCCTTCTAATAAAATAAATTAAGCAAGACGCACGGTACGATTCCCGAAAAACCAACGATTTCTACATTAGTCATGAAAACATCATTTTCATGAATATTTTTACATATCGAGTATCGCACATCTTGCTTGCCTAGAAGGACTTGTCTAGCGACGTTTTAATGAGATCTCACTCATCTTCTTTTCTTGGATATCATTCGACTTGAAATAGGCGAATGTATAAAAGCAGGAACGCCGAGAGCCAACTCCATTCGCCTGCTTTAAGCTGAGCGAGAGCGATCTCATTGAAACGTTGCCAGTTTTTTTTAAGAATCGGCAACACACACACACACACAAGAAGAGAAATGTGTTGCGAAATCACATCATCCAGATGTCTCTCTCGGACATCATCTAGATGTATCTGGGCAGTGAAAGTTCTATTTTCTATGAAATAAACCACGCCGAAATATTCAGACTTTTCATAGACAAATGACAAATTGTGGGTTATTGCGTATACCGTGTTCACATTAAATTCAAATACTCCTATTATTCGGCTAAAACATAAATCTGTATTTTCCTCTGAATAATACTTGCCCCCTTCTTTATAACCCCAGTTGATATCCTTATTTGCTCACATTCTACAGGCTCTTTTATGTTTTGCATTAAGAGGAACGCAAACTAACGGTTTCTTATTGTTTGCTTTGATAGCAGCGTTCTAGTGACGATCGTTTTTTAGTGTTGTTGATGTTGGTTGAACTTGTTCTCGTCCAGCACTTTCAGTTTTCAAAAAGTGTCTCCAAAATGTCGAATTTACGCCTTATCTCAATCCAAACACTTCAGCAACACTCTTCTTCTACTTATCAATTGACCTATGGCCGTCCAAGCCTCTTGGAGACAGAGGCTGAGCTTTGGAGAAGTCTTTTCTTTAGATAAGCTTTCGGCAATCTCCAAACGCTTCAACAACACTCTGTTTTGTTCTTCTACTTATCAATTGACCTATGGTCGTCCAAGCCTCTTAGAGACAGAGGCTGAGCTTTGGAGAAGGCTATTCTTTAGACAAGCTTTCGCCAATCTCGCTGTTGCCATTCTCAAATCCTTGTTCAAGTGATATACATGTTTGTTACTGTTTATATTTTGGGTGATATTAGTCTGTGTCATTTTATTTTTCTTTTGTTTTTTCTTTATTTCTCTCGCATGTTGCTATCAGTATTACTAAGTAATGGTCGTTTCTAAATTACATACAGTAAAAAATTGCATTTTTTTTATAAAACGAATTTATTTTTAACTTGCATTTTATCAAATATAAATTTTGCAAGATATTTCATATGTACTAAACTTTAGTTCTTAATACAAGTTATTATAAATTGTATATTTTTATAACGTAATTGGTTAATGTGATTAATCAGCTAAAGAAGATAATGACATCAAATATTTGAAGTAGAGTTGAATGTTACATCAAAGTTAAGACTATATATAATTACTATTGACTGTTATTGTATGGTATGTGGCCCTAATTTAGTGGCAATGTCCTGTAAGAATATAGCTTGTTAATTTGTTCAATTATTGCTTCGGAAGGTTGCTTATGAACTATTAAAAAATATCCACTTTAAATTCATTTAATTTTTTTGTATTTTATATTGAAAGCACGTAGAATTAGAAAGTATACTTGTGACTACTTTAAGTCAATGATATAACAATTAAACCTACAAAATTATGTATACTATATACATACACTCCGCGCAACATGAATAGGACCAACTGTATATATGACATTTGTAGTTGGTATAAACATAGTAGCGCGCTGGAATTGTTATTTTCGAAAATAAGAGGGTTGATAAAAAGATGTATGTAGGTACCAAATATAATTTTTGTAAAAGTCAGTGCAAATGTACGTTACTAATGACAATAAGTAGAGTAATTAAACGCCACTTGAATACGACCAATCTACAAAATAAAAGATTCGTTTGCAATAACAAAATACTTTATTGTTCAATAATGAGTACTTTTGCCATTATTTCTTATAACCTCAAATAGTCGGGATGGAATGGAATTATACAGGGTTCTCAAGTAGTCAACGGGAAGTTCCGCCCAACTTCGTTTCAGCGCCTGCTCTAGTTCGTCAGCGCAACTGAATTGGGTAGCATCGGAGTACAATTTACGCGACAACCATCCCCAAACATTTTCTATGATGTTCAGGTCGGGGGAGAGCGATGGCCAATCGAGAACCTCCACGCCTTGTTCTTGAAACCAGCGTCGAACAATGCGCGCGGTGTGAATACTGGCATTATCCTGTTGGAAAATAAATGGCCCACCTGCCATAACGTTGGAAAATTTGTCTTTCACCTGTTGCAGCAGCTGGACGTACTTTTCCGAATTCTGTCTGCCCTTCACTATTACTAAATCAACAGGTCCGTTATAGGAAACAGCTCCCCATACCATGACTGAACCAACATCGGCTCGCCTTCGTGACTGAATCACTTCATCTTTACGTAAATCGTGGAAATAATAAGAAAACCCATCCGGGCCATCTAAATTTAACTTCTTCTCGTCACTGAAAATAACAGTTTGCCATTCTCTTGTCCACCCCATTTTTGCTTGAGCAAGCTGAAGACGTGCAGTGCACTGAAATTCCCTTAAAGGAGGCCGTCGTTTAATTTTCAAACGTTTTAAATTCGGACAGGTCTTCAGTAACTTCTGTACAGTTCTTAACGATGCATTCGTTCCAACGTTATTCGTGATTTGTCTTGCCGTTAATGCCGAATTCGATGCTTCGCGTAATATGGCTCGACGTTCTCTCTTAGTTGTAACGGATGTTGTTCGCCCTTTAAAACGTTTTCCATAATTCTCGGGATCCCTAATAAAATTGTTCACAACCTGGTGTGATCGACTTATTTTCTTTGCAGTAGCCCTTGAGGAATACCCTTCTTGATGGAACGCTTTAATTTTTCCAATTTCTTCCATACTTAAGCACTTCTGTCGTCCCATCGTTGCACAATACCCTTAATTACAGATGTTTGTTTATCCGGATACACGTTGTAACTCGACACTCATCCGGTAGCTTACTATTAAATACTGGTCGTATCCAACCGGCGCGGTGCATCTTATATGTATGTGGTACTTACGTCACCCAATGCATAACGTTAGGCACTATTGCGCAATAATGCGTATTATTTGCCATATCATACCATTACAAACTTGCATTGTATTTTTAGTAAATGAATTGTTTTTCAAACCACCGAAAGCTTGCAACGAGACGGGTGGTCCTATTCATGTTGCGCGGAGTGTACAAACATATCTTGTATGAAACGTTTCGTATATATGCATGGTATATTTACATATACGTTTCTAGTTTCTTAAATCCGTTTTACATTGAATGTCCATTAAGTGAACTCTATTTATTATCTCCTCTTCGGCACTTGGAAAACAAGTGATCTATTAATAGTATAGACAGGAACTGATTAACCATGTTTTTCAACGTGCGAACGCATCGCTTCGTTCTATTTATAGTAATATGAAACTTTAATCGATTGCGATTGTTAAGTATGTCGTACGTACGAGGAATATTTGACAAATAATTCTTGATTATTGTAGAAAAAGGCGAGGCATTACTTACCTCGAATATATTAATATACTATAATGTTAAGGTTACAATATTACTATAAAAAAATTTGGAAAATGAGTGATAGTGGGTTTGAATTTTGTAAGTTGTTCCTTATGCTAAATATCTATAATGCACTATAATTGTAAATAAACGAAGAAATACAATATATTTTCCATGAAAAAGATTCCAAAACAATTCTCGAAAAATTTGGAATCGTTTGTTGATGGCTGAATTATTGCGTAATAAACTTACTTTGTTTTACTTACGACATTATAGCCCATTAAATAAAAAAGATCTTCGTAATAATACAAATAGAAACTTATTCACTAATTTTATTCAAGCACAAAATTGTCGTTTTCCCAAAAAGTGGTGGTTACACCACATAACCAATAGGAATAGTTGCTTTGGTGATGATTGTAGAAATAGTTCCACATGTTACTAATACAAATTCTTGCATCACATTCTGAACAACTACATATCTTTTTTTCTCGTACTGCATACTGCATAGTCTCTAGGTGAACCATAAACTTGTACATGGACTGAATTCTTTCGTTTTTCTCTCTGGGGATGCCACTTTTTTTTATAATGATTTACAACTTTGACCCTGTAAATGTCTTGTTCTAAGTAGTCTTTGGGCAACGTTCATTAGGAATTATTTTAAGGCAAAGATCGACGCAGTACTTTGTTTCTGGAGCAGTATCTAGTGTCTAAAAAGAGTCGAACTATTCTGTGGTATCACTTCTTACTTTACCAACGGCATAGCATTTTTTAATATATTCGCTTTGCTTACATAACTTATGTGGTTTTTATAATCTTCAAAATGTGTTAAGCAGTCAATAATTTCCAAACTACTTACCATGCTTTGTATGTATTGTATCATGGTAAGTACTTTGGAGAAAGTAGAATTCGTTTAATAGCATCCTTCTAGCAGTTCTTTGACAGTTTGAAGTAATATATGAAATGAGCAGCTAAATTCGAAGATTAGGGAATGAATGATCAACCTAAATGAACTACAGAAAGTTTTAATGAGATAACAATTTTAGAAATAATTAATGTTGGATAGCGAACACGATGAGCGTTCAAATTAAACATTTTTATTACATGTTGAATCAGCAAGGGTGACAACAGAATATTTTGAAAAATGTATGAATTGCTACAAAAATGCCATCGATAAACCCTTCTTTACTGTTTTCTCTGTAGTCTTAATTATACTCCATTGTCCTATTTATTTGATTTATCTCTAGTGACAAGATACTTTGTAATTTCTGTAAAATAAATTATGTTTTTTTATGTAATGATTTACTTCCAATATATCTGCTTGTGACTATGTCTAGTTCCGTTTCTCGATATTCTTCTTCATGAAAAAGGAGCTTACCACTTTAGTTTGATAGCAAGCAAAACTTAAAATTAAAGAAACATTACTGCAAGAAATAGCAATCTACCCGTACTTTAACTTTTTATCATAAATTTGGAATACTAAGAAGTGAGGAAGAAGTGGCATATCAATAAATAATAGCAGCAGAAATGAATCTTCTATTGAATGCAGAGAAAACAAAGTTTCTAGAATTCCAAACCAAAACTGGAGGCGACAAACAGTAAACCTTGAAAATTTATAAGTAAAATTGTAAACGTACTATGGAAGCTTGTTAGAAGTCGTAGACAACAGATGCGAAGAAGAGGAAAAATAGACTTACGAATAGTAAAGGGTAAAATTTCTGCAGGGGGGTTGAATAAAATTTAAAAACCCTAGGAAGTGTCTATAAAAGCATACTAAGTTATTGATACAAAACTTATAAACCGCAGACACAAACAGAAGCTGGAAATTTGGATGATAATGGTACTAAGGAAGACTTATGGTGGAAAAACACAAAACTTGGTTGGAAAATACGAAAAAGTTTGGAATTTTATTTTACGGATAAAAATAATCCCACAGGTTTTTAGAGTGAGGTTGCAGTAATTGAAACATCTGGAAAGGATGGAAAGTATGAGGGAGGTAAAAAGAGTAATATGGAGAAAATGAAAACGAAAAACTACCAAACAGTCGAGGAGAGATGCTGTGTAGAAGGATGTGAGAAGTATCGAATTGAAAACTGAAAAGAGTTTGCGAAGGCTGAGGTCAAATGGAAAATTGTCATGCAGCTTTAAATGGCATGTTTTAGACCTGTTATGTACGTATATTGAAAAAAAAATTGGTAAAACCTGCAAAACTATAAATTGCATTTTAAAATGCAACATCATGCTTAAATTGGTGTTATAATCGTACTTGGTACACATGTTTAGTGTGCTGGTTGTTGTCTAATTAAGTATATTGCTCAACGTATTTCTTAACAAAGCCTCGTATGTATGATTACAAAATATACATTACAAGCAAAATTGAAATTAACAAAGAATTACAGAATACGTTCACTATTATGTTTTCGTGTTTAATTGTGCTCAGAAAAGTTTGGTGGATGTCGTCGGCAGAAAACAAAATGCAGTGCAAAATTAGAGAAAGTATCAACCTTTCACATTCGCGGATTTCTGTTGTTGATATTTTGCAATTACGTTTTATTATGAGCGATCTGTTATTAAATAGAGCTTATCCGTTTTTTATAATTTATTCTCATGTTGCTAAAAATAGCACAGAATTTCTCTTTTACATTCAATGTTTATTACTCAATAGATGTTATTGTATATATGCATGTGCGTATGTTCTGTAGGGGTCATTTTAAAAAGAAATTAAGTTTTAACTACAAAACCTTAACTGTTATAGTTTCAATATGATATCCTTGACCTTGAAGTATCTATCACCTTGATGCATCTGTTCTTAATTTGATACTAAAGGGTGTTTCAAATTGCGCGGTTTAATAAATAAAATATAGATGGCGCACTGAATTTGTCTGGGTATGTGGGCATTTAAAAAGTGTGATGTATGATATTTATAAAAATGGCTTCGTACACGGTACAACAACACGTTCAAATTGTTGAATTATTTAATGAAAATCAGCGTTTTGTGAAAAAAGTTTTTAGAAAATTACACGAATCATACATAATCGTCCATCTGAAAGCACTATTGGTCGAATTATTAAAATATTTCAAGAGACCGGTTTCGTGGAAGATCAAAAAAGTGAAAAATACAGTCGTAGTGGTCGTTCACATGAAAATATTGGTTTGGTTCGTGAAAGTGTTGCTGAAGATCCTGAAATGTCCATTAGACGACGTTCACAACAACTTGGTCTTAGTGGATCAACAACATGGGGTATTTTACACAAGGATTCAGCTCTGAAGGCATACAAGGTTCAAATAACATCCTAACCTTTATTCAGGCATCCTCCAGTACAAGTTTCTCAACATTTCTCTTCCGTAGCGGCAGTAACCGAGCGGCCTGAGCGAGGGTCGTCTTCAATGTCCTCTCTGTCCTGTTTAAAACCTTGATCACTTTTGATTTGTAGATAACGAAGATGCAGAATCTTGGTAGACGGTTACCATCTCTTCGAAAATAATTTTTTGACTTTTTCTTTGTCAAATTACCCACATCATTAGTAAATCACCCGATACCGAGAAAACAATGAATGCTCCTCGTACATACGTACATATTTTGGTTTTTTTTTCATTCAGAAAAAGTTCTTTTACTTTTCCTTTTAATTATTAATTAACTAAGATAGTTATGTAAATCAAATTATTTATTTAAAATAAATGCCAAAATAAATCTGATATATTGGGTCTGGGAAAAAGTTCGTGGCGTTTTTTCAGTAAAATTCAACTGGTCCCCGCATGGCGCGTGGACGAATTCATTTAAACCGAATATGCTCCATTATTATCGACAATGTTTCGCCATTTTTTTGGTAGATCCATGATCCCATCGGTGAAAAACTTCTGTGGTTTCTGGTCGAAAAACTGAATCAAGTAGTTTTCACAAAACCAACTTAATTCCATTGAGAGAGTTCTGCAGAGATCGAAACAGATGATAGTCAGAGGGTGCTATATCCGGACTGTAAGGTGGGTGCATCAAAACTTCCCAACCAAACTCTCTCAATTTTTGACGGGTCATCAAAGAAGTGTGTGGTCGGGCGTTGTCATGATGGAAGACAACACCTTTCCTATTAATCAATTCGGGCCGTTTTCTTTCAATCGCCTGGCGTAATCTCTCTAGTTGTGCACAGTAGAGTTGAGAATCAATCGTCTGACCAGTTGGAAGTAGCTCGTAGTGGACGATTCCCCTCCAGTCCCACCACAGCATCACTTTTTTTGGCGTCAATGTTGGCTTAGCGAACGCTTGTGACGGCTCACCATCCTTTATCCACGATCTTTTACGCTTCCGATTATCGTACGTAATCCATTTTTCATCTCCGGTTATTAAACGTTTCAGAAACGGCTCGATTTCATTCCGTTTCAGCAGCGCATCGCAGATGTTAATTCGGTCCATCATGTTTTTCACGCTCAACTCATGAGGAACCCATACGTCAAGCTTTTTTTTGTAACCAGCTTTGTGTAAATGGTTCAAAACAGTTTTGTGGTCAATGCCTAGCTCCATGCCAATATCGACACTGCTGATATGCTTATCTTGTTGGACTTTTTCAAGAATTTCATCAGATTTTTCAGTGATTGGACGACCGCAGCGTGACTCATCTTTCACATTGAAATTTCCAGAACGAAAGCGAGCGAACCATTTCCGCGCAACAGATTTCGATAAAGTACCTTCACCGTACACCCCACAAATTTTATCACAAGCCTGCGCAGCGTTCTTCCCCTTATCATAATAATATTGCAGAATATAGCGAAATTTCTCATTATTCTTCTCCATTTTCAAGTGCGAATAACTTTCCAACCACTGCACCGATTACAATGTTTCTACGCTCAAACTAACGTTCGGAAGGTCATCTAAAAAACGAGCCCTCGGTGGTGTCGCTGTGACTTGTTGTTCTTTAGTTATCGGCAACCAATGCCATCTATCGGGAAAAACGCCACGAACTTTTTCCCAGACCCAATAAAAAAATAAAAAGTAATATTTTTGGAAGATCTGAAACCCTAAATTTTAAGACACGCACTCCCAAGTAGTCAATTTGGTCTTATTTTTTAAGTGACGTGCAAGTATACTTATTAGCTCGACATTTTACGATCAGAAAAGCACTTGAATTGGTAGACAAGCCGTATTATGTAAATATTTACAAATAACAGCGTAGATAAACATTAATCTTACGAATGGCTATTTGCATTCACGTACTTGTGTTCATATAAATTACAAAAGTGAAACACGATAATTTGCGATTTTACAATGGCCGCGTACAATAATATTATGGTTCCTAGAATGTTTGTTCCATGTTTTTGCGTGGTAAAATGTGTTATTTTATTCTGTTTATTTTTTTTAATTCAAACGTATTATTGTTTTCGCTGCCCACGCTAATGGGTATTATTATTTAAGCAATCGAAAAACGGTTCTGTGTACGTGAACATTTTTGTGAATGATAAGAGATTGAAAACTATTGGGTTGGCAACTAAGTACTTTCGGTTTTTACTGACAGAGAGCGTTGCTTTATTTTTTGTATAACGTATGTTAGTGCTGTACTTTACCGTTTGTCGCGTGATACTAGTCACATTGACGTAACTTCAGAAACAAGTAGTGCGTGATTTTTATTAAAGCTATTAGTTGTGGGTTAATTTTAAATGGAGTGCAGAAACGAACATTTTCGACATATTTTACTATTATATTTCCGTAAAGGAAAGAAAGCTGCTGCGGCTCACAAAAAGATATGTGAAGTTTATGGTGCTAATTACTTAACAGAGCGCACGTGTCAGAATTGGTATAAAAATTCCGTTCTGGAGATTTTTCCCTCAAAGATGAGCAACGTTCTGGCCGGCCTATTGAAGTTGATGATGACCAAATCAAAGTCATAATTGAAGAGGATCGTCATATAACTGTTCGAGAGGTTGCGGAGAGGCTACATGTATCGCACAGAACAATTGAAAAACATTTAAAATGTCTTGGGCTAGTTAAGAAGCTTGATATTTGGGTACCTCACGAATTGAAAGAAATTCATTTAACACAAAGAATCAACTTTTGCGATATGCACCTTAGACTAAATGAAACCGACCCTTTCTTAAAAAGAATCATCACTGGTGATGAAAAATGGGTCCTGTACAGTAACATAGTTCGAAAACGATCATGGAGCAAACACGATAAACCAGCTCAAACTACATCGAAAGCTGGTTCAGTTTTTTGCTGATAAGGACCAGAAATTTTATGAGCGCGGAATCATGCAGCTGAAAGAAAGATGGCAAAAGGTCATTGAGCAAAATGGAAAATATATAATTGATTAAAAACTATTCTTTGTTTAAAAAAAAAGTGTTTTATTTTATACTACAAAACCGAAAGTACTTAGTTGCCAACCCAATAAAACAGTAGACGAAATAACGAATCTAGATTAAATTTAATAAACTATTAACATGCATTCGCTTTATTTTTATTTTTTACATTTGCTTTAAAGATATATGTTTAAATAGTTATACAACTTCTGACATCCCATAGGGCTCGAATAGTGGACCTCTACGCTTTAATCATTTTATCAAACGACGTCGTCGTTGTTATTGTTCCTGATAATATGATGTTTGCAGAAATATATGAACAGAATTTTCATTTTGTGTACTGCTAACAAAAATTCCTTACATATCATTCAACTCGAGATAAGAATAAAGGTCAGATTGATGTTATATATCTAGATTTTTAAAATATGTTCAGTCAAATTGATCACTTTGTGCTCCTATGGAAAAATTCATTCATTTCGGTTTTTCGGATTCCTCGTTAGCATTGCTCACGTTTTACTTATTTTACCATAATTGTTATCCCAAGAATCGTAATCATAGTCCTGTTAAACTTCAGCCTTCGTCTAGTATGCCACAGGGATATAATTCTGGACCACTTTTATTTCATATGTTTGTAAAAGATTGATTAAAGTGCATTGTTGTCAGAAACTGATGTTTGCTGACGATTTTAAACTATTCACTTTCATCTGGTACGTAGACTTCCGCGGTCGTGGTTCATACTATCTTCTTTTGGGCTTCCGGGCTGGAACCGCGTCACTGGTATAACTGCCGACGTTTTGTACACACTCATATGGGACATCTCCAGGTTTCAACTACTGCTACTGTCTATCGTACTGAATCTGTGCGTTTCAGTGCGACAGACAGTAGCAGTAGTTGAGCGCTTCATTGGTTCGAATTTGTCCTATGTATGTAGGCACATAGATACAAAGGGTACTAGGAAAGTTTTGCAATATGACGCAACAATGAATCGTAGGAAGCTGCTTGTTGCTGCATGTTGACACATGTTCATACGTGCATAGTAGTCGCCGCGCCATGTCGACGGGCTCAGTTATTCATTAGTAGTGAGAGTGCAAAGTGCTTGCGATGGCATCGTGGTCACGAAATTTGGATAAGGGCAGTTTTGCGTTGTAATTTCGTGCGTGGTTTAAACATGTGCTTCGAAGAAATGACTCTTGCACTAGGTGATGTTTGTCCACATCGCACAATAATATTCAGGTGGTATAGAGAATTCTAAAGGGAAAATTTAAGTGTGGAGGATGCTGAGAGGCCGGGATGGCCACGAACGTCAGTTACGGAGGAAAACGTTACTACTGTGAGGAAAATGCTTGGCGAACACAGGCGAGTGACCTACCGACAGACAGAGGGTACTTCAGGCCTAAATGCACCAGCAATTCGTTCGATTCTGCATGATCATTTTCACGTGAAGAAACTTCGTTCTCTCAGGGTGCCGCATCGACTGACTGTAGAGCAGATGACACGACGTGTGACTTGGTGCTGGGAGATACTAAAAAAGTTTAATAAGGGAAAATCTCGGTATGTGAACAACATCGTGACAGGTGACGAGACTTGGCTGTACTATTACAATGTGCCGACCAAAGTTCAAAACATAGTTTGGGTCTTTGATGATGAGGACACACCCGTAGTTGTCAGAAAATCCCGATTTGTAAAAAAGAAAATGATAGCTGTGTGGAATTGTGGAACTGGTTTAAAGATTGGTTTCGAAGGATGGAGAGGTGTATTGAGTGTAGAGGAAATTACTTTCAAAAAATTAAATAAACAAAGCTATATTGCAAAATTTTCCTAGTATTCTTTGTACATATGTATTTCGTATAGCGGATACTGATCTGTTGCGCTGCAAATGACAAGTCTAGTTATAACGTTATAATTTATAAAATTTGTAACTACGATACTCTGTTATCTATAAATTTTAAGTTAATCGACAGGATTGTTAAAGTAGTGTAGTATGAAGCGATATGAAAAACCCAAAGTACGCCGTATAGGCAACTGCATATGAATTTTAATTATTGTATTTACATCAATGGACGAAAGAACTGCATATTTAGAGTCGCGGTAGTAAATAAAAGATTCTATTCGTGGAAACCTATGTATTGTACATACCTTAACATAGATAAATAAATACAAAATCGCTTTTCGAACTTTTATTTATTTGATCAAGTACATAAATAATGTCGCGGAACAAAAAGGAAAATATAAATACATTTCGTAAATATAAACACATCTGATTCATAAAATTTTCTAGAATTCTCTTCTTTATT
Organism: Dermolepida albohirtum; assembly: GCA_031893035.1. Classification (NCBI taxonomy): domain Eukaryota; kingdom Metazoa; phylum Arthropoda; class Insecta; order Coleoptera; family Scarabaeidae; genus Dermolepida; species Dermolepida albohirtum. The sequence goes on along the minus strand of JAVIWB010006574.1, from coordinate 945,265 downwards.
ATAAACATTTACATTTTTAGTAAATATTTTTGTAGGAACAATTTTTTATTGTTGTTTTATATTATTATAATGACTACTCCTTTTCATTTATTTTTAATATTTCATTTTAGTGTTGTTTTTATATACTTTTGATGTATTATTTTAAGTGTAATTGAACAATAATTATTATTTGTATAACGCCATTTATTATAATATAAATATTCATACTTGTGTGAAATGTAAACAGTTAAATCAATACTTAATTACTATTTTTTTGGTATTAAAAAATGTTTACTTTGAAATTTTTATATAATATTTACTATTCTAGATTCTTCTTTTTTCCCGTAAATCCTTTATTCCTTACATTTGAAAATATAGTAAATATTCTATGACACGTTGTGAAAAGCAGTATTTTTTAATGAAAAATGAAAAAATAAGTAAGACTGAAGCGCTCAAAAATAGTCAACCAAGGATCAATTTTTATTCATTACAAGTTAAAATACTTTAAAAAAATGACCAATTGCCTGATAATGATTTAGAGCTTTCATCTCTTTTCTTAAAAATTATGCTGATAAAAGCATACTTTCATATCTAAAGAGAGAAGCCATTAAGACTCAACCAATAATATACGTCTTATCAAGTTAAGTGTTTTTATTATTTTATATAATAATGGTTATAAGTAGATCGAGGAATATGGTCGACGTACCACAGGTGTGCGCTTGATAATAGATAAATAAAATAAAATAAATATTTGCATATAATTTATGAAATGTAAAACATTCTTTTAATTAGCGTTTTCAGTGTAATCACAAACAGGCTAATATCGGTTAAATATTTGAAACATCAGATTTATCTCCCCAGTTGTTTCAGCAAATCGAGTTCATCGTAAGGAAAAATGTTCTTATATGATAGAACCTCCATTCGATATCTAGGGAGGGAATATTTACATAATTAAAATCATGTTAATACTTAACGAATCTGTGTACTCCCATCACTGCAAATTTGTTTTAATGCGGTAAAATATGCAGCACACTATCTACTTTGGCTATAACACTAATATTTTTGTCGTCACTGATAGCATGTAACTGTATTTGTACAGTGTGTAAGGATTTTGTAATTTATCAATTGCTTAAATACTCCTCTGTAATTGTTAAAAATTATTTGTAAATCTGCTTTAACTTTAGCGTCATGGAACTTTTTTTTTGATTGTCCTTGATGGCAGTTGCATTTTTAGGATTAAAATGTAAACTACAGAGTTAATTTTTTGAAAATGCAGAAAATAATAAAATGCTGCCTTTAATCTGTTCCCTAGCGTGTTAGAATCGGTTGTAAGGGTTCGGGGATGCCAAGATATTACCTGTGTAATTCTCAAATATGTTTAAGGGATTTGAGGAACACTGATTTTTGTATAAGAGCGTCCAATCGTTTCTGCCATTTGAAATAAAGCATGGGTTTTACACGTAACATGTAAGAAGTTACCACAGCCGTGTTTAAGAGACCGACCTACAGAACGTATAGTTGCGGCACCATCAATTATTAACATTAAGAGTTGATCTTTCGAAATTTCAAATTTCCTGTACTCTTCTAGAAGCTAGGAAGGTTGAAGATGACTGTTTAAATGATTCCATAGTACGAACTATGATATTAACAATAGAATTCTTTGTACATTTCTGTACTTTCTGTCATATCGTTCACACATAAGCAGAGTTTTCTATTGTATTTTTCCAATTCCGATTTATTCTATTTTCAATACGTTCGCGAATAGATGGTACAAAATTTCGAAACGTTTTCGAATTAGGTAATTTACAGTTCGTGTACTTATTCCAGAATGAGTAAAATGATTGAAAATTAGAATATTTTGCTATGCTATCATTGGTTACAAGCATTAATTTGATTACAGAAATTAATTAAAAATTTCCTGCGCTGGAGCAGGACTGGAACCTGTATCTGCCATTTGCTGGACGGCTGCCTTCCCAATTAGGGCTAGTAAACGTCAGATACAGGTTCGAGTCCTGCGTAGAAATTTTTAATTAACTTCTGTAATTATAATCAACGATGGTATATCAATTGATTTCCCATGGTAGAGAGCTTAATTAAATATTTATATATAATTATGAGCAAATGATTTTTTTCTAATAAACGAAACGTAGATCGCCGATAATCAGTGTTGAACATAAACCGACTAGATATTGCTCATTCGATCGTATGTGTTTTTCGTGTTGCCTAATATCCACGTGTCATTTCGTCCAACACATGAGTGGTCTATGGCAAATTAAACATTCACAAATAAATTTATTTATCGTATTAGATAACGGTCGTTTTTTTGATCTACGTAAACGGAACATAATTCTATATAACGTACAAAACTCCGTAATGTAAGCTAACGAACGAAGACGCACACTGCATTACATACATACATATCAGCGACGAAACCCCTTCGACGTTCTCGGCGTACGACGACGGAATTTTCGCACTCTAGTTATATGGAACATCACAAATATTCGACAGTATTCAATAAAATGTTTCACCAAAATCAATTATTATATCAATTATTTCTATTTTTTTCTTTATTTTGTAATTATTGATGAAAGATCTAAATATTTTTTAAATCATTTCAGGACGAAAGACAAAGACTGATGCGACGAAATATCGTTAGGTACGCAGTATTAGCATACGTAATAACCTTACAAAGAGTTTCGTTACGAGTAAAGAAGAGGTTTCCAACGTGGCAACATGTAGTAGATTCAGGTGAGTTTTTTTATAACTTAATATCAATATTAACGATTATTAAGTATTTGCAAATTTGTTCATCAAGTGTATTTGCATTACTGAAACTAAAAAGAATACTATTGTCAATTTTAGGATAATCTCTTATTTATTTTGTGTGAATTGTACAAATACTTAGATATATTTACAGACATATGTATGTGTTGTATGTATATATACGTTGTCAGATCTGTGTTTTTAAAAGATTGAATTATGTAATGTGCATCGCAAAAAACGAACACGTGTTTGAAATTTATTCTGTTTGGAATTATTTTATGTTTGTTTTTAGGTAATTTGTGTTGTTAAAAATCACATTCGATATTTAATTTAAATAAAAAGAAGACGAAAAAGAATGTGTTTTTTTATAATGCTTCGCATATCTTTTAATCTTTTGATGGATGTTTTAAAGTCTTTAGAATTATTGATGAATATACAGTTGAACTTCTATGAGTCGAACAGGCAGTTACCAACAAAAAAGTTCGAGATATATTGGGTTGGCAACTAAGTACTTTCGGTTTTGTAGTATAAAATAAAACACTTTTTTTTTAAACAAAGAATAGTTTTTAATCAATTATATATTTTCCATTTTGCTCAATGACCTTTTGCCATCTTTCTTTCAGCTCCATGATTCCACGCTCATAAAATTTCTGGTCCTTATCAGCAAAAAACTGAACCAGGTGCGACTGAAGGTCATCGTCATTTGTGAAAGTTTTACCATTCAAAGAATTCTGCAAACTTCGAAATAAATGGTAATCAGATGGTGCTAGATCAGGGCTGTATGGGGGATGTGGCATCACTTCCCAGCCAAGCTCCAATAGTTTCCCGCGAGTTGCCAAAGATGTGTGCGGCCTTGCATTATCTTGGTGGAAAACTACACCTTTCCGATTTGACAATTCTGGCCATTTTTCTTTGATTGCTTCATCCAGTTTTATTAATTGTTGACAGTAAACATCAGAATTGATCGTTTGGTTGCTTGGAAGCAGCTCAAAAAAACACAACACTTTTGTAATCCCACCAAACTGACAGCATGATCTTTTTTGGATGCAATTCAGCTTTCGATGTGGTTTGAGCTGGTTTATCGTGTTTGCTCCATGATCGTTTTCGAACTATGTTACTGTACAGGACCCATTTTTCATCAACAGTGATGATTCTTTTTAAGAAAGGGTCGGTTTCATTTCGTCTAAGGTGCATATCGCAAAAGTTGATTCTTTGCGTTAAATGAATTTCTTTCAATTCGTGAGGTACCCAAATATCAAGCTTCTTAACTAGCCCAAGACATTTTAAATGTTTTTCAATTGTTGTGTGTGATACATGTAGCCTCTCCGCAACCTCTCGAACAGTTTTATGACGATCCTCTTCAATTATGACTTTGATTTGGTCATCATCAACTTCAGTAGGCCGACCAGAACGTTGCTCATCTTTGAGGGAAAAATCTCCAGAACGGAATTTTTTATACCAATGCTGACACGTTCGTTCTGTTAAGCAATTAGCACCATAAACTTTACATATCTTTTTGTGAGCCGCAGCAGCTTTCTTTCCATTACGGAAATAAAATAGTAAAATATGTCGAAAATGTTCGTTTCTGCACTCCATTTAAAATTAACCCAACTTTAATAAAAATCACGCACTGCTTGCTTCTGAAGTTACGTCAATGTGACTAGTATCACGCGACAAACGGTACAGTACAGCACTAACATACGCTATACAAAAAAATAAAGCAATGATCTTTATCAGTAAAAACCGAAAGTACGTAGTTGCCAACCCAATACAAATAGAGACATCGGGTTATACAAAAAAGCACTAACATTGTAGAATTATGTTAACCTATTACATCTTAGTACAGCTTAAATTTAACGTTTAAAAAACAACATAATTCAAACTATCTTTAACAAAATCTGTTAAAAGTGATTGTTTAGTTTTTTAATTTAAAAAAAAAATGTTCCAATGAAGAACTAAATATTTTATCCTAATATTTTCTTGTGTCTTCTCTGTTAGTAGTTTAATGATAAAGTAATGTTAGCATTTGTCGATCGGATGGTAACTACTCGTAGTTTCTCTTTATCAACTATGTCATCCTCCACTCCACTTAAGTTGGAGTTGGATACATTTAAGTGTTATTGAAATTATCGGAAAGTTGCATGTCAAAAGATCTTCATCTACTTCTATGAAACTGTTAAAATTAATCGGTTTTGTCATTATTCATTGTAATTTATCATATTGAATCTTCAGCTCATCTTGATCAAATTTTTCAATTTGAAGTGATTTTCGTAAAATGGTTAGGAAAATATGATCCTTCCATTGTTCGAAAACAGCTGCAATTCGAATCCAGATCTTTTAAAATAATTGTTTACTAGTGTTTTAAAATGTGATGTAACATCTTTCAGACTTTCAAAATATTCTCTGCATAGTCAAGTATTGTCAGTTTTGCAATCTACTTTGTCTTCAGTTCTGCTTTTTTTCGTTAAAATTCGTCGTAATTGCATTTTAGGGTACCGACTGTAATTGAAACGTCATGTTTGGAGGTAAAAATGCCAAACGAATACGTTTTAAGTTGTATATCGAGAGGATTAGCTCCCCAGTCGTCCATGCTTTTTAGTTTGCTTAGTATTGTACACGTAATGGTTTAATGTTGACCAATGCTTTAAATTTTCCCAACCCGTCCTATTACAAGTAAGCTGACTCGCAGACTTTCATAGTCGTCGTCTATACTTTCTTCATCTTCCGGTCTGGAACCACGATTTTGTCAATACTGGCGCGACTTTTGGTGCCCCTATAGTGCTCAAAATATTTACATTTTAATTTTTGAATATAAATTTCCTTGCGGACTGTGGCTAATTGAATAGTCAGAAAAGATCAAAAAACCCTTCTCGCCTTAATATTTGTGTCCTGCATAGATATTTCGACAATTAAGTTGGTGTCATCAGCAGAAACATTTTACGCGAAGACTAACTTGTCATCATCTACTGATGATGACAAAATTAGTTGTCAAACTTGTATTCAGCTATCAAATATTATGTGGTAATGATCTTTTTTCCTTTTTTAATTTACGTTGGAAATAATTTTCATAGTGTATTACTTGGGATACCCACGGAAGTAATAAACACAAGTAAGAACATTTTTTCAAAGACAGAATATATTGCATTACTGAAAGCATTGCGCATTATATTGATATTTTAGACGTTGTTCATTAATTCATAAGTACAACCAGTAAACATTGAGAAGAGCCTTTATTAAAAAGGCATCGAATTCTATAATTACCAGAGTCAAATAAAGGATCTCAAAATAAAATATTGCAATTATTGGTAGTCTTTAAAATAACTTTAGTTCTATTTTAAAGAGTACTAATAATTGCAATATTTTATTTTGAGATCCTATAGAAGTACGAGGATAGTTTGACAAATAGTGAGAATGACACATAGGTGGCGCTCTAATTGGTAAAACAAGTGCACTGTAATTTAGGTTGCCTATTTATATGTTTACATTGCGATATTTAGATAAATCGGTTGATTAGTTTATTTTTGACCGCTTATTGAAAAAGAAGCAACACGTCGTTTTGTTAAAATGGAAAAAGCAGAGTATCGTGCAGTGATTAAATACTTTGTAATTAAGGGAATGAAAGCTACCTAAATAAAAGATGAGTTACCAGAAACATTAGGTGAATCTGCTCCATCATCCGCTACAATAAGTAGATGGGTAAATGAATTTAAACGTGGTAGAACAAGTTGTGTTGATGAAGCGCGCTCTGGAGCACCCAAAATCGTGACTTCTAAGGAAATGATTATAAAAATCCATAATATTATTACGCAAGATCGACGACTCAAAGTGAGAGAGATAGCAGACATGGTAAACATTTCAACAGAACGCGTTCACAACATTTTAACGAAAGAATTGAGCCTTTTCAAGCTTTCGGCAAAATGAGTGCCGCGATTGCTTACGACCGATCAAAAGTTCACTCGTTTGCGCATTTCCAATGAGTGTTTGGACCTTTATATGCGGAATCCGGTTGATTATTGTAGGCGATTTGTTACTTGCGATGAAACTTGGATATACTACAGTACACCTGAAACTAAACAACAGTCGAAATAATGGTTAGAACGTGGTTCTGCACCTCCAAAAAAAGCGAAAACCACTTTATCGGTAAACAAGGTGATGGCATCAATTTTTTGAGATTCAAAGGGCATTTTGCTCATTGATTACCTTCAGAAAGGTGCCACAATAAACGGACAATATTATGCAGAACTTCTACAAAAATTAAATGTTGAGATTCGTGCTAAACGGCCAGGAATGGCAAAGAAAAGGATTCTGTTCACCAAGACAACGCTCCCTCGCATACTAGCACAGTTGCGATGTCTAAAATCCACGAGTTGCATTTCCAATTAGTACCGCATGCGCATTATTCGCCGGATCTAGCCCCTCCCGAATACCACCTTTTTAAAAAATTGAAAACGGCACTAGGTGGAAAGAAATTTTCGTCTAACGACGAGCTTATCATCTTCGTAAATGAGAATTTTGCAAGCCTTCCGGAATCGCATTTTAGAGATGGCATAAGGGCATTGGAGCACCGTTGGAATAAATGTATTGCTCTCTTAGGAGAATATATTGAAAAATAAGAATTATTTTGTATTTAAAAAATTCGTTTTTCTTTTCCATTCTCACTATTTGTCAAACTACCCTCGTAAAGCTATTTTAAAGAGTACCAATAATTGCAACAATATGAGTGATTATTTGTCATATAAATAATATTTATAATTTATTATAAATAATGCTATTTCAGTTTTATATTATGTATAGCTATTAGAAGTAAATACTAATGTTTATGTAATTTTAATTAATATAATTATTTTAGTTTGTAAAGCAACGTTAGTTCTATGCTTTTCGAAAGCCCTGTAATTAAAAAAATACGACAAGCCACGTTTACAATGTGAATAGAATATTATAGGCGCGTTAATATGTCTGGCATTTTGTCATTTTTATATTCAACACAAACGTCTCTTGTAATTCGTGTAGACTCATGTCGGTACAGTACGTGACGTGTCGGTTGCCTGATTGAGGGAGGAAGTTAACAAACCCATTGTAGGAAATCAGCACGCTATATTGCCGCATTGTCAGAAATACAATTTGTGATTTTTTATGTGTGTCCGTATTGCGTGAATTGAGCAGAGAAGCGGTCTTGTATAATAAAACGTTGCAAAATCCAGTGCAATATGTGGCACACGTTGTATTTCGTCCGATTTCTACAACAAAATCGTTTAATATGAACAATAATTATACATAAAACAATTCGAAAATTTGTTCTCTTTAATTTGGTAAAACCTGTTTCCACATCGTTGAATGTTTTGCAATTTTGTGAATGCAATTTTGTTGCTAAATGTTTTGTTGCTGTTTTTGACCTTTTGTTAATAATTGTTTTTCTAAATGGCGCATTGAATAATAGTTATTTATTGTTTTTTAATATATTACATGATTAAGAATATAATTAATTTAATGTATTTCAAAATGTAATCGGTTTTGGTTTCAATTAAACGCCCAATTTTGATTAGTACCAATTAGAGCTGATAATATGCCAATTTTACACAACTGATTGCGCAAAAAATCATAATGATATTATTATATTTTTACCGGATCAGTAACTGAAGCTTTGAAAAGATTAAATCCTTTGCTAATGATTGAGTTATTAATTTTATCGACTCATTTTTTTTGCTACAAATGATGCTTACTCTAATATAAAGTGCTCTAATTTTGGTGTTTTGTTAATGCGAGCGATAGTCGGTATTGCTGGCTCACAGTAGTGTGCTTGATACCAGTTTGATTGGCGTCTGGAGGAGTGTTTTTATTTATATCTACATCTCACAATTGTGTATTAATTCACATGAATCACTTCTAGAATGTGTATCGCAGGTTCGACCAACCATTCATAGGTAACAAAAATGTTACGTAAATGAAAATATATCTTAAAAGTGATAAAATAAATTACTAAATGTATTTGGTCCGCCCCTGACCCATTTATATGCGCTATGTATAGACTAACGCTACGAACTTATAAGTCTGAACCTGTTAAAGTGTGTCTACAGTAGACTGAGGTCGAGAGAGTCACATATTAGTATCAAAATAGATCGTGTCCAGTAACGAGCGGTGATTAAATACTTGCGTTTAAAAAAGATGGCCCCAATTCAAATACATCAAGATTTGGTGAGTATATTAGGGGAATCTGCAGTACCGTATGACATAATTAAAATGTGGTAGACAGTCGTGTATAGACGAACATACAGGTGGAGTGCCCATAACCGTTACTTCCCAAGAAAATGTTAAAAAGGTCCATGACATCGTGCTGCAAGATCGACGTTTGACTTTTAGACAACTAGTCGAAGATATTGGTTTATCATACCATGCGTTATATAATTACTGGCGAATTAAACATGAAGAAATTGTCTGTAAGATGGATAGACGAATGTTAACAGATGCACATAAGGAAACTCGAAAAAACATTTGCAGTCGTCTTTTAACGCGGTATAGACACGACAGAGAAAATTTTCTTGCAAGATTTGTGACAGCGGATGAGTACGGAGTGGACACATAGAGGTTCACCACAGTCGTGATACAATGCAACCTTTAGCAGGAAAGGTGATGCTATCCGTATTTTGGGATGTTGAATGCGTAATTTTAGTAGAGATCTTGCAGAAGGGAGCCACAATTATAGGTGCTTTATGCCAATTTAATTCCAAAATTATGTGACGCGATAAAAGAAAAACGTCGGTGGAAGTTGCGTAAAGGTGTTCTCTTGCATCAGGATAACGCACCCAGTCACAGGTCCGCAATTGCACCAGCTGCAATAGCTCAAGCAGTCTTCGAATTAGTTGAACATCCACCATATTAGCCAGATTTGGCCCCAAGCGATTGCCAACTGTTTTCGAAACTTAAAGAACTCTTGTGTGGTAAACGATTTCCATCAAATAATGATGCAGTAGGTACGGTAAGTTAGTGGTTCGCAGAGGTCGAACGATTTCTTTTTGGGAAGCAATAGAAATGCTAGAACATCGATGGGAAAAATGTGTTAACCTTAATGGAGAATATGTTGAAAAATAAAAGTGAAGTATTAGCAAATTTTTTATTGTGAGGTAGATAGACGAAAAACGTGTTCGAATGAACATTTCCAACGTTATGTTGGCGCCGATTAATTACTGTAGATGAAACTTGGATGCGCCATTATACGCCCGAAACAAAAATATAGTTAAAACAGTGGACTTCAAAAAAAAGCAAAAACTGTTTTTTCGGTTGGGAAAGTGATGGCGACTGTTTTTTGGGACGGTCATGGAATTATCTTAATCGATTATCTTCAAAGAGCAGAAACTATTACAGAAGCATACTGCACATCATTACTTGGCAAGCTGAAGGCAGAAATTGTGAAAAAACGATCACATTTGCAGAAAAAGAAAATCCTGTTTCATCAAGACACATCATGGCGAAAATCTACGAATTACGGTTTATACTGCTTGACCATCTGATTTACTCATCACAACTGGCCCCAAGCGACTTCTTTTTGTTCGCTCATCTAAAAATTGCGCTCGGAGGACAGAGATTTTCGTTCACCTTCGTCAACAATTATTTTGCAGAGAAAAACGCCTAGTACTAATTGGACGGGTTAGAGAGATGGGAGCATCGTTGGGAGAAGTGTGTAGTGTTACAAGAAGACTATGTAGAAAAATATATATAAATTTTAAGAAAAAATGTCTTGTATCTTTGTTAGGTCAAAAACTTTTCAGACCACTCTCGTATAGGCACGATTATATAAATTTATTTAATATTATTTATTTATTTATATGTTTAGCAAGTAATTTTTTATTGTGGGATTGTTAATAACCGTATAATTCAAGCTCTGCTGTTTTATTGACTTTGTGACTGATTAATACTACTGTTGAGTATTCGAAATAGTCAAAATCCCATTCACGACAGTTAAATTATTTACAGTTAATGTAGAATATTTAAACAAATTTGCATTACACACCATACAAATAGATGCTAAACTGCATACTTATTTCGACAACAATGTTGTCATTTTCAAATAGTTCGACGTAAGTATAACATCGCTGTCGAAATTTATATTTAGTTTATTATTTATTTGAGCAGTATTGGCTGTAAAATGATTAGTATCCTAACGTCTTCATTTGTTGCTTCTTTTTTTAAATACTCCGTGTGTCTTTATTTTATATTTCTTATGTCATTCATTCATAATTATATTGCAGTCGAACTTCAAAATTTCGAAATAAATTTATTCAATCGAATATACCAGACTAACTTTCAACACCAAATAAATAAAAGTCAAATAGCAACGGGAAGTTGACCTTAAAATTTATATTTCATTATGATGAAGGAGATATATCAGTTACCAGGTGCCACTACTATTTTGTGTGGGCATACCAGTCTATTTTGAGGAACTAAACAAATGTATAAGAATGATATACGTAATTTACTAAGAATTTTTAATTCATGGAATTTAGCTTTTTCTATGAGAGATCAGTAAAATTATGAATTATGAATTAAAGTCAAAATTTCCATTTATCCGCGTTCGAATTAGCATATGTACATGCTACAAACAATTATGTTGCATGCAAATATGTACACATGTTTTTTTTAGAAATTATTTAAGATTCCGCATGTTTTACGTCATTAGTCTTTACAATTAAACACGTACTTCAAATTAAGTAACATAATAGTGAAATGCGTTTTGCATTTCCAATAATTTTTTGTGTGGTAGATGATGTTATTCAAAGAAAAATATTAAGTAAAAGGCAGCAATAGAACGTACGCAATTTAGAGAAGAATTTGTAAAAAAAAAATAAATTAATTAACTGCGCATACAACGGTAAGAATAATTAAAATTTAGGTACCGATATTCATCAAAGAAATGTTATATTTTTCTTTTGAAATCTTTGAATCAAATATGTTGTCATGATATATATTCTTAACACATTTCACAATAAATTGTTACTTTGCGAAATACAAGTATTTTGCTGACGTACGGTTATTGTTAAGAGAACTGTAGCAAGCGTGCTCGTAATTTTTTTTATCTTGTAAGATTACTGTGTAGCAAACCGTGTACATTAGGGTGGAGTAGAAATGAACAAAAAAAATTTTTTTTAAATTTTGAAACCTCCCGTATTGTTAATTGATGATCCTATTAGAAAGCTCTATTTATGCAAAATAACAACACTCTGCGACTATATTTCGAGGTGGCGCATGAAGGGTGAAGTTTGAAAAATAACATAATTTATGTAAAGGCAGAAAAGATATTTCAATTAAGTGCATATGTGAAATAATTGCTACTGATATTGAACAAATATGGAAAAAGGCATCCTATAATAAGTCATCTACAAATCTTAGCAAGATTGATTTCCTATTATAACAAATACAAAAATATGAAGCAACTGCGCAATGAAGTCAAAAACTTAAAGGAATCTCAAAAACAATTATTTAACGTCGCAACATGTAAGTGAGCGTCCAGAAACGTATGTAAATGTGTAACAAAAGTACCTTCAGCAGAGGAAAATTTTTTAAAGGACCAACGAAATGAGCGTAGAATGTACTACTGTGGGCAAAAAATAGCAAGATTTTGTTCATAATTTTTAAATTCTTAATTTATTCTTCCAAATCTATTTCGTCCCCCAATACACTTGTGCCAACGTTTCTTCCAATTCTCGAAACAGTTGTTAAAGTCAATTTTAGGAATACCCTTCAATGCGCGTAGCAATTCAGGTTTAACGTCTTCAATTGACTCAACACTGTTTCCCCGGAGTGGTCGTTTGAGTTTGCTGAATAACCAGAAGTCATACGGAGCTAAATCAGGCGCATGTGGTGGTTGCGGCACGATATTTGTTGAAAATTTGGCGAAAAACTCACGAAGAATTAATGCAGTATGCGACGGTGCATTATCGTGGTGCAAAAACCAAGAGTTGTCGACCCATAATTCTGGCCTATTTTTACGAATAGCATTGCGCAAACGACGCATAACACTCAAATAGTATTCTTTGTTGACAGTTTGGCCGGTCGGATGAAATTCGGAGTGCACCACACCTCAATAATCGAAGAAAACTATCAACATAACCTTGATTTTTGACTTGCTTTGACGTGGTTTTTTTGGGCTTCGGCTCACTTTTGATACGATATTCGGCCGATTGATCGTCTGTTTCCGGGTCATAAGCGTAGATCTAAGTCTCATCTCCAGTTATGATACCTTTCATTTTGTCTTGATAGTTGGAAAGCATTGTTTCACAAACGTCAACGCGACGCTGTTTTTCGAAAAAATTGAGTGATTTTGGAACAAATCGTGCTTTCACTTTTCTTAGGCCCAAATGATCTTTCAAAATCGATTTCACTGATCTTTCCGATATTCCAACGATGCCAGTAAGGTCTGTGACTGTTAATCGTCGATTCTCGAGCACCAATTCCTTGATTCTATTGACGTGTTGATCATCAGTTGATGTTGATGGCTGTCCTGGACGTGGTTCGTCATCAACGCGTTCTCGACCCTCTTTGAATAATTTGTACCAATCAAAAACACTTGCTCGCGACAAACAATTATCACCGAAGGCCTTTTGCAACATTCTGAACGTTTCGGCACCAGAAATTTGATTCCGTACACAAAATTTAATGGAACTTCTTTGTTGAATAATTTCACTCATTGTAAAAATCGCCGAATGCACTTTTTGTACTTCAGGAAGACAAGCGTATACTAAACACTAATGATTATTTTAATGTGACATTTGGCACAGATGTCACTGACAGTCATACCAACCTAGAAAAAAAATATTTCGACGAATGGGTTTTCGAGCGAAATTTAAATTAAAAAGTCTTACTATTTTTTGCCCACAGTAGTATATTGGCTGTGTGGATAGATTGACAACAAAATCTATACGACGCAATGAAGTTCGAAAGAGAAAATATGATCAATTCGTTCAAAAAAACATGACTTCATTTACTTCTTTGTCTATGTCAGAATTACATCGGTCATGCAGTAGTACTTCAAGTGAAACATCAGAATCAGAGCCATCTTATAAGCATGGTCCAGTTCATGTTTTCAACATGGTCAAGAGAAGTTTATATTTAAGAGATGACCTTAAGAGTATTGTTTTAAAAACTATAAACAGAAATTCATTCTTCGCACACCCAGAAAATATGCTGTTGGCCATGGTTCGAGATCATACTTCAGAAATTAGAGAATTGGCTCTTCGAAGTGTATTAGACGCAAGAAAAGAAAATGTGGTGTTAAAAGCAAGAAAGTTCGCGGGGTATTATTACTATGAGTTAATAAATTGGTCGATTGTGAGAATAACTGAACCACCAATGACAATGAAATATTCTAAAGAAATTTCAAACCTGATTCGTTCGGGAAATAATTTCAGTCAATTTGGGATGTTTCCTTGTCATACCCAAGCAGTAGAGAGGTGTGTCAAGCTCGTCACTGAAGCTTCAATATCTGTTTGTGGATCAGAAGCAAGAGACGGTTTCATTCGCTCAGGAATTAAAGCAAGGCAAGACATACTACTATTTGAGTCGAAATCTCAATTTTTTCAACAACGAGACCTTTTACAATTAGTAAACGAATAATATTTGTTTTCGTAATAAATATGCTTTATGTGAGTAAATAAAATACTGAAACTGTTTGAATTAATTGAATAAAAACAATTTTAAACCACACTGTTTACTTTTTATAAATGATAAAGTTTTACAAATTAAAGTCTTGTGCTCCACCTCAAGACGTTGACCTAGGAAGATAAAATTTTTTCTCTGCACCTTTAAGTATTTAAAGCATCGATTTTTAATACAGGAAAAACTAAAAAAAAAATTATCGCTCCACCCTAGTGTACGTATGTATATGTTGTTCGGAAATTACTGTAAAATTATCATATCATAGTAAAGGAAAGCATATTTTACGACTGCAATATTGAGACCGTCTTAGAATTAATATAGAACACAAATCGAAGAACGTGCAATAGATTTTATCATCAGGATCTTCACATCGGATAAGTCTTAAATCACTAATTAGTAATTTCACTGGAGGCTAAGATTGACGTGAACTACCTTTCAACGGAGATATTAATCTATTCATTTCATTGTCACAGTGAAATCTAAGCACTAAAAAGGACTGAAGGAAAGTCTGTTTAGAGCATAGGTGGACAAAGTAGTTCCATACTAAAACAAGCTCCAATAGAAATGAATTTAGGAAATTACTGTAGCCTGAAGAAGTCGGTTTAATAGATTTGTAAGATATTAAATGCTTAATGTTCGTTAGCTAATGTAGATTTTCTTACGTTGCTCCAATTGTCTTAAATGACACACCCAATATCATGTCATTACAAATTGTTATTCGTCATTGTTAAGTATGTTCTGCAATGAAAAATATATATATATATAGGCTGTTGCGAAAGTTTCTGAAAATCAGTTCTACATGGCGTAATTGAAAGTCAAGAGTATGATTTGATAAAATTTGATATTTTGTACACAGATCGAAACGATTTACGTAGCGATTTATATACCCTCACATAGACAGCAGACATATTAAGCCGTTGCCAATTATATTGAGAAAATGATGCTTTTGTTTTAACAACGAGAACAATGAATGCGACGACCGTTTCGACTATTGAAGACTCATCAGAATGTGCGAATTAAAGCACAAGTTGTGTTGCATTTGAGATAGACAGAACTTTGTCTGGACCGAAACATACGACAAAAAGTGCTTATACTTTTCCATCACGAAATGAAGATCTAATTTTCTCATTTACATACAAACTATATTTCACTTTATGTAGCTTCACAGCGATTAATACTTGTAGGACGAGAACCGAGTACGCCTGATGAGTCTTCAGTAGACGAAAGGACCGTCACATTCATCGTTTTCGTTAAGCAACTCCTGTTATATATTGTACTGCCTATTGCCGAATTAACGCACAGGTCGTATTGCATTTAGTACAGAGAGAAGTTTGACTGCAATGTACTACAAAAGTGCTTACACTGTTTAATCACTAGACGAAGATCTAATTTTCTAATTTATATGTTATATTTCACTTTATATGGTCTTATGGCGATTAATATCTGTTGGACGAGCACCGAGTCCGCCTAATGAGTTATCAATAGACGCAACGGCTCACATTTTTCTTTCTCGCTCAACAACCTCTTATATAAATACATGTATAGTTACATAAGTAACGTTCATCAGGACACTTACCATTTTTCTAAGCTTTGATTAACTATGTTTTATTTAGCAATTAGCCGTGTTTATATATGCACGCCGCTGTTTGCCTGGCCAGATATATTATGATAAATGGCGGTTAAAACTATATGTATGCTTTCACATCTGTGTGAGAAATTAATGTGTTACATTATAAATTCAATTATTATTTCGTTGTTTTTATAAGTCCACTTTTTTCCTTGTACCAAATTGTTCACTAACCTGGTATTTTACATATTTTAAACACTTTTATTCAGGACATAAATATATTGAAATAACAGGGTTGCGTTTACTTAAAATACTTCTATTTGACTCGAAAGTATTAGTACTTGAAGTAATCTTTTACTACAATATTTTCTAAATATTTAGTAAACATGCTAGCTGTATTTTTAATAATAGGTGATTAGAAACGGTAGTTAAATGACTGCATATAATATTGACTGAATCCATTATTTCTACCAATTTAACAAGTAAAAGAAAAAATCTGGCTCGTAGACTTCTGCGGTCGTTGTCCACACTTTCTTTATCTTGACTTCCAGGCTAGAACCGTGTTTTCGATAAATCTGGTACCCACGCTTCTTCACCACTTGTATGCGACTTTTTCAGGGCTTAACTGCTGCTGCTGGTTTCGTTGTTTTCGTTGTTGCACTGAAACGAACGGTTTCAGTATAGTAGCTGAATTTTTGAAGACGCGGTTCCAGCCCGGAAACCAAGATGAAGACAGTAAGGGAAATATTTCATTGGAAGGAATTTCAATGTGTCAGAGACTAATTAAGTTGTCAAATAATTTGCTTATACACAGTACTTAAGGAACAGTAAGGAACATTTTCTGTGACCGATTTTATCGGGCTGTTGGAAAGAAAACGACGTCAAATAATAGACTGCAAAATTTAAGTGTGGACTTACAAATCTTTGATCTTTCTTTAATCTTCGTTATTACAACAAACGTCGATATCGTTAGAGAAATGATTCCGATGGACTGACACGTCATACATCGTTAGATATATGCATCTATTGTTATTAACATTAACAACACCAAATACATGAGATTTTGCATAAACATTTGCTGTGAAAAAGTTTTATGAATTGCACACAATTTGTTACATGTACAAAAAACCCACGTGTTCCTTGGGACAAAAAATGCTTAAAAGATTCAATTCGTTCTCGTATTCCTTTAAAAAAATGGAGACTTGTTGCTTACTGGTATACAATTCGTTTGTTAGAAGTTGTTGATGAATTGCGTATAACATATCATCCTTCCTAATAATAATGCTAGCTCTCACCAGTCAAACAATTGAATCTTTGAAGGAGGAAAATCAGGAATTGATATCTCATTGCCCGTACGATCCTGATTTTTCACCTTGAAAAAGCAGTTGAAGTGTTTACCCATCGCATGACTGAAACATCCACTTTCGAATTGGAACATGTTTCTAAAGAAATTCGACTGCATGTAAAAAATGTCTAGATCTTAAAGGTAACTATTTTGAAAAACAACAAAACTATTTACACAGCATACTTGGCGTTTTTTCATACTTTTTCTAAAAACTTTCGGAACAATGCTCGTATAACTTCATTTCGATATTCAGTAATTAACCTTAGTTCCACTGTTTCTGAGATAGTTTCCTTTAGCCTAGATAAATCTATGCTGTTATCCGCCTACAGTTGTGCTTTCGTTAGTAAAATGAATATTTTATTAAGCAAACTTATATTTTAAAATTATGTTTATTGTGGTTTTAAATGTTTTTAAATTTCAGACCACACAATTACACCTAAAATAAAACAATTTGGTGTTATTTACATTACATACATACTTCCTGGTCTTGCTTTAACTAAATTGGTTGTCGTTGCGATATCTGAAACATTAATTAATTAGAATTGTTCACAGTAAGTTCACATAATATTCATTTAATTACTCAATACAGACGAAAAACTTCGATCAAATTATTATGCCCTTACCTCATACCTATTATGTTCATACAGCTGTAGTAATAAAATGCATTCATGCCTTATTTTTGTTGTTGTTACATTGCATCATTGAGTATTATGTTTGCAATGTAAACTAAAAAAGCATTTTTTTCTTTCACTATTATTTTAAATTTGTTCATTTATGCGTATTTAAAATGAGTCATATTGCATACGCATATGTTAAAAGAATAAGTAGTTAACAAATGTATTGTATTTTATGTATGTTTTATATTGTTTTCTTGGAAAATTTAATAATCAAGTCGTGAAAAAAAAGCAATAACTGTTCAAATGTTAGAACGAAATATACACTACCCGTCATTATTGTTTACCCACTCAGAAAATAATAAAAAACAAATGTAATACTTACTGCAAAATTACTGAATATTTTAACATCTTAAAAGGTTTTAAATCAAAAATTTTAACAAATATTCTTTTAAATTTGTTTAAATTTCTTGTCGATGCGGCCACTCTTAGCTTTCATTACTGCTAGGTACAATCTCGGCATCCTCTCTGATGACTTCAAAGTTCCCGGCTCTATTTTTGACCATGAATTTGGATCCATAATTTTTTTGTTGATGTTACAGCTGATTTTGAGCTTGTCTGCCTAGCTCATCCCATAACAGCTGTGTAGGATTTAAGTCGAGACTCTGAGGAGGTCTTCTTATAATACCAAATAGGTTTTCCCATTATAATTTCTCTAAATGCCCCTAACACAATTTTGACGTGTATTTGGGGTCGTTGTCTTGTTGTAACACAAAATTTTCTTCCAATAGTGTTCCAGAGGAGAAGGCATTCTGTTCCAAAAATTTTCTGCACCGTTCTTTTCTTAGAGTACCATTTTAATAAGATCCTCTACAGATGTTCCAGTAAAACAACACCAAACCATCATTAATCCTCCCCCATGTTTGATGATGGATGCAATGCATAATTCGAGATCTTATTCTCCCGCTCATCTTCGGACAAACATTCTTCTTTTTGAACCAAATATTAGGAATTTGGATTTATCGGTCCCGAACACTCTTTTCTACTCTTCAAGCATCCAACCCTTGTTTTTATTTTATTTCGCTTGCGCAATAGCGATATTCCCACAGCAACTCGGCCTGAACAATTTTTAATTCTGTGAACGCCTTTTCTTTGTGATATTAATTGATTGCAATTTCCAGTGCAGTTCTTTGTGTATTTCTTTTGCTTAACAAAATTATTGCTCGATTGCAGATGTTATTTTTGGTCAGCCTGGTCGTTTTTATTCAATAAACTAGCAATTTCTTCATATTTTTGAATGTTATAATTCACACTTCTGCGGTTTAAGTTCAGTAAATTCTCTTTTTGTCTAATATTTTTCGCATTGAAACACTATAAGAGCACGTATTAGAACCGATAGTTCTTTTCTTTGTGGTATTATTCAAAATATCGATTTCATTTTAAAATAATACACAAAAACTACGATACAAACTTTTTACATTTCGAAAGTTGAACTAAAATTTTGATAGAAATACTTTTCCTTTCACTACTTGATTTATGGCCTAATTAAATCGTCTTTAAAATTTCCGAGAAAAAGATCTTCCTTTAATCGCCTTACCTGAGCTGTAAAATAGTCATTGGTCATAATTTAGTTTTAAAGTACTTAAATACATAAATCTTTTAATTAAAATTTAAAAAGATATGGGTTTTAGTTAGGTTATAACATTTTTTATGTGAACAAATATAAAAATATACACCTGGGCAACACTTATGGCCGGTAGTGTATACAGACACACTCACGGTATTCACAGTATTAAAAATGATAATTTATTGTCACAGCGATAAAATTTGTGAAGTTGTTTTGGTAACGGAATTAATTCAGGTCTGATGGAGACCGCATCTCCAACCATGATCGTCAACACTAAGGTGTTCATGTAACATTAACATGTTTTTATGGAGTTTTTATTTGTTACAAAGTAATATAGTTTTCTTTTAGTTCTTTGTCATGCCAAATGTGACTTAATTTTATTATTTAAAATTAACAACGAATTTATTTATAATAACGAAATCGTTTTTTTTTGATTTTTAAAAATGTCAACACACGAGTATTTGTGAACGTATAATAGTTTTTGAAAAATACCAGTTTTTATAAGAAAGTAGATTTACTTACAGTGACAATAGTTCTGACCTAACACAACACAGATGTTACTACTTCTCATAGCAGAATCACTCAATCTTTAAAGATAATTATTTACACATTCAAAAATTTATATTTTGATATAAAAATCATTTGTAATACCTTTGAAAATGTTAACACGTGGACAGTTGGTTATGTACAGTAGGTACCACAAAAAAGTTAACGATGTACACTACCGTCTATATTAGTTCCGACAGCCAGCGAAATTTAGTAAACTTTTCTAAAAAATAATATAACTGCGTTTAAATGTAAATAATATATTTACATTAAGTCTTTTACAAGATTTATAACCAATTGCAGGCAAATATATCTATAACTATTATATGTTATGACTCACTGCGGTAATTCTTGGAATAATCCGTACCGCCATAAATACGATTATTTTTGATATAATATTGCAAGCAAAAACCTGCAAAACTTACCTGCCCTTACCCCCTCCAAAGAGTCTTGTGTACCCAAATCTGCATTACTTTTCAAATAAACTTGCTAGCGTGCGCATCACTGATAGGACCGTATTTTTTATGTGGACTTCTTAAAATGCCAAGAAGAAAACTAACAAGTTTAGAAAAACATTCCGTAATTATTGCTTTTCATCAAGAAGGTTATTCAGTGCGTCAAATTTCCGTTAAGAGACACACATTAATAAATCGACTGTTAGTGATATCATTCGGCGGCATCAACGCCCGGCCAGTTTAAGAGATTCGACACGTTCAGATCGTAAGCGAATGACATCTCACGCCGATGATGAGCTTATAAAAATGTTGAGTAAACGAAATAGGAGACTGACAGCATCCGAAATCTCCACAGAAATGAATCGCGATCGTACAAGAAAAAATTCTGTTACTACGGTGAAAAGAAGATTAAAAGCTGCAAATCTTCACGGCCGCATTGCTGCAATAAAACCCTTACTTCGACGGGGAAATAGGCAAAAACGATAACAGTGGGCAGAAACTCACAGAGATTGAACACTGGATGACTGAAAAAAGGCCTTATGGGCTGATGAATCAAAATTTGAAATGTTTGAACAATCAAGGTGTGTTTTTGTAAGAAGAGCGTGTGGTTGAAAAATGCTGCTCACTTACTACCATACTGATGTTTGATACAACCCTAAAATGAATTTTAATGTTTAAATTTTGTACTGCATTTTTTAATACATTAATTTATATTAATACATTAATCCATGCAAGTGCAGTCATTCAACTACCGTTTTAGTCAGCTATTTGCATTGATCAAGTTTACCGAATATTTAAAAAATATTACAGCAAAATACTACTTCAAGAACAAATACAGCTAAGTTAAATAGAAAAATATTTTGAGTTAACGACAGTGTGCGTTTTGGCTTTCAACGGTACAGTTCGTGTGCGGAATTTGTTTCTTACGGGGATTTTGCCGTAGTTTTCCAGGTGCGACAGTGTTTAATTATCTGCTGATGACGACAACTTAGTTGTCGAAATATGTATACAGAATACGAAAATTAATGTTGAAAGGTGTTATATATCAACCTTCAGTGATTAGACACTTTGTTATTTCAACATATTTCTTGAATAAAATTCGAGAGATTGTTGATGAGAGTATTGAAATTTTTGTTATCAGATCGAAAATGTAAACAAACTTGTATTACACACCACGCACACTATTGTTTGTTTTTTTTTCAACGAAACATACAAAAGCTCTCTTTCTAGTTTTATATCGTTACAGCTCGACCTAAAAATATTGGCCAAAACTTGTGATATGGATTGTAAACTATACAATGTCTTTTCAAAAATGCAAATTTGTGGATCACTTACAGGACTACAATAAAAAAACAATGGACAACATTAAATCTTTGACTAACTTTTTAGTCTCAACATATTTTTCTTAGCGTACGTACAATAACTTGATATTTATATCAAATTTGGATGATGACTGAAGAGTTTCTGTCGTTTCCAAATAAGTAGGTACTGGATCTTGATCTGGAACAACTGCAAAGACAAAGTAAAATTTCGCTTTCTAAGGAAACTAATATCTACGTCGCTTCGAGATATTTCTCTTTAACAACTTGCGCTACACAAAACATCGTTGCTTTTTTGGTTTGAAATACATAAAATCGTCGAGTATGGATTCTCTATCTAGTTCCTCAAACAGAAAAAAGCAATAGCGGGGACAATTCCACAACTGCAATTTCTTACTTGAAATTTTGTATATATTTTAGTAAAGCTTTCACAAACTGCTTTACAGACACGACTAGCTATTGTATTGGGTCTGGGAAAAAGTTCGTGGCGTTTTTCCCGATAGATGGCATTGGTTGCCGATAACTAAAGAACAACAAGTCACAGCGACACCACCGACGGCTCGTTTTTTAGATGACCTTCCGAACGTTAGTTTGAGCGTAGAAACATTGTAATCGGTGCAGTGGTTGGAAAGTTATTCGCACTTGAAAATGGAGAAGAATAATGAGAAATTTCGCTATATTCTGCAATATTATTATGATAAGGGGAAGAACGCTGCGCAGGCTTGTGATAAAATTTGTGCTGTGTACGGTGAAGGTAGTTTATCGAAATCTGTTGCGCGGAAATGGTTCGCTCGCTTTCGTTCTGGAAATTTCAATGTGAAAGATGAGTCACGCTCCGGTCGTCCAATCACTGAAAAATCTGATGAAATTCTTGAAAAAGTCCAACAAGATAAGCATATCAGCAGTGTCGATATTGGCATGGAGCTAGGCATTGACCACAAAACTGTTTTGAACCATTTACACAAAGCTGGTTACAAAAAAAAGCTTGACGTATGGGTTCCTCATGAGTTGAGCGTGAAAAACATGATGGACCGAATTAACATCTGCGATGCGCTGCTGAAACGGAATGAAATCGAGCCGTTTCTGAAACGTTTAATAACCGGAGATGAAAAATGGATTACGTACGATAATCGGAAGCGTAAAAGATCGTGGATAAAGGATGGTGAGCCGTCACAAGCGTTCGCTAAGCCAACATTGACGCCAAAAAAAGTGATGCTGTGTGTATGGTGGGACTGGAAGGGAATCGTCCACTACGAGCTACTTCCAACTGGTCAGACGATTGATTCTCAACTCTACTGTGCACAACTAGAGAGATTACGCCAGGCGATTGAAAGAAAACGGCCCGAATTGATTAATAGGAAAGGTGTTGTCTTCCATCATGACAACGCCCGACCACACACTTCTTTGATGACCCGTCAAAAATTGAGAGAGTTTGGTTGGGAAGTTTTGATGCACCCACCTTACAGTCCGGATATAGCACCCTCTGACTATCATCTGTTTCGATCTCTGCAGAACTCTCTCAATGGAATTAAGTTGGTTTCAAAAGAAGCCTGTGAAAACTACTTGATTCAGTTTTTCGACCAGAAACCACAGAAGTTTTTCACCGATGGGATCATGGATCTACCAAAAAAAATGGCGAAACATTGTCGATAATAATGGAGCATATTCGTTTTAAATGAATTCGTCCACGCGCCATGCGGGGACCAGTTGAATTTTACTGAAAAAGCGCCACGAACTTTTTCCCAGACCCAATATTAAACGTACACATTAAAACGTAGAAAAGGTTAGGTTGATTGTATCACATCAAACCGTTGCGAATAGAGAAGAAAAACAGTACTTTTCAATACGACTACCGTTTAAAATTAAATACATTTAATATTTTAAATAGTATGTAAAATACAGTCGAATTCTCTAAACATTTCATTTATTTAAATACTAAATGGCGAAATGTGATAAAATGATGGGTTATACGGCTCCTTCATTGTCACATTAAGCATTCAAAATGTTTTTACACGTTGGTATGTGTTATCGAAGAACTTAAAAATTGTAATCAACTGCTTAATGTATAATTACATTTTTATGAAAGCGATAACCAACCTCCGTTGTGACAATGAGTCCCCAAAGAGTCTTCTAAAGAAGTGTCATTGATTAATTTTGATCAACACGAAAGGGTGCTTGCCAGTACTTTTTGTTGTCAAATATTGTTCATGACAACAAAGAATTATTCTATGTTTACATCGTTATATACGACCACGCCCAACAACGTTCGAAAACAAATACCTTCTCAAGCGGGTGGCCGAAGTCTCTGCATCTGTTCGAACGCTCGCCTCTCATCAACTTTAAAAATAAATTATAAAATTATAAAATGTATTTTATATTTTATCGACAATATTAGCGCAATATTTAACACCAATGCGATTTAACATGCTTACTGTTTCTAAAACATTAATATACTAAATAATTATTTAATTATTTTTAACGTAGGTCGAAGCCAGTCATTATAGAAAGTATATTGGAGACAGTCCTATCCACATCCTAATGAGTTTGCAGCACACATATGTATGTATATACGTGTGTGACGAATATAATAGTGTGTAAACTGAACTAGATTATGTCCGTGTTTGTCTGAGTATGTGGAACTGAGAAAGCTAATGATTAAATTGTCAGACGTATGGAAAACGGCGCCGACAGCTTCTAGTTTCAGATAACTGGTATTATTTAGATCTGAAAGTTTTCCCGAGTTTTGAATATTATTTTTAATTTTATGTAAGAAACGCAGTTGTTTTCTGGTGTGTTGATTGTGGTCAGAAGATTAATTTCTTAAGGGAAATTTTATTTGTAAAGAATGAAATACTATATTATTCAATTTGTAAAGTGAAATTTGTAACATTTGTAAAATGAAATGGCTTAATTCTCCTATAACTTAAAATATGTATAATTCAATGTTTTTTGGTTTTAATAATCATTGGACGGACACGCATATTTACATTACAAACGGTTATTAATACCGTCTACGAAATAACTTGCAAATGTATATAAATATATAGTCATGTGACAAAACAGGAAATACTAATAAACTTAGTCACTAAAATGTTATAAACATTTATAGAAATTTAAAACGAACCTCGTATATCAATAGTGAATATCGTTATCAAAACGAATAATAATTCATCGTCTTAGAATTTGATTTACTAGAATGATAGTCAGATTTTTTATTTGTATTTGTTGCTGATCGCTTCCTTTTTGTCTAAGGGTATATTTATAAAGGGAAAATCGAAAATTAGCATTCATTCCAAGATAAGCGCTAGTTAAGTAACCATGCTGAAAAAGTCGCGAAATATTAAAATATTTGTCAACAAAACTTGTAAAAGTAATAAGCGATATAGGCAAAGGTCAAATAAATAAACGTATTACTTACCATAAATAAACTAGTAAAGTAACAACAAAATACGGTGGCTTTAAACGAATGTATAAAACAATTTCTAGTATATTAAGAAACAGTGTTAAATAGAATATAAATCTATAAACTTTATAAACTTTTAAAACCAGTGATACCGGACACATAAGCTATGTATGTGTAAAGAAGGTTATAGTTGAAAAGACAAGCAGAAGTGGAGGTAATTATTAACGACCCCTTTTGGAAAAATGGACAATCAGTCTGAAAAGAAAGATGAACTTTTTGACGTATCTAGATAAGTTAATAATTATGTTATAGTTATAGTAAATTTCGTATTAATATTATTTGTGTTGTTTGTTAACAATATTACACTTATTCGTTTCAGAGTTATTTATGATTTCTATAGACTTATATCCAGTTCAGTTTAAATATAGTTTTCTACTAACATAATTTTATCGATAAAATTTAAATAGTGTTTTTAAAGAGTGCGGTTTTCAAGTTACATTTCGTCCTAATAAACTCTATTAAATCTCTCTTAGGAAATGCGAAAGACAAAGGCGAGTTAAATCAGAAATCGGGGATTTACGTAGATTAGATGTATAGATTGCAATAAACAAGACATAGGCCAGCGATCGATAGAAATTCAGTGTAAAGAACATATGACGCACATCAAATTTAATCGACCTGAGAAATCTAGTTTAGCAAAGTACGTGTTAGAGAAAAATTATAACGTAACTACGAATGTAAACATATATATTTCAAAAATCAGAAACCATCTGTTAGGCGCCGATGGGGCTCCTATCAATAACTCATGTTGGTTTGACTTCATAGAAAAGTAATATACGACCAACAAAAGGTTTCGTGTATGCAAGCAAGTACCTTAGGATAAGTGTTTAGTTGAAGACTAGAATACAAATTAAATTATACGAAACGAATCTACAGTGTGTATTTGGCTTTCGACGATGTAAGTCTAGTACGGATTTTGTGCGGATTTTGCTGTGCTTCCAGATGCGACACTGTGATTGTCTGCTGATAATGACCACTTTGTTGTTGAAATACGTATACAATACACGAACATTATTGTGGAAAGGGGTTATATTGACCTTAATTGATTAATTTAATCAACCCGTCTTCATTAAAATTTACCTAGATTGTATGTAATATTTATGTTCATTATTTCCTTGTATATATTTTTTGAACGATCGTAACGATTTCTGTTAATATTAATTTGTATGAACTTTGTACAAATATTATGTTTTTATTTAACTAATTTAAAAAAAAACCTGTTTTTCAATATTCCCTGTTTTCCGATGAGTAACTTCATTTAATATGCTTTTTTAGCTTGTACGCCATTATTAAGGCAAACACAAAACAAATTAACCATAATTTCTTTAATGAACTTAATTGATTTCGTAAACGCCAATATTGAATTATTTTCACGTGCAATTTCACACTGTTATTTTTGTTCGAAGAATAATTAGTCATACTTGGAGTTATGCCTTTTATAAAATGCTTTACCGAACTAGATTGATAATGATCCCGGAATGAATGATTAAACAAGGATACCTATTGGTTTAAAGTCGACGATTATGTAAAACATTTAATTGTCGAGATATAAAAGGGTAAGTGTTTTAGTTTGGGTATCGTATGAAAGAAAGTGTATGTTAATGAGTGTGACATTTAGTGTTTGATATTTATAAGAAGTGTTATTGAGAAATATATTTAACCATTTTTTTCGAAGTATGCCTAAATATCATATATTTTCGCAAAATACTTTTTTGATTTTGTTTTTATTTGCCCAGCTCCTTGAGGAGAAATGTTACGCAAACAAACAGAAAATATTTTTGTAATTTCTCATAATTACTTCCGTATTATATTGAACTTTAAATATTTAAAAGAAATTAAAGAAACCGTTGAAAAAATTCTAATTCCTACTGGTTTTTACATCGTATATATTGATTTTTGAAGAAATTTACTGCTCGTTACTGTTACTGTCGTTGCCGGGTAGTTACATGACGCTTCCCCAATAGGTGCAAGATCGACGGTCTCGAACATTTCCACCCTATTGGGGGTGCATGGGTACCTCGATGCGTTGAACGCGAAGCGGGGTATTTTGAACTGTTACGTTGCGGACGTACTTGAACGTATATTTATGCGTATAGGGTAATTGAACTACGTTTCAGTTTATTATTTGAACTGTTTTATTTATACATGCATCTTCATATACAGAACACGATAATGTTCAAGATAAAATTGCCTAAACCATTTATGTGTTTTATTTTAATTAAATAGAGCTTTTAAACCAGGGAGTACCTTAACAGTTACTTTTTACAAAATTTCACTTTATACCATTTTATGCGTGGGTAAACTGGGCTATTAATATTTTTCTACAAATTTTTAAGAAAAAGATATGATTCATGCAATACGAGCATTTTGTGTTAATGCGCAAATGTAGCATACCAAGCCTTAGAAAAATTGAGACTCCCCTTAAAATTAGTAATTTAGAATTCAGCTTTGTTGGTAGTTAAAGCAATAGTTTTGATCGTGCAAAAAAGAACCTACCACTTTTGACAGTAACAATCTATCAAATTTTAAAGATAATGCATTTTCAGTATTTTAAAATCTATACGTAATAAATAATTTAAAAAATATGATTATTAAAATTATTAGATATACGTAAAAACACGTATTCATTGTTTTGTTTGCTTGGAGTCATAATTACTGTATATAATTCTTTACCACATCAATTTTCGTATTCTGTATACGTATTTCGACAACAAAGTTGCTGTCACAGGAACATTGCGAAATACAACAGTTTTGGTTCGGAGGAAGTCATTACACAGACTAACCAATAAATATTTTTTAAAAACTTTTTCAAAGTTCAACCTATTTCTTATGTATTTTGGTGTGCTGAATCCAAATTCTCAATCAGTGTTTTTCTATCACGTACCGATTTTTCGCAATCTTTATCTTTTGTTGGGTATCATAGTATTAAAATATATATAATAGTTAAGATTTAAAGATACATAATTTATTATCAGAGTATAATTTATATATATATATATATATATATATATATATATATATATAACATTTTATTATTACAATGGTAGTGTAAGTTTGAATATAAACAGTTTTTTACTTATTAATCTAAAGTTTGTATTTCCTCAACCTCTTCATGGTAAAAGTTCGAGTGTAGCTTTCCTTTTATATGATGCCTTTGGAGTTGCTCGTAGAAGGGTCCAATAGTAATCTCCCATCAACGACCCTGATACCGTTTCTCCATCTCCTTTATATCTTGGTGGAAACGCTCCCCTTGTTCCTCACTTACAGCTCCAAGACTGACAGGGAAAAAATTTAAATGTGAGTGTAAAAATGCACCTTCAGATTAGGAAGTATATGCCTTCGTAATTTTCTTTGAATTAGTCACGCAGTCGAACTGAAAAGTTCCCCATAGTAAAACACAGTTTTTTGGCAAAATTCGATTTTATTATTCAATATAGTTGCCTTCGAGGGCGATACACCGATTATAGCGTTCTTCCAACTTTTCGATACCATTTTTGTAGTACGAATTGTCTTTAGCCTCGAAATAGGCCTCAGTTTCGGCGACCACCTCCTCATCCCTGCTAAATTTCTTCCCGGCGAGCATTCTCTTGAGGTCTGCAAACAGAAAATAATCGCTGGGGGCCACATCTGGAGAGTACGGTGGATTAGGAAGTAATTCGAAACCCAATTCACTTAATTTGGCCATTGTTTTCATTGATTTGTGACACGGTGCATTGTTTTGGTGAAACAGCACTTTCTTCTTCTTCATATGGGGCCGTTTTTTTTGCGATTTCGTTCTTCAAATGGTCCAATAACGCTGTATAATAGTCGCTGTTGATTGACTGGCCCTTTTTAAGATAATCTATGAAAATTATTCCATGCGCATCCCAAAAAACTGACGCCATAACTTTTCTAGCTGACTGTTGCGTCTTTCCACGCTTTGGAGCCGGTTCATCGCGTGCAGTCCACTCGGCTGACTGTCGATTGGACTCTGGAGTGTAGTGATGAATCCATGTTTCATCCGTTGTCACATATCGACGCAAAAACTCGGTTTTATTACGATGTGTTTGAAGCTGTTAGCTTCAAACACATCTCAGAATCATCAACTCGTTGTTGTTTTTGATCGAATGTGAGCTCGCGCGGCACCCATTTTGCACAGAGCTTCCGCATGCCCAAATATTCATGCACGATGTGTCCAACTACGTTCCTTTGATATCTTTAGGATGTCAGCTATCTCGATCAACTTTACTTTACGGTCATTTAAAATGATTTTGCGAACTTTTTTGATGTTTTCGTCGGTGACAGCCTCTTTTGGTCGTCCACTGCGTTCGCCGTCTTCGGTGCTCATTTCACCACGTTTAAACTTAGCATACCAATCAATTATGGTTGATTTTCCTGGCGCAGAGTCAGGAAACTCCTCATCAAGCCATGCTTTTGCTTCAACGGTATTTTTTCCCTTGAAAAAGCAATACTTTATCAGCACACGAAATTCTTTTTTTTCCATTTTTTTAAATAACAAAAGTAGCTTCACTCTTAACGCAATATCTCAGTAACTAATGATCGGATTGATGTCAAATTTTGACACGTTTTGTTTGAAGGTTAGTACTATCTAAAAAACATATGGATTTAATAACAGTAACGCCATCTATGTGTCAGACCGGGGACTTTTCAGCCGACCTGGTAAAAGTGCATTTTGAGCATTTACTACTAATTTGGTGTAAAGTAAACATGCGAGGAAACTTTAGGTCCTGTGGTATTTTAAAGTTCATTTTCGGATTCAGCACGTCAAAGAACATAAAGGGGAGCCAAATTTATAAAAAAAGTTTTTTTCATGGTTGGCCTGTGTTATTAATTAGGAAAGCCGTCTTAAAAAAGAATCCGGGATACCACTTGACCGTCACCTCAAAACAATCAAGACAAGCAATTTATATCATATGCTTATCGTTTTACGCAGTTACAAATAATTTAAATAATGTTTTTAAATGCCGATTTGAAGTTACATTTCGGACCAGCAACTGTGTTATATCTCTACTAGGAAATACGAA
Source organism: Dermolepida albohirtum (assembly GCA_031893035.1). NCBI lineage: Eukaryota > Metazoa > Arthropoda > Insecta > Coleoptera > Scarabaeidae > Dermolepida > Dermolepida albohirtum. Next base: position 914,917 of record JAVIWB010006574.1, on the reverse strand, counting down.
AGATAAAGTCACGTTAAATCAGAAATCGGAGATTTACGAAATAAAATGCTAAAAGATTGTAGTAAACAATACATTGGTCGAATTAAACGCTCAATAGGAATCCGATGTAAAGAACATATCTCGTACATAAAGTTTAAAGTATCTGAGAAATCCAGTTGCTAGAAAATAATCATAGTGTAACCGCGAATTGTTTACATTTAATCAAAATTATAAATAATTACTGCCAATTGGACAGTTACGAGAGCATATTTATTGTTAAAAGTAAAAACCATGTGTTAACATAGATAAAGGCCCCATAATACAATATTCTTGCCTCTATGAGTTCCTGGAGAATATGACCGTTAAAAAAAGGTCCGTAAGTAGAAGCGGTGTATTTTAGTATAAGTGTTAGTTTTAAAACTAGGAAATATATTAAATTGTTTGTAAAATAAGTTAGTGTGTGTTTGGTTTTTAGCTGGAAAAGTTGTGAGGATTTATTTTGTGTGAGTTTTACCGCGACTCCAAGTGCAACATTGTGATTATCTGTCGATACGTTCACAGAATACGTACATTTATGTGGAAAGGGGTTTTATTTACCTTTTTTTAATTAATTTAATTCGCGGTCTCCATCAAATATACCTGTACATTATTCTCTGTTATTTACGTAAATGAAATGACACTTTGTCTTTGTACTCATTACCAGTATTAATTATTTACATGGTTAACAATACTTAAAAAAGTTTCATTAACATTGCTGTAATTATACCACCCGCGGTTCTCAAAATAACTTGTTTAATATTCTCATTAAATCGTGATTAATCTGATTACCTTTGGAATTAGTCCGCACATACTATAACGTATAAAAAACGTCATTTAACTGACTGTTCATTACTATTCACCGTTATGATACCTTATTCATAACCGAGATAAAGTTTTGGAGCTAAAAAAGTACAATTATTCATCTGATTAAGGCATATATGCAAACGAATCTATAATTTATGGAAATTATGTCATCAATATTCACGATTTTATTTAGCATACTACAGTTTCATATCAACTTACGCGTTAGTAGAATTGATTAATCATTCTCAAAACATCCTAAGATTTAGGTGTTTTCGTATTTTATTATGTTTTTATTTTAGCGGTACTTTTTTGTATTTTTTTTCATATTAAGCCTAATGTGTTCGCGTATATACACTATTTAAAAAACGGAAATTATAAACTTAAGAAAGAGTTGATTTAATATCATTTTTAGTTAGAGCTCTTTGAAGCAAAGGCTGGTGTGTCTTCCTGTACTTATCCTGATCCTTTAGCATTTCAAATTATTAGTTATGAGTTATTGCAGTGCCGTCTTCATAAGAAATTATAATAATCCTATTATCGAACTGCAGGGTAAATCCGAATTCGTTACGGAATACTCGCCCCCATTCTTTATGACCTCAATTGATATACTCATTTGTCCATTCTGCGGGCTTTTTTATGCTCTGCAGTAAAAAAAATGCAAACCAATGGTCTTTGAGCATATAAGGCAGACATATGCAAACGGTTTTTTATTGTTCGCGTTGTCAGTAGCCTTTCAGTGACAGTGACATACTTACTTCGAATATTGTGTGACGCCCCTACACATTAGTGTAGATAATAATCATAAAAGCCCGTATTGTGTACCTTATGTAAAATCTTTCACTACTTCTAGTGCGTAAACTGGCCTGTATAACTTGGAGAGTTAGGGAGGAGTCCTATTAGAAATATCTTAAAGGGCGCCGCAGTATTGAATCCTCTATAAGTTTACTTGCCAATGTTGAAGCACGTGCTAGTGAAAAATTTAGGGCAACGAAAGCTGCACATATAGTAATCTAAAGACCAAATGGTTAGGATAACAATCATTTTATGAAAGTTAAAAGCAATTAATTGTTATCCAAACATCAACGATATCAATTATGACTGTTATTATATGTTAATTTAAGAATATATGGTATATTCATTGATTAGATAAGATACTGTATTTTCACATAAGGTTCTTCTGAATACTTAATTTACACGACTACTACATCAAAGTTCTGCCCATTTTTAAAATAAAACAAAAGAATACATTTTTCATACCTTGAATAAACTTTATTGAATACTATAATTGCTATTATTATTTATGACAATTTGTATATCCAATTTTAAAAAAAGCCTTGTTCCAAGAAGCGAAAAATTGAATCAGTGCTTGTCTAATATCTTCTTCGTTTTTGAATTTTTTGCCCTGCAAAATATTTTGTAAGCACAGAAACAAGTGATAATCGGAGGGTATGGTGAGTATGGTGGATGCGACAGAATATCCCAGTCTAGCTCTGCGAGTTTTTGAGTTCCCAAAGCAGTATGGCCTGGCATTATCATGAAGCAGTATGATGTCCTGATTGAACATCGTCGATTTCTCTTCTTGGAGTGCTGTTTTTAAATTATCCAATTGCTGATAGTACCTCTCCGAATTTAGCTTTTTGTTAAATTTCAACAGCTCAAAATGTATTGGTCCTCGAATACTCCACCATATACACAACATTCTCCATCTCACGCTCAACTTCGGTTTAGAGGTGAAGGGGACAGATTTTCCGAATCCACAATATGCCCTTTTCCTTACGATGTTTTCATAGGAAATCCACTTTTCATCCCCAGTCATCATCCGATCAAAGAAGAGTTCGATTTTGTTCCTTGCAAACAAAAATGTACATACGATGACCCGATCTTATCTATGACGGTCCATTTAAAAAATGAGATTCACCAAATATCACACAGTTTGATCTATTTTGGTAGCTTCAGAAAACAGACAATTTTCGTGTTTACATTTTTTTTAACTACTACTTTATCATATTTAGACAATTTTAAATCGATTACAGTTTTTTAAAATCAAACATAAAAAATAGTTTTCTCGTAACCATTATAACGAAAATAAAAAATAGTGTATTGTTAGATGCAAAATATCACGTAGATTTACATGAAATAATTAGGAAATTCTATGTGAATTTTTAAAATTGACGTCCCTTCCGGAATTACCGGAAGTTGCAAATATGTTGATATTCTGATATTCTTTAAATACCAAATTAATTCTAATGTATTTATAAATAAAGAAAATAGAGGATTCTATTTATGGCATGGGCCACCCGGTATATGGAGATCCAATGGCATACCTTTTTTCTGTTGTGTTTTTGTTATGAACGTGTTCTTGTAAACACGCAATATAGATCCATTTATTGTGTAATTTCCTAATTAAGTGAATCTAGGCAATTTCGTGAATTTTCTTGCGCATGACCATCGTTAACGTTACATTAGGTTTGGAAGTTAGAAAGTGTGGAATAGAATTACTCTTCCATTTCTTTCAATTAAATTTGTTTGTTTATTTTATTCAATATAAAGTTTCATTATATAGTTATTTTAAATGCTGTTTTGTGTATATAATACTGCTTACTTAAATAGCTTTTTTCTGTAACGGAAGCTTTCTAATGTGCCTTATAAGTCGATGACGAAACCACTGAAATACTTTGCAAGGCTGAGTGAAACATAGCATATCGAATTTCGCATAAATTTTGCGGTTAATGTAATGTTTGCAGAACACATAAGGGATTCATCTGTGACTGACATGGTAATTCTTAGTAAATACGCGCTATTATTTTGAAAATGAGACATTCGTGTATTATGTTTTTAATTTTGTTTTGTGACTACTTCAGCTTTGGTCACCAAATATTCGTCATTTTGAAATTACAGATGTCGAGAATTACCAATTTCGTAAATTTACTTTGCATCTCTACACAGTCGTTGGGTATTGAATTAGAATATCTGCGAGAACTTTAAGTTTGTGAAAACAATTATCAAATTTTTTATTTTATGATCTATTAAGCAAATAAAATTTCTTTTTAAATTTCGTAAATATTAGACAATACTATTTGCTCTTTACTGTAAGCAATTATAATATGGTTATATACAGATAATATTGTTGTTAATTGAATTTTTTTGGTATCCAATTGTTAGTTGAGCTCGTCATGTTTTATATATAAGCTCTTCTCAGAATGGTGAACGATTGAGTATTGTAGATCTGCCTATTCCACTAACATGTGTTCTTGGAAGAATGGTATTATGCAACACCAAATTGATGTACATTAAAATGATTCAATGTTATTAAATGTAATTATTTTCTAATTTTATTAGCTATTATAAATATTTGTCATATTTAATAAAATTTTTGTCTGCACTTCGAACTAATTAGTTCTTCTACGCGCGAAACATGTACATATATTTTTTTGTTACCAACCAATCCAGAAGAAATATTATAACTTTTATTCATCAGGAGGTATTTAACATACATATATAATTTCAAAGTATTTTTGGCCAAATTCAGGAATATTTATACATAGACCGCTGTAGATAATCTGTTCCTTTTTGTTATTTTCTTCACTGTTATTACCCTGAAGACTATTAAACTGAAGCAGTATGATTAGAAACCCTGTAAGATTTGATCATTCCCGCGAGACATTTTGAAAAACCATCATGTCTGATATCTATCGCTAAAAATTATGGACGCCACTCACATTAAAGTTTGACCCACAACATGTCAAAGGTTGCCCGTACCTGCTATAGGTTATATTCCAAAACAATTTCATAATTACGGAAATAAAATACTAAAGATTAGTCAAGTTATACTTGATGTGTGTCCAAGAAAAAAAGAAAACAAGACTACCACAGAAATTACAAAAAAATTACTTATTAAAGAAATTAATAATTTGAAAATATTACGATAATACGATGGTTGTCAGTACGAAGAAGAAAGGCAAAAACAATTAAACTTATTTTTATTTTTAAATATAATCGCCCGTAACCTCATACTACATCTTGGAATTAACTTTCCAATACCTCATAAAAATAACTTTCCTCCTTGTATGAAAAATATGCTGCGCTGAGCTCTTAATTATCGGAAAACCGTTTCCCACGCAGATCTTTTTTTCAAATTAGAGAATAAATAGTAATTACAATCAGGCACGGCAACCTTAGAAACACGCTTTGTGTAAATTGGAGCATTGTCGTGAAGAAGCAACACATGTGCTATCAGTTTACTCCGCTTTTTTTCTCTAATAGCTGTAAGATGCTCCGTTTATGGTTTCACCTTTTTTATGTACTTGTTCAGAGAGATTTCTTTTGAGTCCCAAAATAATATGGCTATAACTTTTTCGGTAGACGAAATGATTTTAAGTTTCTTTAGGGAGTATCTTTCTATGCCACTGCATGGACTCTTGCTTACTTTCAGAGTCATAATGATGAACCTACTTTTCAGTAACAATTCGATCGAAAATACTTGATGAATCTTCACCTCAAAGCTCTAAAATTAATCAAAAAAGGCAAAAACTCCTTACCTCACAAATATTCGTACTCCGTATATGTATTTCGACATCTAAGTTGTCATCATCAGCAGATTATTAATCACATTAATTTACCGCGGAACCAAGTACGATACTAAGATTAATTACATGCTGATGAGGACAACTCAGTTGTCCAAATACGTATACGAAGTACGAACATTTTTTTGGTTAATTCAATTAACCACGGTCCTCCAACAAAATTTACCTTTAAAAATATTGGGCAACATCCATCCTGGATTTGAATATAAAATATGGTCCGGAAAAAGTGAAGAAAGGAAAATGAAGATATGTTTGAATAGTTTGCTTAAAGGTATTTCATTCGCATCTGGTGACTATTTTTTAATAAGCGTTTTTTCTAAAAGTTGTTTCTTCTTTTTTTTTTATTGCTAATATTCTCTGTCAGAACTTATTATCTGACTAGTTGTAAGGAATTTCTCAAATCTGTTATAGTTTATGCAATAAAACTTTAAAAAATGAAAATTAATATTTTCTGCATGTTATCGTTAATTACAATAACAGAAATAAATTAAAAATTTCTGCGCTATAGTAGGACTCGAACCTGTATCTGCCGTTTGCTAGACGACTGCCTTACCAATTAGGCCACTAGACAGTACAGTTTCGAGGCTCTTAATACGTTATAAATCACATTATGGAAACAGATCTAACGGTTGTAACCCGCAGTCAGATTTTGATGCTAATAATTATATAAAATATGTAATTAAACTCTTTTCGATGGGCAAGCAAACGATAGATTCAGGTTCGAGCCTTCTCCAGCGCAGAAATTTTAATTAATTTCTGTGAATGTAATCAACGATGGCACAGCAGACAACATTAATTTTATTTCCCATTGTAAAGAGATTAATTTATGTACAATTGTTAGTATCAAAACTTGGTATAAAATGTTTTTGATACATGATTCTTTTGTGAATCTGTTCAATTAGATTTTAATGATGTATCAAATGCAATAACTTAAATTGTAAACTAAAACATAAAGCATATATGTACATATGGCCAATAGTGATTCATATAAAATTCAGAGAACGGAAAAATTACTCTAAAAATGTTCAATGCATAGCCGAAATTAACATGTTTTAAACGTAATTTTCACTTTGTTAATTTGCAGACTTCCTTCTTGGAATACTGTATTCATTGAGTCTAATCACATTATTACATTCGATTTTTAATGGCCAGGTTATTAAGGTCCTTTTTTTTTCTTTTTACAGGTCTCATGTTGGAAAGTGAGAGAAAAATCTTCGAGCTAATGGACGGTAAGACGCCCATGTCGAAATATTGGATGCCCTTAGTGTGGGCGACTAACATAATAAATAGAGCGAGGAAAGAATCGCTCATAACTAGTGACCATATAGTACAAACACTACTAACAGAACTGTCGGATATCAGGCGGAGATTGGGAGCGCTTATTGGTTACGACACTGTTTGCGTGCCACTGGTTTACACACAGGTGAGTTCGTATGTATAGATACATGACATTCATATAATATTCATACCGCTTATTAAGTAATAAACATGTACTTAATTGTAATGAACAATATATTCATGAAGTGAACTTAAAACAGACGTTGCGTAATTATAGAAAGGTCTGATTGTATTAGTATGTACGTTTTAATAAAATGGCCAACAATTTCAATATCTTTTAATTACACTTAAATGGTATAAATGATATTTATATACAGTCTGTCGCAGAGAAAACAGAACTTTTTTAAAATAAAAACAAAAGCTTACTATAAATAAAATTCATTTATTTTATTCAAAGTAGTCGCCTTCGGCTTCAATACGTTTTGCACGGTCAATTAACATGTCAAATGAATTTTTAAGTTCATCCTTAGAGATGTCCTTCAAGATTGCTGTCAACGCTTCTTTAATAGCTTCGACGTCGGCATAACGTTGTTCTTTCATCGGTAAATTTAGTTTGTAGAATAGATAGAAATAACAGGGGCCCAAATCCGGTGAGTACGGTTGACGGTTAAAATGCTATTTTGAAAGTCAGTGATAAGCGTCGAGCGATGAGATGGTGCATTATCATGTAACAAACGCCAACTACCATTTTCACGATGATATTGAGGGCGCACACGAAGAATACGCGCCAAAAGACGCTTCATTACACCAAGATAATATATAACATTGACTGTTTGACTAGTTTGTACAAACTCTTTATGCACTATGCCTTTCAAATCATAAAAACAAATCAACATTGCCTTCACTTTTGACTTCTTAAAACGGCTTCCTTTAAGTCTTTCTTCGCTTGGATGCTTCCATTGAGAGCTTTGACGCTTAGTCTCTGGATCATATTGAAAACTTAGGTTTACGTCTCATCGTTTTCGTCCTGTTTTGAGTCTTTAATCAAGTCTGTACAATGTTGAATTCAGTTAGCTTGTGTGGTACAAACCTGGCTCAAATCTTTCTCAGTCCTAAATACTGTGACAAAATGCGATGAATTGAATCTTTGGAAATATTTAATTCCATTTTCACGTATTGCAGTGAGGATTTCGGCTTAGTTCTGATAAATTCACCCAAGTTCGAAGTTACTTTTCGTAACCACAGATTTTTTGCACCAAGATGTTCATCGTCATTTATTTCCGTATGACCGTCTTTAAATCGTTTATACCACTCATACATACTCGTATGAAATAAACACGCGTCACCATACACTTGTCTCATCAAATTAAACGTTTCAGTAAACGATTTATCGAGTTTAAAACAGAACTTGCTCTTTGTTCAAAATCCATTTTTCGACCAGTACCAAATACACACTGTTATTTGATGTGCAGTTTCTCTGCTTTTAATGGTGCAAATGTCATATTTTGACATAACATTTTTTTAATAGATGACGCCCGTAAGAATTATTATTTTAAAAAAGTTCGGCTTTTTCTGCTACAGACTGTGTACAAGTAGGTAGTTATATAATTAATTCTTCGGTTCTTATAACCACAAATCTCAATTTCAAAGTAGTCATGTTCTGTATTTCAATATCCAACATTGTGTTAGACAGTAGTTCATATTAATTCGATGTTTTTTTTAAATTTTTATTTACTGGTAAAGTGTAATTTTAATACATGATGAAGCTATATATCTTTTTATGAACCAATCCATCGTATTATTTTTTACTATTTGAACAAGGCGCGCGATGTATCTGAATACTATGGTACGGTATAGTAGCTGTTCCTACTATAGAATTTTGTGGTAAATTTGAGATTAGTTTTTCCAGCAGTAATTTCTCATAATTTTTAAAATTCATCTTGTCATGGCAACCTCCAAATTTAGCACCAGATTGAAAAATTAGTAATCTCCCTCCACCTGCATGAATTATATTTAATTTTTTGCCTTAGATTTGGGGAAAATAGTCTATTTTCACTTTTACAATTCCAACTTATATAAGATGTGTGTTCACAGTTAATGTATGTTTCATTTAATATGTTGCTGTCTATATTTTCAGTAAAAGAGTATATATTTTTTCAACTAAAACTTAACAATTGTTTGTCGTTTTTCTCTATTTGCGGCCCTGTTTTTTTAAAAATACGTTTCAGTCACGTATTCGAACCAAACCGATCTAAATATTTCTTAAGGTCAAACGCGAAATGTATTTACTGTCACGTTATCCTTCTGTTTTATGATAGTTACGAATAGTGTTTCGTAGATTATGAAGTTAATATTTAGGTAATTTTAAATATATGTTTTAACACGCTTTTTTTGGATATTGAAATCGTTTTTGATCATCGTTTTCTAATACGCACCATCCTTCACTAACAATACATTCCACTGTTCTAAACGAAATACCTGCTGTCTTTGCAACTTTTGTCATGCTTTTTTTATAATCATTACTGTTTAATTGCACATTAAAAACAATGTCCCGTGCCTGTCCCTGAATTATTTTGTTGTTACCCACTGTGGACATTTTAAATAAAAAAAATTGCTAATATTGTGGACGTCTCAAATAAAAAATTGCTAATAACGCTTTATATTATTGATTAATAACACTCACTTGCACACACTGTTACCGCTACAAAGGTTAAATAATAAGAAAACTGCCCTGTCTCGTTGTTATAGTAGGCGTAGTCATTCCAATAGTAGATATCTACAGGTTCTTTTTATTAAAACCGCTCAATAAAAATAACTCGTATTAATATCATTAAGTATAGATTTTAACACCTATGAGAATAACTCTTGTGCGCGGATCAATATAGACACGCAACGATGTCTAAAACTTTCAACTATGCACGTTTTACATTTTTAATTTTCAATGCTTTAAATAAATGCCTTTGACAGTTGTTTGAATTATTTTAAATATAATTTTAGCATTAAAATTACCTTTTAATTTGCGAACAGTTTTGGATGTAAATATGTGCGTATTTTAAGGAATAAAAAATTGTCATTCTAGAATATTGTACCAATATTTACTGAAGTATCAAAGAGCGTCATCGTCTCGAATAGTACTTCTTGGAATGCATAAGTATATGTGTCAAGTAGGTCATGTACATTTCATAGTATGATTGAAAAATATTAATTCTTGGAATTATTTCATATCGTGTTTTCTTTGATGCGTTAAAAGCATTTCATGAATAGAAGAAGTACGTGAACGCATTTCCGATATCACAAGCGATTCTTTAGACGCATATCTAAAATGATATTCATTTTAGTACTAATAATTTTGTTTTATACCTTCTATGGGTCAATAGTCGTGTTATATCTAACCAAGGAAGTATACTTAAATTTCTGTTTTTCTAACTTGATAAGCTGCTTAAGTTGATTAGGCTTGAGGATGTATATTTTAATAATTACTAAAGATGTGAAACGTGAAGCGGAACTTCACATCTAATTGATTTCGACCTCGATTTGTTAAACAATCTTTCCCAGAAAGGATACTTATATATGTCAAGTAAGTTTTAAAGGTTAAGTCTTACTAATATTTCATATCAGACATTCCGCTGTATATTAAAAACATATTAAAATATGAATTTTTAATGCTACGTTATAATGTTTACACAACGTAATCTTTAAATCAGTCAAGCTATTAGTTCTATACATCGGACATCGGGTCATCGATGGATTCATTCCATCGGAATTGTCGTTACGTTAATCTAGTTTGATTAAATTGTGCGCTGATTGTGGTTAGAAGATCACTTTCATTAGTGCAATTCTTCTATTCGTAAATAATAAAATATTATATTATTAGTTTTTTAAATATACGCTTATATTTCTAATTCTTCTTCATATCTTGTAAACCTAAAATATTACTGATTTTCGGTTTAATAGCTGTCACGTGGATGGACTATACATGCATATTTACATTATAAAAAGTTATTAACACCGTCTGCGTAATGGTATGCAACTCCGCATATATGAATATATATATATATATATATATATATATATATATATATATATATATATATATTCTTAATAGGGATAAGCTGCTAAATGAGTATACTTATTTGCAAATACATATTTTCGCCCCGAGAGGACGTTGTTAACGTGCTTATATGCACTTTATGTAAAATTCGATTATAGTAGACAGGATTTATTTAGAATTGAATCTTACAAGACTATAATGTGCAGGTATTTATAAACACATGCATCTAACGAGGATCTATTTCCCAATAATCTCTCTCCTCCCGCCCCTCGCTCCCCTAGCTTAATTAAGTTCAATAAGAGTTGGCGCATGAACCATGGATTAGGGAGAAAGCAGCAAAACAGACTGGTCTCAGTCTAGCAAGATGCTCGTCCCACGATCCCCCACATCGTTTTTTTTTAAAATATCAGTTTTATTATTTGCATTCTATTAATGCTATGGTGGCAGACTCCTTGTATAAGCTGTATCGCGTATCGAATTTAAATATTACGAGGCGAAGGGAGAGGAGACGATCTTCGAGATCCGAAATAGTTACTTGGTCACACTAGTGCGCAAGGATAAGTATTACATATTCGGAATGGTAAAATATGTATTGAGATGCACTCGTACTGAAACGACCGCATTATGCATAGATGTTATGGACTGTTCAGTTGAATATGTTGATATACGAGATATGTTCAGATACAATAAATGTATTAAATAAACATGAGCAAATGTATATACATGTGAAATTAACAAAGCAAACTAGGTATAAACTATTGAAAAATATATAAAGTCCTTAACAAGTGTTTTGACCAATATTTCACTATAAAATATGACGGAGTTTCGTCCCCATAATGCAATCATTCATTCGTGAATAGTTTTATGAGAATTCAGTTCCTTTGTCGAAAATTCGATGACACTACGATGTTCTAATTTCACAAAACTTATTTTCTGTTGCGAATCACTATGAAGCACAAAATAATGAACGAACTGGAGTCAAATTTGACAGCCAAATAGGAAAATGTTGTCATTATCAAATGTTACTAGACAACGCATATTTACTTGTTTCTATCATCGCTACTTTTTTTCTAGTTCCCTTTGAATATTTTTATTTTACATGCATATAGTCATATTCACACTGTATGTACAGGAAAATGTTCATGTACATGCAAAGAAATAAATATGCATAATCTACATTTTTTTGTAGACGTGTAATAAACAATAGGCCCAGATGTATGCATGCTTCATGAATTTTTATTTACATTTTCTTTTATCGTACTCGTAATGGAATTTAATTTTTTTCCTTTTACTGCGTATACATATATAAATCGTATATTATCACGTTCTATAGTTAATAACATATTTAATTATCTAGAAAATTAAAAAAATACATTATGAACATGTTACATTTGTCTACGTAGCTATATGTAAATATGCTTAAATGAAAATTAAATGGTAAAACACACATACGAAGCAATAGTGTTCTAACTACGTTTTCCACTGATTGCCCTTAGTTTCCAATGTAGTAGATAAGCTATGCGGGTTCTGGCCTACAATTTTAATTTTAGAGAAAAATATCTAGTTCAGTTGCTCAATTTTAAATTGAGATTAAAAAATTATGCGCGCTACATGTAATTCTACATGTATACAATTATTTACAAAGAAATATAACATTTAATAATTAAAAACTGCAACAATTTTGTTCCCCTTTAGTATCGGAAATTTTTTATTATAAAAATTTTACATACGAGGGTGGTCCCAAAGTATCCGACCCAACAAAGAAAACACAAAAATTTTGGAAAGAATTATATTTATTTTTCAACATTATCTCCTTTCAGCTCTATACACTTTTCCCAGCGATATTCAATAAATTTGATACCCTTTCTATATTAAGAACTGTCTTGTTCCGCAAAATAGCCAATAACTGCCAACATCACTTCTTCATCTTTGGAAAATCTTTGACCACTGAGCAATTTTTTTAAGTTTGGGAACAGAAAATAATCCGAGGGGCTACATCTGGTGAATAGGGTGCATGAGGTAGCAATTAAAACTTTAATTCATTAATTTTGGCTATTGTAATAACGGATTTGTGAGCTGGTGCATTGTCTTTCTTCTTAGCCAAATACGGCCGTTTTTGCTTGATTTCTTCCCTCAAACGTTGCAATAATTTCACATAATACTCACCGTTGATAGTTTTCCTTGCCTGCCGATGAAACGGTCTTCGCCTTCTTTGGAGCTGGTTCTCCCTTTTGAGTCCATTGTTTTGATTGTTCTTTTGTCTCGGGTGTTAAGTGATGGACCCATCTTTCGTCGATGGTTATGAAACGGCTCAAAAATTCTATTTTGTTGCTGTGAAACTTCACTAAACACTCAATTGAAACATGTTCAATGGTTTTGCTCGAGTGTGAGCAAACGCGGCACCCATCTTGCGGACAGCTTTCTCATGTTCAAATTTTCAGATAATATGCGATGTACCGCACTTTTTGAAATGCCTACTGGTCTGCTAGCTCGCGCACTTTCACCCGACGATCATCCAGTACCGCTTTGTGGATTTTCTTCACCATTTCTGGAGTCATCACCTCATTTAGTCGACCAGTGCGATGCTCGTCTTGGCAGCTCGTCCGGCCTCATTTAAACTCTGCTACCCAATATTTCACTGCTGTAAACGAAGGAGCAGACTCACCCAGAGTAGAATCCAGTTCAGTTTTAATATCGGTTGGGCTGAGGCATTTCAAATAAAAGTACTGTATCACGTAATGATGATCAATTTTATCCATTTTTACAAATTCATTGAAAATGTTCACTCTAGATGGCTGCCAAACAAATACCAAACAACGTGGCGGCTTCGAACTTGAAACATATGCTTTATAGATTGTGTACTTTTTAATACAGTGATATTTTTCAAACAATTACCGCCATTTCTAGGTCAGGCCGGGTACTTATGGGACCACCCTCGTAATTCAAGTGCAAAGCCGGTGCAATAGAGAATTTGGTATATTACGTACATATCTTGATATATTTTTATCATTTAGTTGCACACGTATTTCTTATCTAGCAAAATTAATTAGAAGAAGAGGAAACACATTGATATGTGTAGAAATTTTGCTTCCTGTTTATTTAAAAATGGTCGTGAGGATTTAAATGATGATCCAAAACCTGCACATCCAGAGGCTACAAATCGTGTTGGATTAGTTGAAAAAATCTATGTAAATATGACTGTGAGGATGTTGCCTGAAGAAATAAATTACACTACTTTCACATTTGGATTATTTTAACTGAAAATTTGAGTGAAAGAAAGATCTGTGCACGTGTTCTACCACATCAGTTAAATGAAGACCAAGACATTGCTCGCCCAGAGCATTGTAAAGACATTAAAACTGCTGAAACGCCTCAGATTTTATTGATTCCATCATAAGTGGTGGTGAAAAAGATTCTTTAAATATGACTCTGAAACTAGGCATCAATGTACAGAACGAAAAACGAAAGGCGAACCAAAAGAAGCTTTGTTTTCAAAAGTCAAGAAGACCTTACTTTTTATTTATTAGTAATTCAAGGGATATTGTTCACAAGGAGTCTGTTCCAGAAGATCAAACTGTTAATGGAGAATACAATTTAGGTGTTTTATATTGCTTGTGGTCGATAATTCTTAGAGATATATCCGAGTATCCAGCGGGAAAGCAATGACCTTAAAGGTTGTGAATTTTTGAAAAGATAAATTTGTCTCATCGACCTGGTCTATCACTGTGCGACTATTTTCTTTTTCTTAAATTGAAAATTGGTACGAAAGAAGCATTTAATGAAGAAATTGCAACTATTCTGGTAGCCGTAACATAGGTGATAAACAACATTTTGAAAAATCAGATTAAAAAATCTATGTGTGCATTAGTTAACCGTACCAGACGTTGTTTTGATTTTAATGGAAAATATTTTGAATAAATATTAACTTTCCAAATATAATACACGGTCTGTCGCAGAGAAAATCGAACTTTTTTAAAATAAAAACAAAAGTTTATTATTTTGGTAAAATTTTATTCAAAGTGGTCGCTTTCGACTTCAATACAACGTTTTGCACGGTCAATCAACATATCGAATGAATTTTTAAGTTCATTTTTAGAAATGTCCTTCAAGATCGCTGTCGATGCCTTTTGTAATGGCTTCGACGTCAGCATAACACTGTCCTTTCATCGGCAAATCTACTTTAGAGAATAGATAGAAATCACAAGTTGCCAAATCCGGCGAACACGGTGAAATGGTTGATGGTGAAAATGCCATTTGTAGTTAAAAAATCTGCTACGAAATTGAGGATGCACACGACGAATACGCTCCAAAAGACGCTTCGTAACACCAAGATAATATACAGCATTGACTGTTTGACTAGTTTGTACAAACTCTTTGTGCACTATGCTTTTCTAATTATAAAAACAAATCAACATTGTCTTCACTTTTGACTTCTCCAAACGGCTTTTTTTAGATCTTTCTTCACTTGGATGTTTCTATTCAGAACTTTGACGCTTGGTCTCTGGATCATATTGAAAACTTACGCTTACGCTTCATCGCTATTTACAATAGAATACCTGAAGTTTTCGTCCTATTTTGAGTATTTAATCAAGTCTGTACAATGTTGAATTGAGTTAGCTCGTGTGGTACAAACCTTGCATACATTTTTCGCAGTCCCTAATGCTATGTCAAAATGCAATGAATTGAATCTCTTTAAATTCGATGTTACTTTCCGTAACCACAGATTTCTTGCACTAGAATGTTCGTCGTCATTTATGTCCCACCGACCGTCTTTAACTATACATTTGTTTCATCAAATTAAACGTTTCAGTAATCGATTTACCGAGTTTAAAATAGAACTTGATATTTGCTCTTTGTTTAAAATTCATTTTTTGACTAATGCCATTACTTAGAAGCAGAGAAATTGCGCATTTTCTCTGCTTCTAATAATGTAAATGTCATAAAAGATCTTCCTTACCGACGCGTTTTTTAATAGAGAGCTCCACTAAAAATTACTATTTTAAAAAAGTTTGGTTTTCTCTGCGACACACTATATATATACAATATTTATAATGTGCGTTTTATTATGTATTTAAAAGTACAGTTATTTATTTTACATAGTGTCTACACTCCGCGCAACATGAATAGGACCAACTGCATATATGACATTTCTAGTTGGTATAAACATGGTAGCGCGCTGGAATTGTTATTTTCGAAAATAAGAGGGTTGATAAAAAACTGTATGTAGGTACCAAATATAATTTTTGTAAAAGTCAGTGCAAATGTACGTTACTAATGACAATAAGTAGAGTAATTAAACGCCACTTGAATACGACCAATCTACAAAATAAAAGATTCGTTTGCAATAACAAAATACTTTATTGTTCAATAATGAGTACTTTTGCCATTATTTCTTATAACCTCAAATAGTCGGGATGGAATGGAATTATACAGGGTTCTCAAGTAGTCAACGGGAAGTTCCTTCCGCCCAACTTCGTTTCAGCGCCTGCTCTAGTTCGTCAGCGCAACTGAATTGGGTAGCATTGGAGTACAATTTACGCGACAACCATCCCCAAACATTTTCTATGATGTTCAGGTCGGGGGAGATGCCTTGTTCTTGAAACCAGCGTCGAACAATGCGCGCGGTGTGAATACTGGCATTATCCTGTTGGAAAATAAATGACCCACCTGCCATAACGTTGGAAAATTTGTCTTTCACCTGTTGCAGCAGCTGGACGTACTTTTCCGAATTCTGTCTGCCCTTCACTATTACTAAATCAACAGGTCCGTTATAGGAAACAGCTCCCCATACCATGACTGAACCAACATCGGCTCGCCTTCGTGACTGAATGATTTCATCTTTACGTAAATCGTGGAAATAATAAGAAAACCCATCCGGGCCATCTAAATTAAACTTCTTTTCGTCACTGAAAATAACAGTTTGCCATTCTCTTGTCCACCCCATTTTTGCTTGAGCAAACTGAAGACGTGCAGTGCGCTGAAATTCCCTTAAAGGAGGCCGTCGTTTAATTTTCAAACGTTTTAAATGCGGACAGGTCTTCAGTAACTTCTGTACAGTTCTTACCGATGCATTCGTTCCAACGTTATTCGCGATTTGTCTTGCCGTTGCCGTTAATGCCGAATTCGATGCTTTGCGTAATATGGCTCGACGTTCTCTCTTAGTTGTAACGGATGTTGTTCGCCCTTTAAAACGTTTTCCATAATTCTCGGGATCCCTAATAAAATTGTTCACAACCTGGTGTGATCGACTTATTTTCTTTGCAGTAGCCCTTGAGGAATACCCTTCTTGATGGAACGCTTTAATTTTTCCAATTTCTTCCATACTTAAGCACTTCTGTCGTCCCATCGTTGCACAATACCCTTAATTACAGATGTTTGTTTATCCGGATACACGTTGTAACTCGACACTCATCCGGTAGCTTACTATTAAATACTGGTCGTATCCAACCGGCGCGGTGCATTTTATATGTATGTGGTACTTAGGTCACCCAATGCATAACGTTAGGCACTATTGCGCAATAATGCGTATTATTTGCCATATCATACCATTACAAACTTGCATGGTATTTTTAGTAAATGAATTGTTTTTCAAACCACCGAAAGCTTGCAACAAGTCGGGTGGTCCTATTCATGTTGCGCGGAGTGTATATATAACGTGTGTATAACGCATAGTGTGTATATTTGTGCCTGGAATTTACTTTGTGAGTAAATTGTGAATAACTGTTTATAAATTAAGGATTTACATTAATAATTTATAAATACTGAAGTCGTTGCCTTCACTCTTTTACACCACATATATAGACATATTTATGTTTAACTTATGTGTAATATATTTAGCAACATTGCAACTACATTTACGAAATAAATTCTATTTAAAGTGATGATGATTCATGCGAAATTCATTTCTATTGATCTATTCACCGCGTTTATCTGTAGTCTATCTTCTATTCAAGTCGTCGGTCAAAGTTCTGCGGTAAAATTTCCATATGGCAAAGTACCAAGTATCAATTCGCGACGTTTATCAATTCTTTTTGAATCGTGCAATTTTAATGGGAAATTTCATAAAGTGCGTGGTCTGGTGTCATTCTTGAATTATGTATGAGGTCTCCTCGAACGGAAAAGGTATTGGCAAATGTCATGTCTATTATAATTGCTGCGTGTTATCATCCATGAAGTTTTGTGATATTATCTAATCTGTGTATGTATAATCTTGAAATGACCTTTCTGCAAATTAAATCATTCTAAGGATATATACTGTAATTATGAGAATAATTAGACGTTTAATGTTTGTCTGTGTTTGTTGTGGCATATCAAGAAAACGAATCAATAGTTTCGGTTTCAATGTCAAGGTAATTTCAGGCGGAACATGTTTGAAATTCTAGCATTTATTAACGCATGTGTAAAGATTGGAAGATATTCGAAAAGGATGTGATTTATTTAAGTAATAATTACTCAAGTATTTATTTGCATTCTAACGACGAGAATTTAAAGTGTTTTATCATTTTAATGCAAGGAATGTATTTTATTTAAGCAATTTCAATTCGCACTGTGACCATAACTTACATCATGTGTTTTACGTCGTTTGTGGTCGAAAATTCTTCGAGTTAGATCTGAATATCCAGCGTGAAAATAACTGTTTCTATTGCATAATATGAAGTTTTGAATAAAAAACATAATTTGTCTCATAGGCCATCCACATGCGTGATCTATCACCGTGTGACTATTTTTTTTCCCTAAATTGAAAATTGCTGTGAAAGAATTCATATCCTTTTAATAGGTATAAAAGGGACAGATATGTAGTTTATAAAGGGTTTTCCAAGGACTTGACAACTTTTTTTCAAAATAAAATGCAGACCATTTGAGATATTTCAAAAACTTTATTATCGGGTTGAAGTACAATCAAAACATTTATGAATGGAACTCGACTTCGTTCATATGGTCACCGCGGGCACGTTTGCGGCGGTCGATTCGTTGGACCCAATTTTCGATGACTCGGACACACAATTCGGCCGAAACAGCTGCTATTTCGCGTTCAATGTTGGCTCTGAGCACTTCCAACGTTGTCGGCTTGTTGGCATAGACCAATGTCTTGACGTAGCCCCAAAGAAAAAAGTCTAGAGGCGTTAAATCGCACGAACGAGGCGGCCAATCGACTGGTCCATTTCTTGAGATAACACGTTCATCAAACTTATTCTTCAATAAATCGATTGCTGAAACCACATGTTGTCCAAGTCCATATCTTCTAATTCGGGCCAAAAATAATCGGTAATCATGGCGCGATAAAGATTACCATTCACAGTAACGTGACGATCATTACCGTCGACGAAAAAATATGGCCCTACGACGCCGCTGGCATGCAAACCTCACCAAACAGTTATTTTTTGTGGATGAAGTGGTGTTTAATGAAGCACATGTGGATTTTCACTCGACCAATAACGCATATTTTGCTTATCGACGAACCCATTAAGCCAAAAATGAGCTTCGTCTTTGAAAATGATTCTGCGATGAAATTGATCATCTTGGCGCATCTTTTC
The DNA here is from genome assembly GCA_031893035.1 of Dermolepida albohirtum. Lineage (NCBI taxonomy): Eukaryota > Metazoa > Arthropoda > Insecta > Coleoptera > Scarabaeidae > Dermolepida > Dermolepida albohirtum. The sequence goes on along the minus strand of JAVIWB010006574.1, from coordinate 895,649 downwards.
CAGAGCCCAATCGGAGAACGTACGTCGCTTCAAATGGTCCATCGGCTTCAATTCTTGAGTGAGATTGATCTTGTACGGGTGTAAACCAAGATCCTTACGCAAAATTCGCCATAAAGTGGTCTGGGCGATGCCCAACTCTTGAGAACGTCGTGGAATTGACTGATTTGGATCATTTGCTACGGACGTTTCAACGGCAGCGATATTTTCGACACTTCGACCAACCCGTTGTCTCACTGGCACGGCAACATCACACAACGAATATGTAGACTCAAATTTTTGCACTAAACTTGTTACTGCCTGTCTACTAAGGCGAGAATTACGACCGCAAGTCGGAGTTAACGCTCTTAAAGTAGCGGTCACCGACTCCGAATTTCTGTAGTAAATTTTTATAATTTGCAGACGTTGTTCGTTCGTGTACTTTACCATGATGAAAATGTTAAGTTTACTGAATAAATTGACAGTGACAGTTCGATGATTAGTGAAAGGGTGCGTTCACAAATTGAATTAAAATTGTCAAGTCCCTATTGGAAAACCCTATGCTGATGTGAGCACATCATAATCATTAAGTTCTTGAAGTATAAAATTTGTGTTGCGATTTCTCGAGATTATAAGATCATCGAACTTCCCCTTTAATAGATCAGTTGTTTGACACACTGTGTGGCATGTAGCACCATCTTGTCAGAATCACATATCACTGTTGTCAAGTCCATCCAATTCTGGCCAAAAATAGTCTTCCAACATGGCATGATAGTGAACACCATTGACCGTAACATGGCGATCATTTTCATCGACGAAAAAATATGGTCCGATCACACTTTCGGCTTGAAATCCACACCTCACGGTTATTTTTTGTGGTTGTAATGGTGTCTCTTAAAGCACATGTGGATTTGTTGCTGTCCAATAACGTATATTTTGCTTATTGATAAAATCATTAAGTCAAACATAAGCTTCATCTTCGAAGATGTTTTTTCGATGAAATTCAGGATTTTCTTCAAACTTTAGCAGAGCCCAATCGGGGAAGTTTCGGCGCTTCAAATGATCAAGATGCTTCTGTTCTTGAATTGATTTGATCTTGTAATGGTGTAAACCAAGATCTTAACGTAAAAATCGCCACGATGCGGCGCGAGAGATTCCCAACTCCTGTGAAGAGCGTGGAATCGACTGATTTAGCTCATTTCGAACTGAAGCACTTACGGCTGCGATATTTTCAGTATTTCAACCGGTGCGTTATCTCACTAGCACAAGAATATCCAATAGTAAATATTTTGACTTGAATTTATCCACTATAGCACGCACAGCCTGTCTGGTGAGACGATTATTATGACCGAAGATTGGAGTAAGCGTTCTTAAAGTTGCGACCACCGACTCAGAATTGCGGTTGTAATTTTTGATAATTTTAGAACGCTGCTCGTTCGTGAACTTCACCATGATAAAATGTTAACCTTGACTAACGTTTTGTCATTGACATATCATGAAGCATCTAGCACAGGTACGCAAAATGAAGTAAGGAATTCCAAACATGCGTCTGTACTTCAATACTATTTAAAGAATTAATGATATAATTTCTTGGAAAAATTAGTTTTTTGAAACACCCATTATCACTCCATATAAAAGTAAATTTAGTAAATATTCTAAACACTTAAGGATGGTGATTAATATACATTCAGTCTTCAATACATATGACTGATTAGATTACTTTATAATTAAATATACTTAATAGTAAATTTAGTTATAATTACTTAATGTTTATACATAAAAACAACATGATAGTTATATTAATACAATAGAGTAAATATGATTCACATAATACGAGGGTAGCCGTTTATATTTCGGGAATAACAAGCAAAACAAAATTTGTTATTATCGAAAATAGTTTTATTGCTTTTCAAAATATTCGCCTTGAAAATCAATGCACATTTGCATTCGTTTAAAACAATCCGAAAAGCATTGCTGCCACTGTAAAGGCGGTATCTCCAAAATATCAGTTTTGAATGCCTCAACTGCCTCTTCCAGCGTAGAAAACCGTTGACCACGAAATTATTCTTCACGTGTGGGAACAAAAAGAAATCACATGGTGCTAGATCAGGGTTGTACGGCGGATGGGTCATCAATTCAATGTTTTGCCTGCTCAAACATTCAATTGTTTGAAGCGACCTGTGAGAGCTCGCATTGTCATGGTGGAGAATGATCTGTCGTTTTCGGTTTGTTTTCCTTATTTTTTCAACAACTTTTGACAAACAAATGTTGTGTACCATTCGGAATTGACCGTTCTACAAGTCTCTAATGGCATGGTTGCAACGTGACTGTTTTTTTCCGAAAAAAACAGGCGACTATTTGTTTTGATGTGCATCTTGGAATACCCACACAGTCGACTGCTGTTTACTATCAGGCTCATACGTATAGATCCAAGATTCATCACCTGTGAGAACTTGACAAATCTTCTTTTAAGCACCGCCATTGAATTTTTCGTATACTTCTTGGTACCAATCGACGCGTGTCCTTTTTTGAACGGTTGTCAAATTATGTGGTACCCAACGTGAATATAGTTTCTTAACGGCTAATTGTTCATGCAGGATCTCATACACGTTGATGTTACTAATACCTAGGGATGCCTCGATCTCACGGTATATCACATGACGGTCTTGCATTATCAATTCAGACACTGCATTAATGTTTTCCGACACAACAATATTTGTGGGACGAACCCCGCGAAATTCATCGTCCAAAGAACGCCGTCCAAATTTGAATTCACTATTCCAACGATGTACTGTAGTTTTCGATGGTGCTTCATCACCATATAAAGAATTCAGCTCGTCGATGCATTCTTGTTGAGATAATCCACGCCGAAAGTTATGAAAAATAACTGTACGAAAATGTTCGCGAGTTAATTCCATTTTTTCGCTTCAAATTACTGTCAATAATAGAAATAGCGATCAGATAATAAAACTGTCAAGGTAAATATGTATGTTGTCAAAAATGACAGACTGCACTATGCAATCATCAAATCGGAGACAAGACTAACAATGAATAATATCATGCCTCCCTCTTTCGTCCAGAACGAAAATGTATTGAACAACAAAGCGAGAACGCGTCTATCTCGCATGTCGAGAACTAAGTTACAAGAGCGTATAGACAGATGCTTGCATCACGGCTTTTTGCCAATTAAAGAATGTTAAAAGGAATCATTCTATTATTAGTAACACCCTATCTACTACATATGTTTCACGGAATTCACCGATCTTCAGGCAGATTTGTGTTATTAATGAACGATTCCATAGCGTTTATCATATCATTTCGATACAGAAAAATAATAAATAATATCATGCCTCCCTCTTTCGTCCAGAACAAAAATGTATTGAACGACAAAGCGAGAACGGGTCTATCTCGCATGTCGAGAACTAAGTTTCCAGAGCGTATAAACAGATGGCATGCATCACGGCTATTTGCCAATTAAAAGAATGTTAAAAGGAATCATTCTATTATTAATAACACCCTATCTACTACATATGTTTCATGGATAGACCAATCATCAGGCAGATTTTGTGTTATTAATGAACGATTCCTTAATAGCGTTTATCATATCATTTCGATACAGAAAAATAATAAATAATATCATGCCTCCCTCTTCCGTCCAGACCAAAAATGTATTGAACGACAAAGCGAGAACGCGTCTATCTCGCATGTCGATAACTAAGTTACCAGAGCATATAGACAGACGCTTGCGTATGTTATGTAGTAGATATTAATAATAGAATGATTCCTTTTAGCAAACACTAACAGTGTTGCTAGTTCCCGAAATATAAACGGCTGCCCTCGTACATACCGAGATTTGCACGATGCCTAAGCCCGAGATAGAGTTTCATAATCAAATGTAAAAGTTTAAAATATTATATTAATATGAAATAAAAGGTAAGATACTGAATTAAGTAGAAAACATACTTGTTAATGTATACAAAGTTAATAACACATTTAAATAACACAGTTAAACACATTAATACAATTTTGCATCACGTTAATTCATAACCACTGGCTAGCCAACGTGAGGCATAGTTTATACATCATTATTTATACAACACTTATACAATTGATAGCAGCATATATGTATGTATATATCATATATATATTTATATACGTATATATGTATATATATATATAGAGAGAGAGAGAGAAAGACAGAATCTACTGTGTATAATAGTATTTTGAAATGATAATTTTCAAACTGCATATATCTTTGAAATTCCCTATAAACTCGTCAACAATTTCTAATTTCAATGAACGCCAGCCAACTGTAATTTATGCTAAATAATCCAGACTAACGATTCGTACAAATGGAAAAATAATACTTTTCTGCGATAATGTCTTTTAATTCCTGTATTTAAACAAATTCTGAGAATACAATCACCACATGCTTGTCATATAGTTTTTGTAAATCATTACAGCAGGGAAATTTTAATTCTGAACTTAAAAAGAACCATTAAATGCGTTCCTAAAAAATAAATGCTTTCACTACCATTATCTATTTTTTTTGTAATTTCTTTTTAATTACAAATTTAAATTACTATTAATAGTTAATCTGCCTTTTTTAAAAATTATTGCCGATAACTGTACGACTTAAAATGCTTATATAATATGAATAATTAATAAACAGCACCTATCTAAGCTTATAAAACAACTATATAAAAATAGCTAATGAAAAATCAATGCTAATGATTACTCAGATTACTCAGATAGAAATCTAAAGGTTTCCATTTAAATTTAAATTGTGGCATGTTTTACAAGCACACTTAATGGAGATAATTATGTTATAGTCATTATTCTTTGAATTTTAGTAAACCACTGTGATTCCCTAATATGTTTACTTTCATTTAAAGTTATTTACATTTTTGTTGCCAAGGTACATGATTATGCAAATAAATTTCGATCCGTTTACGTATTTGGTACGAGATAATTTCAGAGAACGACAGTGAGCCGACGATTTGAGAAAATGCATTTTATTAATTCTTAATATCTTTTGTCATAATTGAGAAACACTTCAAGGAAATTTATTATTGTACTGTGAAAACTCATTTTAATGTATGTATGTATGTACACGCGTTTACAAATATTGCTAAAATCTCAGAAATATGCTCGAGGTTGATTCTGACGATTCCGTCCTAACAAGGATTTCTTTTAAGTCGATAATAGTATGTTTAAATATTATTCTTAATAATATTTAAATTATATTATTCTTAATAATATTTATTTCTTTTATCAGTTTCCTTTATGTGTTTGAAATCTTTCACATCCTTTATATACTGACGTACCTTTTCCTTAAAATCAAGTTTGGTTTTAATATAAGTCTCAAGCAAATACAAAGGGTACTAGGAAAGTTTTGTGTGTGTAAGGTGCTTGCGATGGCATCGTGGTCACGAAATGAGATAAGGGCAGTTTTGCGTTATAATTTCGTGCGTGGTTTAAACAGTGCTTCGAAGAAATGACTCTTGCACTAGGTGATGTTTGTCCACATCGCACAACGATATTCAGGTGGTATAGAGAATTCTAAAGGGGAAATTTAACTGAGGAGGATGCTGAGAGGCCAGGAAGGCCATGAACGTCAGTTACGGAGGAAAACGTTACTACTGTGAGGAAAATACTTGGCGGGGACAGGCGAGTGACCTACCAGCTGATAGAGGGTACTTCAGGCCTACATGCACCAGCAATTCGTTTGATTCTGCATGATCATTTGCACGTGAAGAACCTTTGTTCTCTCTGGGTGCCGCATCGACTGACTGAAGAGCAGATGACACGACGTGTGACTTGGTGCCGGGAGATGCTAAAAACGTTTAATAAGGGCAATCTCGGTATGTGAACAATATCGTGACAGGTCACGAGACTTGGCTGTACTATTACGATGTGCCAACGAAAGCTCAAAACAAAGTTTGGGTCTTTGATGATGAGGACACACCCGTAGTTGTCAGAAAATCCCTATCTGTAAAGAAGAAAGTGATAGCTGTATTTTTCAAATCGAGTGGAATTGTGGAACGCGTCGTTTCGGACATACAGAAAACAGTCACAGCTAAGTGGTGTACTGAACAGTGCCTGCCTAAAGTCATTGGATCTATGAAGAACCTGCGGCCAAAGTCAAGCATGGACACCTGGTTCCTCCATCACGATAATGCTCCAGCTCACCGCGCCAAAGCTTGCACCGAATATTTGACCACGACAGGATTGAAACTTCTCGAGCACCTTCCATACAGTCCAGATCTTGCTCCTTGCGACTTTGCACTGTTCCCGCTTGTGAAAATGAAGCCAAACGGGAGGCGGTTTTCCAGTGATGAGGACCTTCAGCGGGCTTGGGACAACGAGTGTGCTTTACTCCCTAGTGTAACTTGGGAGAACTGGTTTAAAGATTGGTTTCGAAGGATGGAGAGGTGTATTGAGTGTATAGGAAATTACTTTGAAAAAATTAAATACACAAAGATGTATTGCAAAACTTTCCTAGTACCCTTTGTACATGTGTGTCTGGTTTTCTTTTTCGCATTTGAATCTCGTATGAAACAACGATAAACCACATATCAGTTATCTTAATAAGGAGGGATGTTGCGTTTCCGCTGAACTTCCTAGTATGAGAAGATGTTTTGTCAAAAATTTTTCTCGGAACTTAAAACTAGCTATTTGCACACTGAACTACAGTGGACAGTTCAAAAATATACTTTATTTACTTAGTTTTTTAAAACGCAAAGATTTAAAACAAATAATAAAATGAAGTTTTATTGTTGTAGCTGACTATATAAATAATAAAAATAAAAAAGTCCAACAGATAGCACTTTACAGAACTCTAAAGTAACAAAATATACAACTTACTGCAACAAAAAAAAATAACTAAATAAAATAAACGTTACAAAATAAAGTAAAATATAACTGAAGTAATCAATTAATGGTAAACAAATAAGGATCATTTGTTAAAATTTTGTTAAAATCTTTAAGTAGTTAAGTACTGTCGAATATAGAACGTAGTACATGTATGGTCACCAGTTACATACATATTAGACAAGATTAATTTTTTAAATAGATTGATTTTCAACATGGCCTCTCCCCTAAAGCGAGCATGCCTCGGACTTGTTTTTTTATTCATTGTTCTAATGACTCACTAATCTTATATTAACCCACATCCATAAAAACGCTGTCGGGCTCCTAGATTGTTTGGAAAAATAACGATTGTTCAAATCATTTTGTCCAACCTTTTTATAATTCTACTTAAAATACCGTCGAGTTATAAAAAATACCTTAGTGATACGGGAATCGAATTATAATTCGAGAAAATGGTAATGAGTAATCATTAATGCTAGTCGCCAAAATAAGGATCTTTCTCTGTATAATCAACGTAACACCTACGGTAAAATGTCAATTATATTTTGATCTCTATGTTTGGAGATTTTAATGCATGGGTAAGTAAGGAAACTAAATAAAAATAAATTACGAAGGAGAAAGAAAATGATTGTTTGTGTTTCTTTTGCTTTTTTAAATAATAAAAATAAATAAATAAATAATAAAAAAAATAATAATAAATAAAATCGTTTTTAGTTTAATCATAACATTTTTTTCTCTTTATCAAATATCGAAATTTGCTGGCATGACTATAATTCCTATAAATACACTAATTTGGCAAAAGGGGGTTATCCTAGTGTTGAAAAAATTTGCTAATCTATTTAATTACACCGAATACAATATAAAACTTATTTTACGAAAAACTGTAGCTCTATGAACTGTTTCGAAACTAGATAAAATTGACGATACAGACAGACGCATATTATTAAAAAGTTTATATATACCATATACATATAAAGGCTGTTTCAAATTTCATTGCATTCACTTTCAAAAACTATTTATTGGTAATTGAAGTATCAATTATGACATCGCTGTTCGCGAAGTTCATAGAATACTTCATCCATTTTACGGTCAACATAATCGGCCTAGTGAGCAAACAGTTCGTGCAGTTATTGATCGTTTTCGCACTAATTTTACTCTTCTCGATTCAAAACCATCAACAAGACAAAGACATGTGCGTACCGAAGAGAATATTGCTGCTGTAGCGCGAAGTATTGAAGAAGACGCCGAAATGTCGATTCGTCATCGCTCTCAACTTGTTGGCCTTTGTTCTTCGACTACGTGGAAAATTTTACGTAAGGATCTTGGTCTACGTGCCTATAAAATACAACTTGTGCAAGAATTGAAGCCAAACGACCATCGTTTGCGTCGCATGATTGGGCTCATTTGAAACTGGCCGAAGATGAGCATTTTTATCAAAGAATTGTGTTCAGTGATGAAACTTATTTCTGGTTAAATGGCTACATCAATAAGCAAAATTGCCGTATTTGAAGCGAGGAAAATCCTCAAGTCGTTAACGAATCATCATTTAATCTATTAAAATTGACTATTTGGTGCGGTTTACACGCTGGCAGCATCATCGGTCCTTATTTCTTTCGAAATGAGGAAGGAGCTGCCGTTACAGTGAATGGCGAGCGCTATCGAGCCATGCTGACTGAAATTTTGTTTCCAAAAATTAATCAATCAAACATCGACGACATTTGGTTCCAACAACATGGCGCAACTTGCCATACAGCACACTTAACAATCGATTTATCGGAAAATCAATTTGCTGACAACTTTATTTCCAGAAGTAGTCCTGTTCACTGGCCCCCTCGCTCGTGCGATTTAACGCCTCCGGATTACTTTTTTTGCGGCTATGTTAAGTCATTGGTTTATGCCGGCAAACCAGCAACCCTTGAAGCATTGGAAGCCAATATTTAAGCCACTATTGACGCCATATAGCCAGATTTATTAGAAAAAGTAGTCAAAAATTGGACTGATCGAATGGATCATGTAACTGCCATGAAATTATCTACAAGATTATAATAAAAAAATTTCATTGCAACAATATTTCTGTCTTGTATTATCATTTCAAGTTCTCAAGCTCTTAAAAAAAACACCCGTTACTTAAACTGATTTTCTATTTTATTACTTAATGTTCTATAAATTTAAATATGTCGTACAGGATATTATAAATACACAAAAATATTGGCAAATAACAAAATATCACGGATAATAATAATGTAATAAATTAGATAATATAGGACGATGATTTACAGAAATTAAGATTAGTCACAGAGATGTAATCAAGTCAAAGTTGTTTACTGGTAACAGAAATTATATAATTTTACGTTATTCACCAGACGTATTTAGGGCATTTTTCTTTTAATCATTTAGTATCGTGAATATTCTAGAGATATATTTCATTATTGAAAGTAAATAATTAAAACTCAACCTTCAATTCGTAATTTAAGGCTATTAATTTCTTTTACAGGCATGTATCAGCGTCAAATAAACAAGGCGACCTGATGCCTGTATTTGAAAGCAAAACTTACAATTAAGTAAACTGGAACAGAAGTCGCATATTTATATTATTTACATGTCCATATGATTTATATAATTCGAAATACATATGTACATACGCAATATTTAAACTTATGTCTGACTATTTACTACATATACAGCAAGTAATAAATTAATTTATTTTGAATGTCTACTAAAAAATGTCTGGGTAAACAAATGCAAAGATTTTGCTGAAAACATTCTTTAAGAAGATTCTTGTAACTAATTTAAATTACTGTTTTCCATTCTACCTAACTGAAATGAATATATTTGAATGTGAAAAAACATTGCCTCCCTCTGTCGTACAACGCACGAATGTATATGAACAACAGAACGAGAACGCGTCTATCTGGCATGCCGTCAACAAAGTTCCCAGAGCGTGTGTAGACAGACACTTGCTATCTCGGCGATTTGCCGAATAGATGAATGCTAAAAGGAATCATTCAAATATTTATAACAACCTGTTTACTACATATGTTTCAGAAATTCACTCTTCATCAGGTAAATTTGTGTTATTAACGAACGATTCCTTTGTAGAGTTTATCGTATCTTTTCGATATAGAAAAATAATGAAAGAACATCGCCCCCCTCTCTCGCACAACACACGAATGTATATGAACAACAGAACGAGAACGCGTCTATCTCGCATGCCGTCAACAAAGTTCCCAGAGCGTATGTAGACAGTCACTTATCACTATCTCGGCGATTTGCCAAATAGATGAATGCTAAAAGGAATCATTCAAATATTTATAACAACCTGTTTACTACATATGTTTCAGAAATTCACTCTTCATCAGGGAAATTTGTGTTATTAACGAACGATTCCTTTATAGAGTTTATCGTATCTTTTCGATATAGAAAAATAATGAAAAAACATTGCCTCCCTCTCACGCGCAACACACGAATGTATTTAAACGACAGAACGACAACGCGTGTATTTCGTATGTTGGCACCAAAGTTCCCAGAGTGTGTGTAGACAGACACAAAGTTTTATTTGAATTTGTTTGAAAGCTATCTTCCAGTTTTCATTCACTGGTTGATAGTTTTTAAAAAATATAATAGCAATCGTGTCAGAACTCTTACTTGTGAAGCTTCTTTAAAAAAATTATATTATAGAAAATTACCATGAAAATAATATTAGATTTATTATTTGACAGAGCTACAAATAAATAAAAAGTGTAGGTTTATAATTGTACTAATATTGACGAAACTTGTTATTCATTTTATGCAATTCATTTTTAAGGTATTGAATATGCGTTCTTTGCTGAATTTCAATTCGGTAAAGCATTTTGGTAAACGCTCGTGTTCTCTTTTAATGTCAACTAGAGAACGTGCAGTTAGGAGTAAAGCATGTCCTTGGGTGTTTAGGATTCGCTTCTACGTATTTGCTTTAAGTATTTTTATGTATTAATTTTGAGTGAGTAATAGACTGTTGCTATTGTTTTAGAAGTATGAATAAAAGGATATGAATAAGATTCCTAGCTCATGTATCGCGGGTTGACGGAGATAATTTTGCCTATACTAAGAGAAATAAGTTTTTATAATTTACATTATTTATCTGCAGGCAATTCTTAGTGAATGTGATAAATCAATCACTAAAACAAATTAATTTTTAGTGAGGTATAGATTTTTTGAAGACATAATTGTTGGAAAATTATTTTATCGACCGTTCAAATGAGAATTTTTTTTATTTTTATTAATTAATGAGAACTTTTATTTTTTGCTGTGGCATTGTTGGTTACAATCACAGAATTTAATTGAATATTTCTGTGCTGGGGCAGGAATCTAACCTGTATCTGTCGTTTGCTAGACGGTTGTCTTACCAATTAAGCCACCAGACAGTCTAATTTTGAGCCTTTTAATACGTCATAAATCACGTCTAGAGACAGATCTAATAGTTATAACCCGCACTTAAGTTTTTGATGATAATAATTATATATGAATATATAATTAAATACTTTACTATGGAAATTAATGAAAATTCGTATTTTCATTAAGACATTAATTAAAATTTAAATCTCTACAAATACGTTTTCTTCTAGATTATGCATCATTGGAAATAATACAATTCTTTTTAAGTTCGGTAAATATAGAATTTTCTCATCCTGGCATTTCACTAAATTTAGATCCATTAGAAAATGTAGGGAATTAGTTAGAATGAATAGTTTATTTAACGCCTTCCCCTACGATTGTTCTGATGGCATGTGCCAAAAATTAAAAAAATACATCACTACCCTCATTGCCCTCATTAATTTTAAACTTTATTTTTGAAGACATTTTTAGGGTATTTTCTAATATGTTGAAACAAATATATTTTAACGTGAAAATACGTCTATAGACACATAACTGAAACAAAAACAAAATTAAAACGAGTCCGATATGTGTTATTTAGATTGAGTCCTATTTGCAAACCACGACGCAGTGGGGGGATCATTATGATATATAGCAGTACTTTACATTTTATATATTTTTTTATAAATATTACATTGTAATATACAACCATGCTCAAATGTATTAGACACCTTACGAGTTTATGTACATACATACATATATATGTAGTTTATATAGTTTAGTCAAAAGAGAGGTGAGGAAAATAAAACTGTTGTGAAAATTATGTATAAAGTGTTATTTAGTAATATATGATAGTACAATTTATCAATATTTTGTCGCTCCGCCCTTTGTCTTAATGACAACTCGCACTCGTCGAGGCATACTTGCTACTAAATTGTAACACTCTGCCGGTGGTATTGCAGCCCATATTTCGCGAATTTTTGTTAATAATTCTGCTTTTGACAGGCATTTATGTTCTGTGATCTTAGTTTTTGAGATACGCCACAAATTTTCAATGGGCGACAAATCGGGACTTTGTGGCTGCCAATCCAATACCTCCACTGTGTTTTCCTCGAACCAACGCATTACAGTTCCCGATTTGTGGCATAGCGCATTATCTTGCTGAAAATGTATTGTGGAATATCCTGGTCGAATAGTTTTAGCACAGACGGTTCTAATACTTCCTCCAACATGGCTAAATAGCGTTGGCTATTTATCCGTCAATCGCACAGGTACACTTCTCCAACAGCGTATGCAGACATACAACCCCAAACCATGATACTACCACCTCCAAATTTTACTGTGGGAATGATACATTGTGGTTCATAAGCTTCCCCTTGCCTACGCCGAACGTATAGCGTCCCAGGTAGTCCCCAAAGCTGCCAGGCAAAAGAAGAAATTTAGCACTTAGACAGGATTAATTTTGTTTAATGTTACATGTAGACTGAATTGCATACAACGATAAGAATATTAGTCATGAAGATGTACTTACATACCTCGATATTCGATTCATCAGACCAAAGAATCTTCGACCACTTCTCGATTGTCCAATTTTCATGTTGTTTGGCCTATAAATACCGCTTCTTTTTATGAGCGTCAGTTAAAAGCGGTTTACGTCGCGCTTTACACCCTCGTAAACCAGCACGCTGGAGACGCCTTCTCACTGTTTGCGCAGAAACTGTTACACGATAACGCTGTTTCAGCTCACTGGCGAGTTGTTTCGACGATTTTTTCCTATCACTGAGAGTCAGTCTTTGTAAAATTCTGTCTTCTCTAATCGAGGTACAGGGTTTTCTGCCATTTTTTGGTCTGTTAACAATCGACCCACTCTCCCGATAGCGACTAATGGTTGTACGGACTGCACATCGCGAACATTTTTTTTGCAATTGCAGCTATTGATAACTTCTGGGAATGCAGTAGCACTATTTGGGCGCGTTCCCCTACCGACAACTCGCGTGTTTTAGGCATTTTTCTTCAACAAATAACTGACACAACGTGAAAAAATAGGATAATCTAATTGATCTCTACCACAAACTCACAAACGCACGTTGCTCACACACTGCTAGAATGACACTAAATTTCTAAAATCCACAATTTCCCCTTTCAACCTATTCTTTTCAATAGGGGATTAACTAGGGTATTCAAAAACGCATTTCTGTAAATACCATTAACTATTTTTACGGTTAATTTCCGTCAGACTTGGATAATACCAAGAATAAGGGTTTTTACCTGAGGTGTCTAATACATCTGAGCATGGTTGTAAGTAAGGCAGAAATTACTGAAAAAATCATTCCCTTTTGTGAGAAATCGAACCCTGGTTCTTTAATTACGCCATAAATCTCATTATGGAAACCAGATCTTTAATTGAAAACCCGCGATAGGTGTTATTAAATCCATATGCGATTGCAAATACACACACGTGTATATACATTATTACGTGCATTTCACGACGTAAATTAATGAAAGCATAATTTTATGCTTAGTATATTTTTCATTAATTAAATGTTTTTATGATAATTTTATATATTCAACATAGCAAGAATTAAATAAAGTTTTCATGAAATTTCATTAACCGTATTTGCATTTTCATTCAGCAATTAAATTCAATTGTGTTTCTAATATTTTGTACCAGAAATATTTTTAAAAGCATTTTATTACTTATTCCTTCTCCAGCTTCTCTTTCTCTCACCCTTAAAGTTTCAATTTAAAAATATAAAATTTATTTGTCTTTATATTCTTAATATTACTGTTAGCATTTTTTTTTATTGATTGAGATTAATTGTTTTATTTTTCTTGTTTTAGTTGATTTTATGTAATTAAAATTAATAAATAAAAATTTAAAAAATAACCGAAAACTACTTGTACATATACACTCTTAATATTTTTGTTTCTCTTATAATTCGTGAAAGGGAAATGCTTTCAAAAATATTTTATTTTTTCCTTCTTCAGTTGTCCCATTTAAAACTTTATTTTCTGTCGGTTCATATAAAAAAATTAAAAATTATTGACTTCGTCGCTGTTAGCGTTGGTGTTCAACTACTGCATATCCTGAAGGTATTGTTTATTGACTACACCAATTAAACTATCTTCAAATTCATCGAATTCTTACTAACCGTTCTCTACATGCGACAAAATGCAATTTTGTATCGCTATTTCAAGCATTTCCTTTCTGCGTACGTTTTCCAGTTTATGCAAAATAGAAATAACGGCTCTTCGTCCGTCCTTCTGTATGCAGAACATTTAAAATGTATCGTTAGGAGATCATTGCATCTGTATGTGACGAAAGTAGAATCTGTAGTTTGAGAATTTAATTCTGGAAGAAGTAGACCGGTTCCGTACCAATTGTAGAGGCTACATGTTTGCCTTGAAAGTGTATAGATGAATAATATACGAGGCATTATATATGCACACATGCATATATACTATATGTATACGACACCTACGAATAAGCGCGTTCGAGTTCTAAACTCATTACGAACACGTACGGCTGTATAGGTAATGTCGTTTCGGTCTTTTGCATACAAAAGCTGTGTATGTGCACCAATAATTTGGAAATAATTACTGTGTGAATAGATCGCTTTTTTAGTTCCTTCCCGTTTCAGGCTTTTACTGATCTAAAAAACAAGGCATCTAATTGATTGTACAAAGTTTAGTATGTGGAAATTCCCAGTTTTGGTGGAATTTGGAATGTTAAAAACACGTGACATCTATCTTTAAGATAAATATAAATATTTCAGTTATTATAAGCAACAGAGGGGTATCTCCCTTCCGCTATTGGTAATAATGATTTACTTAAAATAGTGGATAAATTAGAAATGTTGGAGCTGTCGTATAGGAATTTTATTTGGTTCAATTCTGAACGTAATTGTGTAAAAATAGTTTAAATAATATAACAAACTCAAAACATAGCTAGTCGTACCATAAATACTGTCATAAAACTGAAATTCCAACGAACATTCTAATTCGTTGAGTAGGGGTAAATTTTATAGTTGATTCCTTTCAAAATATTTTAATTTAACTAAATAGAAAGTACGTAGCTTTATAGCATCCCTTGGGGTGTAAAAGTGCAATCCGTTCACGATAACTTTATGAGATTCAGGTACCCTAAACCGTAGATGTGCAGGGGTGTGTTTTACGTGTATATATGCATGTATACATATAAGAAGCCAAGTTTTGTATATTATTCTTACACATATAATGCGCTCTTATAAATGTAAGCAAAATATGAATAAATATACCTATTATTTTAAATATTATTTTGTAAACAAAAGTATAAATTCTTTTGTTTCACAACATATAATGATCAAATCAATATATATATATATATATATATATGTGTGTGTGTGTGTGTGTGTGTGTGTGTGTGTGTGTGTGTGTATATATATATATAATGTTAACAATAATTAACTATTTGAAATAAACGACGTATAAGAGAGAACACGTTTAAGAAAACACTTTTTCACATTCCTTGGACATCTTCACGGTCACTGCTGTCTCTATCACTTTCATTTAAATTAATTATAAATTCCTGTCGAATATTGACATTTTCTAAATAAACAAATTGGCGATCTCTTCCCGAATTTAAAGTTACTTCGCTTAATTTGGAACGATCGTTAGTGCGGCGAACATATTCTTTCAAGTAACTCCAAAATGATTCGATCGGATTAAATATACATAATAAACATAATTTCTTTGTAAAAGCATTCAGCGTTCGTACTGTTCGACTTTGGCAGTTTTTTCACCTGTCGTATATTGGTAAGAGATTTGTTTGAAACCACTCTTTCAATAATGGTGCTGTCATATCTTCGTGATTGTGTATATTTTTTGCCGAAAGCAGCAGTTCATGAATCAGCGTCTATAATAATAAATTATTTTTTCTTTGGAAGAGAGTATATTTATTAAACATGCCTGTGAATTATAAATCCAACATCTTTTTGTGGTATCGTGCGTGGCATAACAAGGTTCGTTTATATAACAAATAAACCGCCCTTCATCTCGGAATTTTTTCATGTCGACTAAATATTCTTTACTTAATTTTTCTAGCCTTGGTGACTCCATTATAACACCAAATGGAAAATCATTTCGCTTTAATGTTCGCCATGCTGTTGTTTTAGAGGCTTCCATTTCGTTATTATCTTTAATTTTTTTTTTGCAATCTGCTTAATGCGGCAACTTCGCTCTGTTTGTACATACTATATATTGTTCGTCGAATGATATCAACGTCCCAACTTGGCACTTTCCTCATAGATTCTTTATCATCTCTAACTCTTTTTTCCGTAATATCATACTTCACTATATTATAAACTGTGCTATAGCTGACAAGTTAACATCGAGTTCTTTCTATAATGGCCTTTTCTGTAGACATGTTCCAAATTTAATTGAAGCGAGCTAGTTTATAGTTTCAATTAACTCTGGCATATGTATTAGTCATCGTTGTGTTGTTTTCGCTTTGAGCAGGCTCTGACTCTTGTTGAAAAACCTACCTCTTTCCATTGAATAATGTTTCATTCAACAATAAGCTCAAAGATATTAGTTTGATTTGTTGTAACTGAGATTTTGACGCCTTTCTCACAAAAACGAAGTTGTGTGACATCTGCATAAGAAATACTCCACGAAACCATCACGGATGCTGGATGGTGAGCTCTCTGAACTCTGTCTACCACTTCAGCTGCTTCTCTATGAGCATAAACTCGATTATTTTGATTGTTATATTTTTCTTTTGTTTTGAAATCTTTTTTATCGGTAAGCAGGATATTTTAATGAACTTTTTCGTAACTTCGAAGTACGAGGGAGCGTTTTTATATTCGCGGAATGGGGGACAAGGGGTGGAAATAGAAAAACCAAATTATTTTTCTTTTTCAATATATTCACCTGCAAGACGAATACATTTTTCATTTCTTTCAATTAATTTATTTATACCTTCATAAAAAAATAATTTCTCTTTATCTGCAAAATACGCCGAAACTGCCTCCTTGACTTCATCATCGGCAGTAAATTTTTTACCCCGCAGCTCTTTTTTCATTTTCGGAAACAGGTAATAATCACTCGGGGCCAGGTTCTGTAGGGTGGGTGATTCACAATTTCGAAGCCCACCTGCAGGGCAGCTAACGCAACTCTTGTGGATTGTCGTGCAAAAGCAGAACACCTTTTGTCAATTTTCCCTGTCTTTTCTCTTTAATGGCCATGAGTTTCCCAGCTGATTGTGACACTTTAAATTTCTTGGGAGGTGCTGTGCCCTTTTTATGCCAAATCTTTCGTCTCCAGTAACAATTCCACTCAATACACCATCCTTGTCTTCATTACGAGGTCCAAAAATGCAGGATATGTTGTTTTTGATAATTCTCTTGCGCTGACCTTAGACATGCCGAGATGATCGTGTAGGATTTTAAAAATTGTTGTATCGGATACTCCAACCATTTCTGCGAGTTTTTCGTCTTTAGTCGAGCATCTTCTTTGTCTTTTTCACTGCATGTTTAAATAAACTATGCCAGTACACCATGGTTTTTCCTGAAACCAATGACTTTTACTATTCGATTTTTTCCATATTTCACTTTTCACTCCTGATTATGTTACTTGGTTGACGATAGCTCAAAGACTAACTGTCTAATAACAATGAAACTTGAGTCGCTGCAAGGCCACGCCCCCAATTTTTTTCACTGCATGTTTAATTAGTAGTTGTTTTTGAAATACTCTACGAGCTATATAATCTTTTTCTCGTGCAACGGATTTTTAGAGATTTCTCTTCTCACAGCTTTTACTGTTGCAAAATGCGAACTGTTCACAGACTGCTCATTGTCTCTGTAAGCTATTCCCTTATCTTTCACATATTTATTTATAGTTTTATACATAAATCGTAAAGTTATATTTAACGGCTTAAATTAAAAATTCATTCGTCTTTTATCGCACTTGTGTAACGCTATTATTATTTAAAAATTATAACATATAATTATAAATTTTTACCCAAAGTCACATATTTCCAGTCGGATTTGGAACCGTATATGCCAACCTTACGTGTGATTTGTAATATTTCATATTTACTTCTATTTATTATTTCTTGAGAATCTTTGTGTTATTTATATTTAGTTTCGAAATTCTATTGAGCAAAATATAAAGTAAATAAATAAATAATATAGAAATAATGCTACAGTATAAAATAAATTACAAAATAATGGGTGGGCAAATTTGAGGTTAGGAAGTAAATTAGCTGTCAAATGATGAAATGTCAAGAATTGAGCTGTCATCATTTGACATTTATTTAGAAAAAAGTGGGGAAATTTTAGCCATGGAACGTTACATTCTTGAACAAAGAATTTTAATTGTGAAAATTTACTATCAAAATGGTGAAAATTTTACTGTATCACTTCGTAAAATTCGAGCAGGTTTTCCTCGTAATCAGGCTCCTTCTGAGAGCGCTGTGCATAATTTAATCGCTAAATCCTAGACTCACGGTACTGTTACTGACAATAGACCAAAAAAAATATGCTCGTAGTGGCCGTAATGATGCAAACATTGTCGTTGTACAGCAAAGTGTTGAGAATGAGCCTGGAACATCAACTCGTCGACGTTCGCAACAATTGGGCATCACCAGAGGCACTTTGCGCAACATTTTGCATAAAGATCTTCATCTTCACACTTATACAGTTCAACTCGTTCAAGAATTAAAGCCGGCCGACCATTGTTTGCTTCGAACGTTTGTGAATTGGCTGTTTTCAACAAAATCATCTTTAGTGATGAGGCCCATTTTCAATTAGGCGGATATGTAAACAAACAAAATTGTCGCACATGGGTCTTAAAAATCCACAAACAGTCCTCGAAAAACCATTACATCCAAAGAAAGTGACCGTATGGTGCGGTTTGTGGTCAGGCGGCATCATCGGCACGTCTTTTTTCGGAAATGAGCAAGGAAACACCGTCACCGTGAATTCTCTGCGCTACCAAACCATGATAACCGATTTTTTGTGGCTAAAATTGGCTAATGTTGACATCAATGACCTTTGGTTTCAGCAAGACAGCGCCACAAGCCACACAGCCGGCCAAACAATTCAGTTATTGCATGAGAAATTTCCCGGTCGCATAATTTCTCGATTTCGCGATGTCGTTCTTGTGATTTAACGCCGCTGGATTATTTTCTCTGGGGCCATTTGAAAGACGGGGTTTGTATGAACAAACCACAAACAACTGACGCTCTGAAAGATGAAATTCGGCGCTCTATTGACGAGATAAGCGAAGCTTCGTTGCAAAATGTGGTTCAAAATTTTGTGAAAAGAGCGGACGTCTGCCGACGTGCTAGAGGTGGACATTTTCCCGACATCATATTCCATTATTAATTCCCATATTTTTACTTTAAATTGGTATCAAAAAAACTGAATTTGTCAAAAAAAAGTTTGTTTTTAAGCCAATTTACTTCCTCACTTCAAATTTGCCCACCCTGTATTTGCAAATTAGTAAATGAGAAATCTAAATTTAGAAAGGGGTAGAAGTTTTGAAAACAATAGTAGGTAACTAAAATAAACAATAAAAAAATAAGTGTTTCTTTCTTTAAATAGGTGGTGACTTTAGCTTTGTACATATACTTCGTAGCTGCATTGATGGGACAACAGTTTGTCGCTGAAGATGTTTCAGGAAAAGATCCAGATGTGTATTTTCCCTTATTCACAGCTTTACAGGTAAAAATATTTTTCTGAATGATTTTAATATTTCATACATATTTTTCACTTTGACTTTTAGTTCTGCTTCTACGTTGGGTGGTTAAAAGTAGCCGAAGTCTTAATAAATCCGTTCGGTGAGGACGATGATGATATAGAACTGAATTGGCTAATAGACAGGCACATCAAGGTAAGTCGAAGAAAAAAACTTTTTACAGGAGTGTGGCAGACACTCCCGTCGAACGTGTTCGTATGTAATATTTTGCTTCCGTCATATTTAGAATGTTTTGACCGTTTCATGACTCATTTCTTATAATACCAGCGAATGTATATACATACATATATTAGCGTTTATTTTGTATAATATTTGTCGTATGCAATTAATTTTAGAGTCTACGCACGCTCGCACTCAAAATGATAAACAACTGGTATTAGATTATCGCTTTTTGATCCATTACGATGTACAGTTACCTCCGAAAAAAGATATGGATATTAATTTGATTATAGGTAATGAATATTTAATCGACACCCGCAGCAGATATATATATATATATATATAATTTTGTTTTGCGATACAGAAAGAAAGCTGTCTTATAATTAAGATTCTCTAGATGCTAAATTTTTTTAGAACATTATAGAAGTACGTATGTACATACATATAACTTAGTATTCTTTCTTAATTGTTTAAGAAATGAAAGTCGTACGATGTTCTGATAAGAATACCTGGCTTGCAATCTACAAAACTCACAAAACTAATATTTTAATCACTTTCGTGATTTGTATTAGCTGGAAAGTTAATTTAATCATTCATTGCACTCAGTGTTGCCAGATTGGCGATTTATCGTAATTTTGGTTATTAAATGCCCAATACGGTGATTTGGCAACTGCTTTGACAAATTCAGTTTCTTCAATGATTTACTTCAAATAATTCGTTTCATTTCTAAGTTAACTTCTCATGTTTATTTACTATGTTTTAAGTTTACAGTATTAACCCTTACGCGTACGCTACTATATGAGTTAAAATAGCCGTTTATATTTCGGGAACTGGCGACACTGTTAGTGTTGGCTCCGATCTGATGACTGCATCGTGAAGTTTGCCATTTTTGACAATATATTTACCTTGACAGCTTCATTATGCGGTCGCTATTTCTATTGTTGGCACTACCTTGCAAATTTTATGTCAGCGAACATTTTCGTGCAATTATTTTTCGTAACTTTCGGCGTGGATTATCTCAACAAGAATGCATCGACAAACTGAATTCTTTATATGATGATGAAGCACCATCGAAAACTACAGTACGCGGGTAGTTTGACATATGATACATTTATTCCAACGGTGCTCCAATGCCCTTTATGCCATCTCTAAAATGCGATTACGGAAGGCTTGCAAAATACTCATTTACGAAGATGATAAGCTCGTCGTTAGACGAAAATCTCTTTCCACCTAGTGCCGTTTTCAAGAAAAGATGGAAGTTGGAAGGGGCTAGATCCGGCGAATAAGGCACATGCGGTACTAACTGGAAATGCAAGTCGTGGATTTTGGACATCGCAACTGTGCTGGTATGCGAGGGAGCGTTGTCTTGGTGAAACAGAATCTTTTTCTTTGCCATTCATGGCCCTTTAGCACGAATCTCAACATTTAATTTTTGTAGAAGTTCTGCATAATATTGTCCGTTTATTGTGGCACCTTTCTGAAAGTAATCAATGAGCAAAATGCCCTTTGAATACCAAAAAATTGATGCCAGCACCTTGTTTCTCGATAAAGTGGTTTTCGCTTTCTTTCGAGGTGCAGACTGTTGTTTAGTTTCGGGTGTACTGTAGTGTATCCAAGCTTCATCGCAAGTAACAAATCGCCTACAAAAACCAACCGGATTCCGCTTATAAAGGTCCAAACACTCATTGGAAATGCGCAAACGAGTGAACTTTTGATCAGTCGTAAGCAATCGCGGCACCCATCTTTTATTTCGATAGCTTTCATACCCTTAATTACGAAGTATTTAATCACCGCACGATACTCTGCTTTTTCCATTTTAACAAAACGACGTGTTGCTTCTTTTTCAATCAGCTGTCAAAAATAAACTAATCAACCGATTTATCTAAATATCGTAATGTAAACATATAAATAGACAACCTAAATTACAGTGCATTTGTATTACCAATTAGAGTGCCACCTATGTGTCATTCTCATTACTTGTCAAACTATCCTCGTATGTCGTTGGTATAGTGAATTCAAACTTGGACGGTGTTCTTTGGACGATGAATTTCGTGAAGGTCGTCCCACAAATATTGTTGTGTCGGAAAACATTAATGCTGTGTCTGAATTGATAATGCAAGACCGTCATGTGACATACTGTGAGATCGAGGCATCTTTAGGTATTAGTAACACCAGCGTGCATAAGATCATGCATGAACATTTAGCCGTTAAGAAGCTATGTTCACGTTGGGTACCACATAATTTGGCAACCGCTCAAAAAAGGACTCGCGTCGATTGGTGCCAAGAAATGCACAAAAATACAATGGCGGTGCTTCAAAGAACATTTATAAAGTCGTCACAGGTGATGAACATTGGATCTATACGTATGGGCCCGATAGTAAACAGCAGTCGATTTGCATGTGTGTTGCACCTAATTCTAGTTGCCTGAAAATGGTTTTAATTCCATACACGAAACGTACGCAAATAACTTTTATTTAAATGTATATATAGCTTATAAGAGTTTCATTAATTAGCCGTTAAAATATAATTATTTCATCTAAGAGCACTTCCCTACGGAATATTTGTTAAATAACCATAATCGATTTATCTAAAGTATTAAAAAATCATCATGAATCATAGCTAGGTATGTATATATTCTGCACACTTTGAAATTTAAGGTGTCGCTAATTTTCAAAGAAGGAAACACGCGCATCGACAACGAATAATAGCTTGGGATTACAATAAGCATATGTACAGCTTTCGAGTAGATATTTTGCAAGGCGATAAGTAATTTCAATGTTATTTGAATTAGTAAATATGATAAACAAATAATGAACAAAGCCTTGATAAACGATATTAATTTTAGATGATTAATATTATTGTGTTTAAAATACGCGTGCAAAATATTTCTTGCGTAAAGCAAATAAAAGCTATGCTATAATATGTACTTACATACATACATACATACATAAATACACCTGTATGTGTATACAATAGAGGATTTTAAGCAACAAAAGTGAAATTAGGAATGTGGAATACATATTCAAAATGCGTGAAATTAGAAACAATAGAAAAGAAACTCGAAAACCTTGATAATTATATTTGGAAGTAAATAGAAAATGAACTTTGTCAGTGCATTGGTATTGTACTAGTATATAATTGATATATATATAGTATTGGGAAACATTTTATATCAACTTGCCATTTATTACGTAAGCCTACCAAGTTCTAGCTAGAGCAAATTCGATATAAATTTCTGGCTAAAACATTTTTTTTTAATCTCAGTATAGGAATCCTTCGTGAAACTGTTGACTTATGTTGCATACTTCTTATAACAGCACATTTCTGGTGGTGTAGTTGTATCAGAAATATAGGGTAGAAAGATTTGAACTTCAAGATGAACAATCAATTAGAATGTTGGATTTTGTTGGAACGCGTGCATGAACTAAAACCAAATTTAATATTGAGTTGAAGGGAAAGTCATGACACATTTTTGCAACACATGGCGCTGATTCATTTTTGTTAGTGTTAAGAGTTATGTGTATCTATCTTTCTGCTATGCTATATGACGACTGATAGTTCTAACTGTTTATTTCTCAACATTTTCCTCTGCCACCTCAATACATTTGTACCAGCAATTATCAAAAGTCTCTATGCCTTGATAAAATTCAGAACTCTCAAACTCGTTATAATAGGCATCTACAGAAGCTTTAGCATCGTTGCCTGTTGAAAATTTCTAACCTACAAGGTATGTTTTAGGCATGGAAAAATGTGGTATTCTAGCGGTGCTAAATCTGACAAATAAGGTAGGTGCGGCAGCAAATTGAAGCCTAATTCATTAATTTTTGCCCTAGAAACAACGCGTGTGTGAGGCATGCAATATCTTGATCGATATTGATTTTTTTGTGACTAAATCAGAGAGTTTTTCATTAATTTTCTGCTTGATTTTTCTGAAAAAAATCACATAATATGCGTCTATAATGGTTTGATCTTTTGGAAGATAACAAGAATACTTTTGCATCCCAAAAAATGAAAGCCCTTATCATTCCGACATATGAAGAAACCATTGCCTTTTTTGGAGGAGAACTGTCTGTCGCAGTGTTAATTGTTGTTGCGTTTCGGGCGTATGATGATGAACCCAAGACTTACTGGTGATTATAAGTCCTCGTTTAAAATTTGTCTATCTAATTTATTTTTATTTTACATCAATTGACTAACACTAGTAGTCACGGTATCCATCTTGCAGACACCTTTTTCATAGCAAACTCTAAATTGAAAATGTACGTTTCGTGTTCTTTAAACATATTTACAGCTACCATTTCATACGTTTCCAAACGATGGTCTTCTAACATCACAACATCGCTTTTTCAACTATTAATTTTTAATTTTTTTATGTACTGTTTCATCACTATAATGTTCCTCGGGTCTTCATATAACGAGATTTCCGTCATTACTTTAATTTGGTATTCATCACTGAAGTTCACGTGTTGCAGAGAGAATGTCACTTGTAAAAATGAAATTTAAAATTGATATTATAAAGAAATGATTTTATTAATGATAAATTTTGTACTCATTTATTTTTCTCCAATGTTTAATTTTTTTTATTTTCTCAAATTTGGTCGATTGTACGTCGAGAAACTTTTAGCATTGTTGCAATTTGTCTGTTTGAATACAGGCGTGTTTTTAATAAAAACTGTTCCAATTTTATATGCGTTACTAGTATCTTTCACTTTCCCGATTCCGAATAAATTACAAAGTTTAAAAGTTCACCAAAAAAATTAATAATAAAATTCACAATATATTATTAAAACACTTCTTAACACCAGCACGTACAAATTTCAACTATAATTGGATATTATTCGTTGTGCTTTTACATACTTCATTATCTATAATTAGACCCTAATAGTAGGTACCTCACTCAAAATCGGTAATAAGGGGAGTTTCCTAATAATGTAATAATTATAAATATTTTCGAGGAATAGAATCTCTTCGTTTACAATAGAAAATTTGACGTGTATTTAAATACAAACGGTTTGTATTACAAATTTCTTGATACGCCAGGGTGGTTAAAATTAAATTTCCAAGTACACTACATAAGCGAATAAGTACATATATATATATATATATATATATATATATATATATATATATAATTATGGCTGTCCCTATATAAGTATATGCAATTGTGTTCTTTAAAAAGGGATAATAACAATATTAAAGATACTAAAAGTTTCTTGCTTGTAATTTTAAATGGGTTATGCCTATCTTGTGTCCAAGTGATTGCAACAACCACGCCTACTAAATGAATATTGAAAGAACATACTTTTGCACAGCATGTTAGTGGGAGGAGTGGAAATTATTGCAATCAGATAATACAGATTCGAACATTACATAAATTTTAATATGTTGACTTTGCTTTAAGCTATTCTATTATTCATGACTGTATCTATTTAAAGAAAAATACCTTCACCTACAAACAGCACTGTGCCTCTTAGTTAGAATAGATGATCAATGTAGTAATATGTGGGTTGCACCATAAATTGCAGACCTAACTAGTACTGCAACTCTTGACTACTTTTTCGTAAAATCAACGCACATTGTGTTTATTAAGATTTCGGTAGCTTTATGATCTCAATATCACGATTGTTCTATTTCATCTGTACTAAAACGAAATTCTTGACGTCTTTCTTTTTTTAATTTGGGAATAAGTAAGTTATTGGGAGCCGTTTTGGAACATAACGATTAACAGTGATTTGCGAGGATGGATACATTGACATAGACAAGTCGCATACTCGCAGTCAGTCTTCTTGGTCGCCTCTATTTAATAGTTTGTTTCTTATTTATGCAGAAGTATAGCACGGTATTAGGAAATTATCGCGTTGTTTTTCTTCAAAATCAATCATCAGTAGAGTGGTCAATTTTTATCAGCGCGATTAGACAAGATAACCATACATAGTAAGTACGTATGTACAAAGAAACATATAGCATATAGTCGACTATATATACAGCTATTATTACGTAGTGTAAATTGGATAAGATTGGAAAAAAAATTGTAACATTACTTATGTTTCCGCATTTACTTCGGTGAACAATGTTTGTAGTGATGAAAAAATGTTTTTATATTTTGAGAAAGGTTATTCGACATCTACGGATGTAACACAGGTATAGTTAAAATAATCGTTGAATTTAGTTAACCGATTTGTAAATGCATTATTACAAATTCGTCGTAACTTTGTAAATTCGGAATCTATCGAACACTATCGAATTTTCTATTACACGACCGGTTTTTGCCCCGACTGTATTGTAAAAAAATACATTTACTTTGTCTACTATTCCGACTGACTTCACTAACGACAAACCAGTATTTTCCAATTTTTGTATTGCGTCTAATTGTAACTCAAAATCTTTTCTTAACAACAGCAACTTCGTCAATATTGACACATAGAATAACAGATTGAATTTGTTGTAAATACTGGGAATAATAAAATGCTGTTTTCAACCATATTCCCTAACGTGTAAGATTTGGCTCTGGTGGTTTAGAAATACTGGGGCATTGTCTGTGAAATTCTGGCGTTCGTTTGGGAGACTTGAGAAACACTTTTTTAGTATTTGCTATTAATACATCCACCTTTGGAAACAATTAGTTTGTGCCATAAGGTGTAAACCATGCACTTTACACGGTTCTAGTAAAAGTCTCTATAGTCTTCTTTAACGACCTATAAAACGCATTGTCCTGTCATCATCGCTCATGGATTTCAACAGTTAATTAGTTGAAAGTTGATATTCTTTATAGCGTACCCAGCATTACCCTCAATATTGCTTCGCTAATACACTTTTCTAATCTTTTGCTAGCTAATAAAAATTGGAAATATCGGTTTAAGAAGTTCCAGTGCATGTACAATATAATTTTTTCACGTCGAAAAATGGCAAGAATTGAACTTACCAAACTATTTAAATATTTTGCTAATTCATACTAATTTTTAGACATATTTTATTTATAATAAATATATTTATTTTAGGTATATATATATGTTTATATATACGAGAGGGTACTCCAAAATGACAGAAATGGTAGTGTTGTAGGTGGGACTTGCCTAGCACGCATTCCTGCTGCTAGGTGCGCGTGACGCAACTTGTTCTGCGTTCGGTACAGTCGGTTCTTTCGCTAAATAAGGTTGCGTCTTGCTACAGTGCATTTTTTTTGTAAAAATACTTTCATCTGCTCAGTCGTTTTTCTTATGTCGGACTTATAATGAACAACGGTCTGCTATGAAATTTTGCTTCCTGCTCGAAAAAGATGCTGCAGAAGCAGTTTTGATGTCGCAAATAGCTTACAGCGTTACTTACTTTATAGCGTACCCAGCATTACCCTCAATATTGCTTCGCTAATACACTTTTCTAATCTTTTGCTAGCTAATAAAAATTGGAAATATCGGTTTATTTCATGCATGTATATAATATATGGCAAGAATTGATTACCAAACTATTTAAATATTTTGCTATATATATATATATATATATATATATATATATATATATATGTTTATATATACGAGAGGGTACTCCAAAATGACAGAAATGGTAGTGTTGTAGGTGGGACTTGCCTAGCACGCATTCCTGCTGCTAGGTGCGCGTGACGCAACTTGTTCTGTGTTCGGTACAGTCGGTTCTTTCGCTAAATAAGGTTGCTTCTTGCTACAGTGCATTTTTTTTTGTAAAAATACTTTCATCCGCTCAGTCGTTTTTCTTATGTCGGACTTATAATGAACAACGGTCTGCTATGAAATTTTGCTTCCTGCTCGAATAAGATGCTGCAGAAGCAGTTTTGATGTCGCAAATAGCTTACACGGATGACGATTTGGGAAAAACTTAAGTGTACTAATGGTTTTCTAATTTCAAAAAAGGCGAAATGTCAATTACTGCATTATCTGGAATAACTTGGAGCTCAGCAGGGAAATGAGAATGCACCTGCTCACACAGCCTTATCAGTTCGTCAACCAGTTATTGGCTAAAAACAGCATGACTACTTTGTCTCAAGCCCACTACTCACCTGAACTTGCTTTGTACGCTTTTTTTTTGTTTCCAATAAAGAGAAATATGAAAAGACATCGCTTTAATGGCGTGGAAGAGGTAAAGAAAAAAATACGACACTGCAGCTCGCAGCTATACAGAAAAACGTGTTCGAACAATGTGTTCAACATCGGAATCATCGATTATACAAGTGTATAAAGTTAAAAGGACCGCATATTAAAAGTTTTTTTGTAAAATAAATAAAATGCAGGTTTTACAGAGAAATTCCGGTTATTTTTGTGTACCCCTCGTATAAATGTATACAGTATATACACTTACTTTTACTTTCTTTTCATTGGCATGTAATTATTTTACAATTTTGCAAATTATACGTAATTTAATATTGAATGTAACCTTTTATCTTGTTTTTACCGTTCACTTTAAAAATTTTTTCGTAAATATATGTATAAATTTAATTAATCAACTTAAAATACCGTATCGGTAAATTTACGTAACTCTCTACATGTAATGTGTACTTACATACAGCCTTACTCGTATGTATTAGACACCTATCAGATCAATTTTGGGTATAATAAAAAAAATAAAATAAATCGAAAACGACGAAATTGCTTTTAAAATAATTTATTTAAAAAAAATATATTTTATTGCGGTATCTTTTGCTTTGATCATTGCACGTATCTCTCGTGGAGTATTACATATAAGATTATAACACATTTAAATCTTGATATTTTTTGTTTTAAAGTATGCCATAAATGTTCGATAGGTGATTAATCGAAACTGTGTTGTGGCTATTCAAACACCCGTACTTTATTATTGCTAAAGAAACGCGTTGCCATTTGTTATTTAGGGCAAAACACATTATCTTGTTGAAAGTAATTGTCTGATATGTCTTCCTTAAATAATTTTAAAATGTAGGGCTCCAATACTTCTTCAAGTATGGTAACAGAGCGGGTACTGTTCATGCGACCTTTGCACAAATAAAGTTCTCCAACGCCAGACGCAGACATCTTCTTCTAAACTATAGTACCACCTCCGCCATATTTTATTACCGGTATAAGACATTACAGTATGTATGCTTCCCACTGTGTCCTACGAATCTATTGAGGACTAGGCTGTCCGAAACGCTACATAAAAAAAGTTACTCGATTATGAAGTATTTCCCGTTCAAAACTGTGATATACAATCCGAACTATTTTTATTTATAGGATCTCATTTCGTATTTAACTCTATTGTTGGATTCATCATCATTCAGTACAATTTTTGTCTAGTCATCGATTGTCCAATTTTTAGTCTGTAAAAATCAGCAATTCTTTTTGTAAACCAAATTTTTCAAGTGCTTTCGCGAAATTTAACGGACCAATGGAAACCCTGTTCTGTTACAGGGTTGGGTTTCTAAATGGTTTAAGACATTTTGATTTGCTTTCGATTGACATCCCCGTAAATACATTTCAGCTCAGCTTTGAATTCAGCGTGTGTTTTATTCTTTAAGGACTATAATGTAATATCTGATCGGTACTCTATTTTTTCGAGTGTCAAAACAAATTAAAAACAATTCATTTTCTATTAAAATAACAAACGTTCTTAAGGTCTAAATGAATACGAATTTTGACAGCTATGTTTTAAGGTATAGCCAAGTTGAAAAACAAAATAGATTTGTAATAAGTGCTGCCCTCTTTCCCATGTCTTACTAACTCCCGATCGGCCCTCGTAGATATGGTTTTCGATGTCGGCCAAATTTAAATAGATAAATTGCGTTGGTCTAGTAGATATGTTTGTGGTCTTCAATTTAGACCAATGAAAATTATTTGGCAAAAAAACACTGGAGTAATAATAGACAATCGGTAGACAGTATTAGCCATTGTGATATACCGTGTGCAGTAAAAGTAAAATATTTTATAATATTACACTGAACATTCAATGGCAATAATTGCAAAATACTGTTATAGAATGAGATAGAGAGACAAGTGTGAAAATCAACCCCAACATCCACAGAAACACTTTGAACCAAAGTAAAGTATGCAATACTTTTTTTATGTAGCGTTTCGGACAGCCTAGTCCTCAATAGATTCGTAGGAGACAGGGGGAAGCATACATACTGTAATGTCTTATACCGGTAATAAAATATGGCGGAGGTGGTACTATAGTTTAGAAGAAGATGTCTGCGTCTGGCGTTGGAGAACTTTATTTGTGCAAAAATAAAACCTGAAACTCTGGTGAAATCCCTTAGTGGTCACATCGATGAAAAAAAAATTTAAACAAATTTAAAAGAATAATTGTTAACATTGTTTGAAATAATACGTTTTTAAGATTTTTCTGTATAATTATATAATAAAATTTTGATTTTGCAGTAGGTATTACACTTGCTTTTCATTATTTTCTGTGTTAGCAAACACTTTTGGGCGGTACTGTATATGCAATAGAGATCTGTAGAGTTTTAAGTGATAAAACAATTCCAATACAAATTGTCATAATTTCTGTCTTCAACAAATGTCATGCATTGCAGAGATGTTAATTGTTATTATATGCTCATAATACTAGTGGGTGTAATTTGTGCCAAGGTTTTCAGAGAAAGAGAACAACTTCTTTTTCAAATCGTCGCCATTTGTTTGCATTATCAAGTAGAAGTTTGTTTTATGTTGTTTATGTAATTACTCTGGAAATGGAATGAATGTTTCCTATTTACTGCTTACTAAATTGAGTTATCAAATTAATATATCACGAACATTAGGTAAATATGAATATCTAAAATTCTGGAATTGTAAGATATATTTCTTTCCACCTGCTATTTTCCAAATGTAATAAAGTTTTAGAATTAATGTATGGTAAGTAGTGGATACACTCTAATATTATCTGCTTTGAAAATCAAGATGAGAAAAACTTTTTACTCGGTTTTACGATTAAAAAACAAATTAAAAAAATAAAGGTCTAGGATTAAAAACTAGCATCTATAAAGTCTAACTTACAATAGTTTAGTTAGTAAGTCAAAATAAAGATAGTGTCTAAAGAAATAACAAGACACAATTATTTTTTTTTGCATATTCTTTGCTCTTGGTTTTTATTATTCTAGTAGAATTACGCACACCTACTTTTTATAAAGGGAAAATCCTTGAATTTCTCGATTTAAATAGCAACTTATAATCTTGAAATACTTTATACAACTTTGTTATGAATTCATATAAGTATTTGCTTACATTTTCATTCAACAATCTGATAAAACGATACTCAAGTTGCACTTCATTTCTTATACAAATAAATTAAAAAAGATATGTTTTCGTATCTCTATATTAGTACAGTTTGCTCTACTGTTTTTTATTCAGTTGTTATTTCACCTCCATATATTCTTGTACTCTGGATACGGTTAATCTACATCATTAATCTGAATATACTAATTCATACTTTCGTGTATAACAACCTGTCAAAAGCTAAACTTAAAAGGCTAATTACAATTTGTTGAATGGCATCGTTCCATTTTCCATAAAGCAAATCGTTCACACCCGAATGAAACAGAAAACTATTGAAGCGGTTCGTGGTACCTCAAAGTCAAGTCGCCTAAGAGGTTCTACTTTCCACTCCACTGGCAACTCTAATAAAACCAGATGGGATGGTACTAAGGCTTCAGAAACGAGTGCTTTTGCAGTAGCGTAATTACTATTTTAGTTCTTTTTTTGTGTTGTTGATGTAGAGTGTGCAAAAATTCGTTGTAGTATTGTGTCATTAGTATGCCTTCCAGTGCTGACTCATTCCTACTCCTACGGCTAGGTGAAAATATGTGGGTGTATTTGGAAAAGGATCGTTCTGCGTCTAATGATGTGATGTTCGTGAAATTAAAAAGGACGTTCGCATCATATTTGCGTTCTTGGATTACAGTTAAAATCTTGTCTATACACACTATAGTTTGGCAATTGGGATTCTTATTTATAACCGCACACAATTTATCGGTTGCTAATCTTCTTATACTATCTGTTAGATTTCTTAACGATTCTTTGGGGTAATATACTATATTTAGCGCTTCGTTTAATGACAGCTTGATGACCTTTAATTTTGAAATAGTATCTAAAAGAATTGAATAATCTTCGGAAATTCGTTCTATTTGAGTATGGATTTCGGTATCTGAAACCAGCCGTTGACTTACCGAAATTGCTTGAGCATCTTGCGGATTTAAATTTAAGATACAAGGTTCAATAATGTGTAAAAATTTCTCATAATATAAAACAGCTTTAAGCCACGTTCCCCATCTCGTCAATATCGGCTGTGGTGGCTAAGGAATGTCTGGACAACCCGTTTAAACTCACGAATGCGTTTTGGAAATTTAATAAAAACTTTTTTGGTAGAAACTATAAATTGGTCTACTTTTGTATAACGGTTTTTTAATAAATTCCGTTATAAGGTGACACCCATGGATCAAACAGGTTACATGAAGCAATAGCAATAGAGGATAAGATTGTTTTAGTAACTTTCCGGCTTTAACCATATTCGAACCCCCATCTACAACCAACATTACAAATTGGGTTGCCTATATATGAACTTCCCAAAGGTATGTTTTATAGTTTCTACTATCCTTTCCGCGTTTATCTTCTGTAATATTCTACTACGTAAAAGAGGAGCCAAGGAAATATCACTCTTTCTAAATTGCGCACTAACACATTTAAAAAAAACGGATTCTGGGATAATTATTGTTAATTATTTAAGTTTTCTAAATAAAGAGTCTATGTTTAATGGGTTTAGAGCTTTTACAAGTTTCATATCCATCCAAGAGGACTTGTGTTATTAACCTGATTTTAAAAATTTTATAACTAAATTTGCATGTTCTGTATTAAAAAACTTTTTTTTTAAGAAAACGTTCTATAAAATTTTTAATATAAATTTAATTTATTCTTTTTTTTTAAAAAGAATGTACAAAGACAACATGTATATTTTAAATTGCAGAGTCGTTAGTAGAGTTTTTTTTTAAAATAATTAACTAATATTTTTAATATTAGATTATCTAAATGTTTAAATGTTGGTGACCGCAATTTTTTACGTTCGTTCTAATTGCCTTGTTTTCGCGAACACCTTAAATTAAAAAAGATTATTACGAAATTGACGTACAAGGTAACCTTTCGTTTGTTTCATATTGATCTAAATAAAGGACTTCCGCTACGGCGCATAATGCATTTAGTGTTTCTAAGAACTAGTGCAATGTGAAGGACTTCTAAGGAAACGCTTTGCGAAATAATAGATAAGGTTATGTAGGTTTGTTCCCTGTATGGAATTGCAAATTATTTCATTTGACATTGCAAGAATATTTACTTACATTTTTAGTCAAACAATTCATTAGCCAACGAAGGAAAATATTCTATTCGCATTTATATAGAAATATATTCTATAGATGGTTTCAAATTAAATGCAGACACACCTTTTCTCGTCAATTAATGAGATTGTTGATTTGTATGAACTTATAAATATTCTGTACGAGAATACAGCTAAAGAAAAATGGATTTAAAGTTAAATTAAATTAGTTCTATTTATATATGAGGATGGGTTCAAAAGTTGCAATATGGAATAGAGCTCTATCTTCCAGAATGTTGAACGATAATGAATAAAAACTAATTTCTTCCAAATATGCTAACAAGATTGACTCTAAAATTCCTATATACAAGGGTGGACTGAGAAGTCCGTCAAATGACGGATAGATGGCGCCGGTTTATGATGTGCCGACAAAATATCTCTTTAACGTCAACTGTTAAATTTCGAATCGTCGCTACGTTTATTAGTTTCATTGTGTGGAATGTTTAAGGAAAGGCGTCTTTGACTTTTTGTTGAGATTGATAGCATTAAAAAAGGTAAAAAGGCACACAACAATATTTGTATTTTAAATATGTACTTTGGTAACAAAATCGCCATCTTTGGTTGAGCCGCCGGTAAAGCTGCACAGAAAATACTCTGCTCGATGTTCACACAAACACTGAATTTCGCAACATAAGTTCATATACACTCATAAATCAAAAAAATGTTAGTTTATGCTTGTTAAATTTAGTGTTTGTGTGAAAATCGAGTAGCGTGGTTACTAGATTTTTTCTGTACAACTTTACTGAGAGTTCTTGTTTTCTATGAAAGATAACAATTTAGTTGCTTAAGTACGTATTTAGGATAGAAATACTGTCGTAGGGTTTTTTTTCCTTTTAGATTATTTACTTATCCTCAGTCTTCAAAGAAGTTTACGACAGTATTGAAATTCGTGCCGTCATTAAGTACTTCTTCTTGAAAGGTTTATAAACAATAAATATTAATAATGAGGCGAAGGAGAGTCTATTGCTAAATGGATTCCTGCGTTTAAATTTACCAATTTAACAATCGTTAAAGATGCACCACGTAGTGGAGGTCCGAAATCTACAATTATATTGGAAATTGTTGAAAGAGTAGATGCTATGGTTAAAAGACTGTCGTTTGAAAACTTTTGAAATAATGAAGGCTGTAAACATATTTAAAAAACACGCAACATACGTTTTGAATAAAGAGTTGGTTATGAGGAAGGTACCCGTTAGGTGGATGCTACAACTGCTTAGTGTCGATCAAAAATAGGTGCGGATGTTCCAATTTTTAAGTGTTTGGAGCGTTTTCGATAAAACAAGGTAGATTTGATGTGTCGATTTGGCCACAGATGTGACTCTGGTTCATCATTATACGCCCAAAGCAGTCTAAACAGTGACGACACAGTAGTTATCCTTTTCCCTCCTTAAAGAAGGCGATGGCTGTTTTCGTAAAAGAAATGGATTCTATTTTTCTGGGATGCAAAAGATTCTTCTTTTAGATTTCCTTTCAAAATGCCAAACCATAACAGGCACATATGACCCTTGTCTTTTAAACAAATTAAAGCAAAAAATTAATGAAAAGTGATCTGGTCTAACCTAGAAAAATATTATTTTCCGCCAAGATAAGCATGGCCCCATAGAAAAGTGTTGCTATTGCCAAAATTAACGATTTATGCCTCAACTTGAAAAACTAATTTTTCCCGGCTTTTATATAGTTTCATTAATTACAGAAAATTTAATGAATAATTTTCTGCATCGGAAAAGACTAGAAACTGCACCTGCCGATATCCGAACGATATACTGCACAGCATCTTAATTGGTAGAGCGGTCGTTCGGAGAACGATTAGTACAGATTCAAGTTTTGGCAAGAATTAATGCATTGGAAATGGATTTGTTGCTTTTATTCATTAGATTTTGCATCGTCGGAATACCACCTTTTTTCATCGCTAGAATAATCTCGTAGATTAGAAATTTTCAAAAGACGACGATGTTAAATCTACTGTAGATACTTATTTTAACTAACTTGAGAGTTCTGAAGTTTATCTAGGCATAGAGACTTTGGATTATAGCCGGTTCAACTATCTCAAGCTGACAGGTGATTGTGTTCAGAAATAAGCGAAATTTCAAATCGCAGTTTTTTCTTTATTTTCTTTCCATAGATTTCTCAGCCTTGTATTGTACAATAACTTTATTAATTATTTACTTACATAATTATTATGCATTTCGCGCTCACATTTTAATTCTTCAACTCAAAACGAGTATTTTTTTACTTTTAAAATAACTTGTCAGATCGATACATGCCTTTTTTGATTGAATTATTTTGTTAGATGCAAATTTTTAAAGACCGACTACCTATATTATAGATGAAGTGTAACTAAAAATTTAAGAATAATGAGAAGCACGATCTTATTAAATGTTTGTGATACCGTTAAAAGAAGTAGTCGTCATTAAAATATTGAAAGCCTAAAGCACTTAAAAATGATACGTCACACGACTTTATTTGGTTAATCATTATAATAGATAGATAGATAAAGGAAGATGAAGCGAATCTTTGCCTGGTAGTAGGTAGGCAGTTGCCAGTTAGTAAAGATTATATTTAATGATTTGCATTTTGAAAGGCAATTGTAATTAAAAAAAATTAATAGCTAAATGGAATAAATTTTAAAAAAAATTTCTCCGATTGTCTGGTAATGGGCAAGGTTTTCTTGAAACTGACGGGTTAGTTAACGTTTACATGTTAACACAGTCGAACAAAGAAATTCACTTTGGAAATACCTATAGCGTCACAACGAGAATCTCAGAATTTTGGAAAGTTTTTTAATTATTCTGTATATTTAAATATGTATACAAAAAATTGCTATTCTTGGATACTCTAGAAAACAATTCCAATAGATCATGTTGCTTCTATGAAAGAAATCTGGGTTTTAAAACTCTTACTAGATAAGATAAAGTGCAATAACTACTTCTAGAGAATATATGCTAATTTCAAAGTCATCGCATCTGACTTAGTTATGCAACGAGAATACACGAAATTGCAATTGCTTTATGTGTTTTCGAATGTGCGTAGTTGAGATACATAAGTGAAAGTGGTCATTATGAACCAACTTTATGCAAGATACAAGCAATGTATTTCATTGTATTTTAATAAAGGAAGAAAAAAGCTATAATACAACCTATTCTTCAGTTCATTGTCATATCAGACTTGGGCGTACAAAAACCTCTGGCAAGATATTGTACCGCAAAAGCAATAACATCAAATATCTTAGAGATAAAATGGGAATTCTTAAATGCTATATTTGTGACTTGATTAATTATTTCTTAAGAAAGAGGAAAGCGGGTATTTATAAAACTTTAGAGGCAAACTTAGTTCCAATAAGTCAATTGAAGCGCACGTTATCTCCTCTCCTTTGCTTCGTTGGACGAAAAATGTGCATAATATTAGCAAAAAGTTTGTTACGCAGTTTATGTCTTACCAAAGTCTCGGGTCTTTAAATATAATAGATAATTATATATAATCTAATGTGCTGGGATCTATCTAAAGCGTCGACTGTCCAAATCGTCAATGTTTCCAAATTATAAAGAGCGGTTTTCAGAATTGTAGATTACAACATTTAATATAAAAAAGTGATCACGCAAGGATTTGTTTTGGGGCCAATGCTGTTTATAATATATGTAAATAGCTTTCCAAAACTGTAAAGTTTGGTTGAGTCTACCTTTCGACAGACGATATACCAAGTTGAATGTAATCTATGCACTTGGATGTACTGAAACTGATGCTGTTTCGTATGTTACGAAAATATCAGAATAGCTATCTACGAATAATTTGCGACTTAATGTGGACAAGATGTAGGCTATAATTATATTAATTCGAATATAGTCGCGAGAGACCATAAAGTTCCTACACCTGTTTTTTGTTTAACTTAAGCTAGAACATAAATATATGTGTATGAGCTGTAAAGAAAACTTGCTTCAAACATCTTCGTTATTAAGTGAATTAAGAAAATGTATGACTTTGAAGTCCCTAAGCTTGTTTATTGTTCTAGCTTTCATAGCACAATTCTTTATGCAATTTTTTTTGAATTAAGGTCTTTGAAATCCCCAAAAGTGCTTCAATCGGGCGACATGTCACATGTTGATCTTCGTTGATGACTTTGCGCCCAGCATCGACGTTTTTCTGAGTGACTGCTGTTCTTGGGTCGTCGCTTAAATTAATCCGTCCACGTTTAAATTCTCCATACCAACGAGAAAGTGTTGGCTGATGTGCTTCATTGCCGAAAACAGAAACCAACTCGACGAGGCATTGTCTTCGAAAATTATAAAAAATTATTCCAACTAAATGATCTTGGTTTAATTCCATTTTTCAACTAACTTGTCATCTTTGACAATGTGTTGTTGCTACAACACTACACGTATCGCACTGAAACCTGAAACTTTGGATTTAGGTTAACTAAAGATAAACGTTAGTTTTTAGTACTGAAATTTGATTAGTGTCGCCCTCTATGTCCCATTATGCAAAACTTGTCTCACGTACCTTCAAGATCTATAGAAAACTTAAATTAATCATGCATTTTTAAGATGTTAAAATTGTATATTTTAAAATTATTATATAAAATTTACAAAACACTAAAGAATTGAAATGGGACTGCTAATGTAGTGTATAAGAGA
Organism: Dermolepida albohirtum; assembly: GCA_031893035.1. Taxonomy (NCBI): domain Eukaryota; kingdom Metazoa; phylum Arthropoda; class Insecta; order Coleoptera; family Scarabaeidae; genus Dermolepida; species Dermolepida albohirtum. The sequence goes on along the minus strand of JAVIWB010006574.1, from coordinate 857,583 downwards.
GAGTAATATTTTTAAATATTTTTTGATGTAATACGTAATTGTATAATAATAAAAATATATTACAAAAACAAGAACATTACCATAAAAATAAAAGCAGAACTAACCTTAACTATGTTTCTTTCTAAAATAAACATTTGTTGGTTAAATTACGTCATTCAGTCGCAACGACGAAAGTAGAAATTCTTTGTTTAATATAATATCCATATTTTATCTCGTAGAGAATAAAATTTACATAAAATAATAACTAATTAGAAATTCTACAAAATCTTGTACGCATTCGGATTTCTACATACCAAAACAATTTCTCTCATTTCTAGCTAGATAATAAAATATATTAAACAGCTCGCGTGATATAAAGACTTCACTTATCCAGAAGCAAACTAATCTTATATGAAAGAGTATTAAATAATTGCTTTTTGATGTAACACGAATGAAATATAAATACCTAAAACTGTATGTATTTTTTTGGGAATTTTGTTGATATTTCGTTTTATATATTTTTTTTTGTAAATTAGGCCAGTTACATGATCGTAGATGAGATGCATCAAGAACATCCGGAATTGCTCAAGGATCAATATTGGGACGAAGTTGTACCAAAAGAACTACCCTATACCGTGGCTTCTGAACATTACAGACGAGAAGAACCAAAAGGTTCCGCGGAGAATTACAAAGTCAAAGCCCAGGATGCGGTCTATGCAAATCTAATCGCGCCCAGAAAAACAACAATAGATGATATGTACGCCGATTACGTAAGTAGCTGAATATGTATATAATATTAAGTGGGTAAAAATTGCTTTGACACACTTTTACGTATGTACCGTTAATAGCGCACTATGCCAGTTAAATAATGCATTTCACTCATTCATTTTTTTATCTTCGCGCGTTTACGCATATTAGAAATGCGAATTTCTAGTAAATGATTCACTGAAAGTGTAATAAATAAGCAGTAAGTGAACAAGTTAATGTTCTTCCGCATGGCAGATAGAGCAATGAATTTAATCATTTGTAGTTGCAATAGAAAATGACGTATACACACATGTACATATGCAATGGTTTCCCGTAAAAGTTGAACAATGTAATGGTGGTGGTCATTGCTTTTAACCCATTTTTATTTTGAATGAATTTATATTTTATGAATTTTATACAGGCGGGTTATTTCAGTCGCATCATTTAGACTTTCCAAAAAATAACTGGCTTAATTTACGAATACATGGAATTTACATCAAAATATCATATTAAAAAGACGTCTTCTATTCTTTTTTAATATGTTGGTCCTTTTATTCTAACTAAACATTTTATTCTGTTGTAAATGGTTTTCCAATAGGACATAACAATTTTGCCTTTCAGTACGAATGTTTTTTTATGATCTATCATCATCAAAACGTCAGTCAAGGTTAACATTTTATCATGATGAAGTTCATGAACGAGCAACGTTTGAAAATTACTAACAATTACTGCCGCAATTCTGAGTCGGTGGACGCAACTTTAAGAGTGCCTGCTCTAATTGTTGGTCGTAATAATCGTCCTACGAGACAGGCTGCGCGTGTTACAGTGGATAAATTCGAGTCAAAATACTCGCCAGTGAGACAACGCACCAGTCGAAATACCGAAAATATCGCAGTTATAAGTGCTTCAGTTTAAAATGAGAAAATCAGTAGATTCCACATCATCCACAGGAATTGGGAATCTCTCAAATCATATTGTGGTGAATTTTGACTTACACCCTTACAAGATCAAATTAACTCAAGAACTGAAACCTTTTGATTATTTGAAGAGCCGAACCATCTCCGATTGGGCTCTACTAAAGTTTGAAGAAAATCCTGAATTTCATCGAAAAATTTTAAGCGACGAAGTTCATTTTTGGCTTAATGACTTCGTCAATAAGCAAAAATGCGTTATTGGACAGCAACAAACCCACATGTACGTCAAGAGACTCCATTACAACCACAAAAAGTGGCCGTGTGGTGTGGTGTTTCATACCGGAGGTGTGATTGGACCATATTTTTCGTCGGTGAAAACAATCCTCATGTTACAGTCAATGGAGTTCGCTACCGTGCCATGCTAGAAGACTATTTTTGACCAGAATTGGATGAACGTGACATCAGTGATATCTGGTTCCAATAAGATGGTGCGACATGCCACACAGCTGGTCAAGCAATTGATCTATTGAAGGGGAAGTTCGGTAACCGTGTTGTCTCGAGAAATGGTCCGGCCGAGTGGCCACTTCGCTCATACGATTTAACGCTGTTGGATTTCTTTTTATGGGATTACGTTAAATCGTTAGTTTATGTCAGCAAGCCAACAACGTTAGAGGAGCTAAGGGACAATATCGAACGCGAAATTGCTAACGTTCCGGCAGAAATGTGTGATCGAATTTCGTAGTTAAATGTAAAATGTGTACTGCACCTGGAATATATTTCAGTCAATCAATTATTTTGTGTTTTATTTAAATACAAGACTCTTCAAGCAGACTCATTTCTTGTTCATCAGATATTGTCGCCACGGCCATATAAGGTGACATAATACTAAGTAAATAATTGAGAAGATTGGACCTTCATCTTTGTTTCAATTGTTAAAGCACGTTTGTCTGACATTGTAGTTAGGATAGGATACTGTCTATAATAACTGCAATTTGTAACCTCAGTTCTCGTTCAACAGATATTGTCAAACAGAGATGGAGATCCAATCTTCTGAATTATTTAGTTCAAATTATTGTTATTGAGTTCTTTCATAACAAAGAAGAAGAAAAAAGGTAAAATTTTATATCCAATAAAAGTATATTTAATATGTTCAATGCAAATTTTATCCTTTTGTTTGGGTTTTTTAACCAGCATTGGATAATAAAACACAAAATTCATATCAACGACGTTTCGGGGTGTTTCCCTCTCTTTTTCAAGTTATTTATTTTTCCTTTTAACATTTTTCTTCCCTTTTTTCCTGTTGAATATAATAAATTTACAACCACATAAATATTTTTAAATTAACAAAATTATACCGTGTTTTTGCGTGTTTATTATACTTATGCGTAGAACTGACGGAATTGTTATATAACAACTCCGTTAGCGTTCGTTTGGAAAAAAAAAGAAGAAAAATGTTAAAATAAAAAGAAATAAGGTAATTTTGATGGAGCCTGTGGTTGAATAGTTTAATCACTGAATATATTGATATATGTATAACCCCTTTCCACATTAATTTTCGTATACTGTATACGTATTTCGACAAGTAAGTTGTCATCATCAGCAGATAATTAAACAGTGTCGCACTTGGAAAACTACGGAAAAATCTCCCATACGAAACAAATTCCGCACACGATCTATACCTTTGAAAGCCAAAACGCACACTGGTTATACATCAATCTTCAGTGATTAAGAAAAAAAAGAAATAACTTGAAGACGAGAAAAAACCACCTTGAAACGTCGTTAATAAGGGGGTTTTCTAATAAGGACTCGACAACTTTTTTCCAAAATAAAATGCAGATCATTTGAGATATTTCAAAAACTTTATTATCGGGCTGAAGTACAATCAAAACATTTATGAATGGAACTAGACTTCGTTCATATGGCCACCGCGGGACCAATGACTTGACGTAGCCCCAAAGAAAAAAGTCTAGAGGCGTTAAATCGCACGAACGAGGCGGCCAATCGACTGGTCCATTTCTTGAGATAACACGCTCATCAAACTTATTCTTCAATAAATCGATTGTAACGTGTGCTGTGTGGCTTGTGGTACCGTCCTGCTGAAACCACATGTTGTCCAAGTCCATATCTTCTAATTCGGGCCAAAAATAATCGATAATCATGGCGCGATAACGATTACCATTCACAGAAAAAATATGGCCCTATGACGCCGCCGGCATGCAAACCGCACCAAACAGTTATTTTTTGTGGATGAAGTGGTGTTTTATGAAGCACATGTGGATTTTCACCCGACCAATAATGCATATTTTGCTTATTGACGAACCCATTGAGCCAAAAATGAACTTCGTCACTGAAAATGATTTTGCGATGAAATTGATCATCTTGGCGCATCTTTTCCAGAGCCCAATCAGAGAACCTACGTCGCTTCAAATGGTCCATCAGCTTCAATTCTTGAGTCAGCTTGATCTTGTATGGGTGTAAACCAAGATCCTTACGTAAAATTCGCCATAAAGTGGTCTGGGCGGTTCCCATCTCTTGAGAACGCCGTGGAATTGACTGATTTGGATCATTTGCTACCGAAGTTCAACGGCAGTGATATTTTCGACACTTCGACCAACCCGTTGTCTCACTGGCACGGCAACGTCACACAACGAATATGCAGACTCAAATTTTTACACTAAACTTGTTACTGCCTGTCTACTAGGGCGAGAATTACGACCGAAAATCGGAGTTAACGCTCTTAAAGTAGCGGTCACCGACTCCGAATTTCTGTAGTAAATTTTTATAATTTGCAGACGTTGTTCGTTCGTGTACTTTACCATGATGAAAATGTTAAGTTTACTGAATAAATTGACAGTGACAGTTCCATGATTAGTGAAAGGGTGCGTTCACAAATTGAGTTAAAAGTTGTCAAGTCCCTATTGGAAAACCCTTTATGAACTAAGTGTTTTATTATTATCACATACTAGTCAAAAAAACCCAAGCGAAAGAACTGAAACTATAGTTAGAATACGACGATGAACATATTAAAATATAAAAGAATACTTTATTATTTTCACATGTGTAACTTTTTTGAGTTAGCTGTCTATATATAGTTTTACACTAAGTACACATGCACAAGTGTATACATGTACATGCATATGTAAACATAAAGAAAATGATCATTCAAAATAGTGACATACCAGAGAATGGCAGTGACACTCCTGAAACGAATATTAATGTAGCGAATATCTACGCGGAATGTATTTCCTTTGTGTGGTGGTGATTTAGTATTGATTGCAGTATTGACCAGATGAAGTAAACGAAATGATTGGGCATTATGGTTGGATAATACTTGCATATGTTCAACGCTATTCAAAAAATATATTTATGCTAGTCGTAAATACTTGCGTTATTGCCTTTAATCGATTACGTTGGAATTATGGCATTTGTGCATTCAACAGTTATAAATATCTTGTTAATTTTGTATTTTATTATGTCTTCAGAATGTTATTTATTGTTTTTTCACGTTTCACTACTTGCAGTAATGAATTTCTGATTAAAAAGAATTAAATGAAGCAATAGCTTTAATTTTATATCAAATCAATAATTGAATCAAAACACCTTGTCTTTTTTATCTTTCTTACAAATTTATAATTTACTAATAATGTTATAAATATAAAATAATATTCTGAAGCAGTAGTTACGATATGCCAGTAGCAAAAAAAAACTTGAATAGTAAGTAAGACGTTTTACATAACTGTTGAATGTAAAAAAAGTGATAATTCCTTTGTAATTAACTAAAAGTGGTAGTGCAGGTATTTACGTTAATGTGATTATATTAACGTGTACTTCAAATAACACAGAGAGATAAATGTATTCTAACATACTATACTCTGTACCGACACGACTAAATCACGTGAATATTTTTGACATAAAATATCAGCTACGAAAGTCTGATTTACACATACACAATTATTGTATTATTTATTTAATCTAATCAAAAAAATTAACCTCTAGAAAGGTTGTTATAATATTATAACAATAATAGTGAAAGCGTAACTGGTTTTTTTTATACAAAGGGTACTAGGAAAGTTTTGCAATACAGCTTTGTTTATTTAATTTTTTCAAAGAAATTTCCTCTACGCTCAATACACCTCTTCATCTTCCGAAACCAATCTTTAAACCAGTGTTGCCTACTTTCACTAAGGAGTAAAACACACTAGTTGTCCCAAGCCTACAGAAGGTTCTCGTCACTGGAAAACCGCCTCCCTTTTAGCTTCATTTTCACATGCGGGGCCCGTGCAAAGTCATAGGGAGTAAGATCTGGATTGTAGGGCGGGTGCTCGAGAAGTTTCAGTCCTGTCGTGGTCAAATATTCGGTGCAGGCTTTGGCGTGGTGAGCTGGAACATTATCGTGATGGAGGAACCAGGTGTCCATTCTTGAATTTGGCCGCAGGTTCTTCATAGATCTAATGACTTTAGGCAGGCTCTGTTCAGTATACCACTTACCTGTGACTGTCTTCTGTGTGTCCAAAATGACGCGTTCCACAATTCCACTCGATTCCTACATTCATGACAAATTCCATTCATATCCCACGTTTTTTGTTCAATACCTTCGACATGATCAATTGCCTGTATCCAATTTGGTCTAGTAACATTATGAATGGCAGCACGAAGTAAATTTTGAACATTGTTCAGTTTAAATGTGATATTATTTACAGTTACTTCTCCTTTTACTTGGGCCCAAATTAGCTCTATAGGATTGAACTCAGAGTGATATGGAGGAAGTCTCAAAACTGTTTTGATTTTGGATTTAAGCAGTTCATCTATAATGTATTTATCACATTTTGATTTATGTTGCTTTTCTAAATCCAAGAGTTCCACTTTTAGCATATTAGATTCAAATCTAATATTATTTTTAATAAGCCATTCTAGAATATATTTAAATTGAATATATTCAATATCGACTGCTTATCAGTCACGTTAAAATGGCTTCTCTTCCACTTTTTTAATGGTGACTTCGCCATTCTTAGGATTATTTGTAATAAGTGCACATTCTTTAAAACTTCAAGAAATTATCCTTCTACGAAATTTAGATATTTCACTTTAAACCTCAAACTTGTTCAAAACAAACTTTGTTGCAACACATGAAGCACTTTTATAGCCAAGGCTTCAATTTCGCAATGTTTGTATGTGCTTAATCAATTAGAAAACGATCATGTGCTGATCACACATTAGTCTATCTGTTCATGATACAGACTATAGTATATACTCTCAATTATTTTATCTATTTCTCACTGCTATTTTAGTAAATCGCTTTTATTATCATGTTCATATAGAACTGATTACAGGCAAATATTCGTCATATTAATATTCGTTTTGGGGTTACCACTTTAGTTTCTTCACAATATTTGTACTATACATAGAAATACATTAAAATTTTCCTTGTATGTGGTGTATTTAATTAATTTAGAGTAATCTTGAAAACAATTCTGTTTCTTTGACATAAGAACGTCAAATTGCATCTAAGGTAATTTCGTAAAGCGAATTTCAAACCATAATCTATGTAGTAACGTATTTTTATTAGTAAAGTTATATTGGGTTAATGTAATATTGTAAATTATTATTTAATTTCTGTTCCCTACAAGATTTGTTCGATCGTTGAGAACTTTATTCAAGACAATCGTTGTCATTTATGGTGCTTTCGTCAATCAAAGGAAAAACTTAAACGAATACCTGGAGTAATGTATGACGACACTGTCCTTTCTCTTGCGTACGGTCCCATTAGTATTCCTATAAATGTCCTCACTTTCTGAATTAACCCAGTTAATGAAGAAACCCTGATTCAAATTATACATTCTTTTCTGAATAAATCCACTTCGGGTGATTGTTATTCGCTCGCTCTTCCTTTGCAAGAGATTGTCAATCTTGCTATTTCCATTTATCTTTCCTTCTCCTGGAAGCGTGCTGGAATCGTTCCGGTTTTTAAGAAGGATGATAAATCTAGTTTTTCCAATTATCATTCTGTGGCAGTTCTTTCTAACCTTTCTGAGATATTTGAGCAATATTTATATAATTCCATGTTTCATGATATTCGCTCCTCAATAATAATAATTATAAAATATTCCATGTTTCCCATACCAGCACGGTTTCTTCTTTGAGGGGTCTACTGTTATTAGTCTAGCTTGTTCCATCTAGTTTACTTGTGAAATTATGGACAATCAGGGCCAGATTGACTGTACATCATCGTATATTATTAGATAAATTATCGTACAGTTTCGCGCCTTGCCTCCTTAAGTTAATATAATCCTATCGCGAAAATCGAGTTAACTAGTTTGTTTCAGCATCTGGTGTTCCTCAGGGTTGAAATCTAGGCCCATTATTATTTTTACTTTTCATAATGACTCGGTACTTAGTTTGTCTAAATTTGTAAATACATACGATAAAATAAATTTCAATTCATTATCAAATTGTGATATTAAAATTAATTTTTTAAAATTTTATTTCCCTTGACAGTCTTTGAATAACTTAAGAGTTGCAATAAGTTTGTTTCAAAGAAAACTTCATTGTTTTTCGAAGTATTCTCCACGAAGATTAATGCACTTTTATGCGCTCGATCCACTCTTTTTTTCGGTACAGTAAAAATTGCGTTTTCGAAGGCATCGACTGCCCCTTCTGACAACTGAAACCTTTGACCACGTTCTTGATTTTGGGAAAAGTAAAGAAACTTAGGCTCGGACTGTACGGAAGATGGTCCAACAATTCGACGTTTTGCTGCGTTAAAAATTCAATTGCCTTGCGTGCTGTGTGCGAACTTGCATTGTCGGTGGTTGTTACCAATCGGCAGTAACAGTGCTTCAATCATGTAGAGGAATTGTTGCGTGACTTGCTTTCGAGGCAAATGTTGCGACCATTTTTTTTGGAGACACTTCGAGAACTGATGGTTTTTGTCGGCTTTTCTTCGCTTTGGAACATCCAAACAGACGACTGGCGTTTATTTTCTGTCTCGAATGAGTAAATCCAAGATTCATCACTACTGACAGTGTTGTACATGTTTTTACAGTTTCCGGCGTTGAAGTGATCTAGAGTTTTTTTGACACCCTAGCGGCTTTCTGTTCTTCGGTCAAAAGTTGCGGTATCCAACGGAAAACTAATTTTTTACACACAATTCTTTATGCAAAATTTTTTGGTCTTTGAAATTCCCAATAATGCTTGAATCTGGCGATATGTCACATGTCGATCTTCGTTGATAATCTTGCGCACAGTATCGACGTTTTCCTGAGTGACTGCTGTTTTTGGTGAACCTGCTCTTGGATCATTGCTAAGATTAATCCGTCCACGTTTGAATTCTCCTTACCAACGAGAAATTGTTGTCTGATGTGGTGCTTCATTGCTGAAATCAGAGACCAACTCGGCGAGGCATTCTTGTTGAGATAATTGTCTTCGAAAATTATAAAAAATTATTCCGCGAAAATGTTCTCAGTTTAATTTCATTTTTCAACTAACTTGTCAACTTTGATAGTACACGTATCACACTGTAACTTTGGATTAGGTTAATTAAGGATAGAGGTTAATTTTTAGTACTGACATTTGATTAGTGGCGCCTTCTATGCAAAACTTTAAAGACATCCTACCTAGAAAATAACACAAAACAGTCAGGGAAATTATATTTCCATCTTTCGGAGAGTTATTAAACTATTCGAAAAGACATATAGTAAAACACCTATATACATCACTTTTTAAGTCGTACAATGAATAGCTAAGCTATTACTGAATACTGAACTGCACACCTCGCTGTTCGACCAGTGTATAATAGAAAAGAATTTTCTGTAGATTGTATACTTGAAATTAGAAAATCAATAAGGGGGAACACACCAGCAATATGTATACTATTCACTTTTTTAATTTTGTTATACTTGAAGAGGCAAATACTCCAGATCTAAAACTTAATTTTTTTTGTTAAACTACCTCATACAGGTTTTATTGTTTTATTATTCGTTACAGTAGTCTTTACTATAATTACTTCACAATAAAAAAATGTGTGCTAAAATAACAAATACAAGTAAAAGAAATTGAAATAAATATATTATGTTATTTTTAGGAAAGTGTCGATACGCCCATAGTGGAAAGGCGAAAGAGTTCGAATTGGTTTACGAGACAAATATCCCGTACGAGAATGGGGTCAATACGATCCGCTTCCACTGCTTATTCCTCCGGAGGTCTGTTTTCGAGACACCGGGGAAATTCCGTTTACGCTAGTCCCGAAGCAGGTCAACTACCTGGCGCCCATCCTCAACCAAAAATGTCGATTTATGACAGGCTGGTCGGCCGAAGATCTGGGAGAAACCAAAGAATAGCAAAGCAAGGTACATCGGTAGCATTATAAAATGCATATTTTTTGTTAACGACAGTAGCAATTTTAACATTTCTGAACGTATTTCGCTAGTAATGCGCGTTTTTGTTGACAACGTTTTCCACTGCTTAAATTGATATACAGATCTACTCAGATAATAAGTAGTCTACGGCGAATACGGGATTATTATTTATTATTACTGTTAATTCTTGTATTGCATTAAAGTAATTCAATTATTGTAAATAAAAATATGTAAGTACAACTTTTATCTATTTGACCAAAAAATGGCCGAACTTGGGCCATATTTTCCAAATCAACCTTTGAAAGTGGTTGTTTTTTTGATTTACTCTTGTTTGCTGATCATACCCACCTAAACCGGGACTCTATGTCTTTTAGTTCTGGATATATTTGCATTCATTTGGTCAAAAATTGTCGAAATTTTGCAGAATCTCTTCTTATGCAAATTAACACCCTGACCACACTCGTCCAACGAAATTCTCTGTCTCCTTTAGTTCTGGAGATATTTGCATTCATTTGGTCAAAAATTGTTGAAATTGGGCAGAATCTCTTCTTATGCATGCAAATTGACACCCTGACCACACTCGTCCAACGAAATTCTCTGTCTCCTGTAGTTCTGGAGATATTTGCATTCATTTGGTCAAAAATTGTCGAAATTGGGCAGAATCTCTTATGCAAATTGACCCCCTGACCACACTCGTCCAACGAAATTCTCTGTCTCCTGTAGTTCTGGAGATATTTGCATTCATTTGGTCAAAAATTGTCGAAATTGGGCAGAATCTCTTATGCAAATTGACCCCCTGACCACACTCATCCAACAAAATTCTCTGTCTCCTTTAGTTCTGGAGATATTTGCATTCATTTGGTCAAAAATTGTCGAAATTGGGCAGAATCTCTTATGCAAATTGACACCCTGACCACACTCGTCCAACGAAATTCTCTGTCTCCTTTAGTTCTGGAGATATTTGCATTCATTCTTATGCATGCAAATTGACAACCTGACCACACTCGTCCAACGAAATTCTCTGTCTCCTTTAGTTTTGGAGATATTTGCATTCATTTGGTCAAAAATTGTTGAAATTGGGCAGAATCTCTTCTTATGCATGCAAATTGACACCCTGACCACACTCATCCAACAAAATTCTCTGTCTCCTTTAGTTCTGGAGATATTTGCATTCATTTGGTCAAAAATTGTCGAAATTGGGCAGAATCTCTTATGCAAATTGACCCCCTGACCATACTCGTCCAACGAAATTCTCTGTCTTCTTTAGTTCTGGAGATATTTGCCTTCATTTGTCAAAAAAAAATCCGTCTGAACAAAGTGCCCTTTATCTGCTTGGGTCATATCTGTCCGAAAATCTGTTTGAAGCTTGCTACGATTCATTGTTGCGTGATATTGCAAAACTTTCCTAGTACCCTTTGTATTATGAATATGTGTAAAATATTTTGACCAAAGAATTAGACTTGGAAAGAGATGTTAAATGAGTGCTGTGTTTGTTAATAACAGACACGTCCGACTACAAATATAAACAAAACGTTTAGCATGACGAAAGGATTTTGTGCTTTAATTATTAATCATAAATAATGCGTAGGTTCGCTATACGAGAGTAGTCCTAGAAGTACACGTCCTGACATACAGATGGCGGTTGTTATTTGACAAGAATGACTATGGTAGAAAGTGCAAACCTTATAAAGTTTAAATTTGAAGTTTGACGACGCTACGTTGTTTAGTATTTGTTCGGCAGCCATCAATAGCGAACGCTCTCAATGAATTTGCAAACATGGAAACATTGTTCATCGTTATGGGATATAATACTTCCATTTAAAACGCCTCAGTCTAACCAATATCAAAGCGGAGCTAGATTCATCTAGTTTAAACGAGGCCGTACGAGCTGCCAAGATGAACATCGCAGTGGTCGTCTAAATAAGGTCAATACGCCAGAAATGGTGAAAAAATCCACAAAATGGTATTGGGTAATCGTTGACTGAAAGTGCGCGAGCCAATAGACATGATAGGCATTTCAAAAAGTGTACTGCGTGTTGACTCGTAGATGGATATGAGAAAGCTGTGTGCAAGGTGGGTACCGCAATTATCTACAATGAAACAAAAACAGCGTCGTGAGAATGTTTCAGTCGAGTGTTTGACGAAATTTCATAGCAATAAAGCAGAGTTTTTGCATCAATTCATAATGGATGAAGCATGTGTCTATCACTTCACACTTGAGCCGAAGGAATAGTCAAAACAATGGACTGATAGGGGAGAATCGTCTCAAAGAAGGCGAAGACAGTTCCGTCTGCAGGCGAGATAATGGCGTCAGTTTTTTGGGATGCACGTGAGATAATTTTCAAGAAAGGAAAAGCAATCAACGGCGAGTATTATGTGAACTTATTGCAGTGTTTGAGCGATGAAATCAAGAAAAAAAAAGTTTTGTTTAATCAAGACAATGCACCAGTTCATACATTTGTCATCGCGATGGCTAAAAATCAATGAGTTCGAATTTCTTCCTTATCCACTCTCTTCGCCAGATAATAATCCAAATGATTCTTCTCCATTATCGCTAATGTTTGTTGGAAATACAAAGACTTTTTTGATTCGTTAAAGAACACTGCTCATACATAGCTTACCAAGAACTACAATAATTACAAAAGAATGCTATGCTGATGGACGAAAAAATATTCGAGAAAGAAAATAATTTTTCGTATCGTTAACCTCTCAAATTCCTATTTTATCACACTTAAAAGAATTCTAAGAGCGCAGAGATTATAAAGAGCAATTACCCGATATTTTATGAACATGAATAGTGACAGAATTATACCTAAAATATTTTCACGTTTCTAATAAAATTAAAAAAGCATTGACGGTGCTTAAGATTTAAAAAAGTAGTAAATATATAGGTTGTTCTTCAAAACGAACCGATTTTAGAGCAGAGGAAAAGTAATACAAAGTTCCAAATGTATATAATTCATGATATATTAATGCGATATGAGAATTCCTCCCAGGTATGTAGCTGTATATAACAATACACAGAGCTGACCACTGTTGCTATTCGTTCAAGGTCATCTAGGATATTGAGTAATGGGGGAACATTAACTTAATACTTTACATATTCTCATAAAAAAATCATGTATGGTGAAGTCTGAGGTTCTCCCAAGCCAAGCACAAAGAGCAAGATTTTAGGTTTCATTCTAACCAATTTATCGCTGAGCACTTCATTCAAAAAAAGCTTGAACCATAACAGTAGAGGAGTGTTCCATCTTCTTGAAAAATTGGACCGCCTCAGATTTCACCCATATAGGAAAGGGTGGCCAAAAATAACCGGAATTCCTCTACAAAAACCTATATTTTATTTTTTTTTACATTACAACCTTAAACCTTCAATATAGTCTCCATTTAATTTTATACACTTTTCAATAATTGCATTGTTGGAAACTCGTTTTTTAGTATGGCTGCGAACTGCTTTCATTTTTTCTTACCTCTTCCACGTCGTTAAAACGATGTCCATTTATGTCCCTTTTCATTCGTGGAAACAAAAAAAAAGTCGCACAAAGCAGAATCAGGTGAGTAGGGGGCATGGGCTAAAGGACTGATAAAGCTGCGTAAGCAGGTACATTGTCAGGGTGGAAAAAGCATTTCCCCGTCTGCCACAAATCGGGTCTCTTTCGTCGCACACCGTTACGCAGCCTTCTCAGAACTTTCAAATAGAACGCCTGATTAATTGTCTAACCGGTTGGCGGGCTCTTCACTTAAGTCCGACTTTGCAAAAAACGACATCAATGCTTTTCCAAAAAAAATACACTGTAACAAGACACTACCTCATTAGGCGAAAAAACCAATTGCACCGAACCCAGAACAAGTTGCGTCACGTGCACCTAGCGGCAGGAATGGATGCTAGGCAAGCCTCACCCACAGCACTGCCATTCTGGTTATTTTTGGGTATCTCTTCGTATAACACGGATTATCTCTACTTATTCCTGGGAAACCCGCGATCGACCTGAACTTTTCTCTTTGCACATACACCCACTCTCTGTAAATTGTCGAAACCATTGTCACATGTTCGGAGAGGGCGGTGTAATATCGAATCACCTTCAAAAAGCGTATTGTTTTCACAAATTTGAAAACGCACAAAATCTTTGCAATTTTGAGTATAAACAGATAACTCTGTAGTGCTACGGGACCAACGTCAATATAACATCCGTTCAAAGCTTCGAGACCGCATCTTTTAAATTGTGACTCGTTCTATGACAGTCCTTGCGTATCCAAACACCACGTCATGAAATCGATCATTCTCTAAGAGCAACACTGTATATCTAGCGCTGTAGATCACAGACGTCCTTTGTCTCCTTCTTGCTGCTCTTTGTTTTAACTTCGTAAACAACAAAATAAGACAGAGGAACATGAAAATATAGAGTGTCAAGTAACGGAAGCATAATTACTGAACTATATAAGAGGTAATTGAAATGATAAGAATAGACCAGAAGCTAGAAAAGAATGGACTTGAAAATGAGAAAGATACATTCAATGAATTATGCGGATTGCAGGAAGAATAGCGCGCGGAATTATGATTGCAAAATAGCACGTATTATATTATAAAAATCGTCAGAAATATATATTTTATTTAATGGACCTTGAAATTGAAAAAATGCATTCTATTAATTTTAAGTATTGGAGTACAAAAAAACCCGTTAGAACACTACGCATCATATAACAACCACATTAACCAAACGAATAAATTCTAGAAACGACTTTACGATTGCAGATGACAAAAGCCTTTATTATAATATTCAAGCGATTTATTCGATAGGAATTTGTTTTTATAACCGTATACACCTCAGTATGAACAAGAATGGAATTAAACAATATAATTCATTGACTTCTATTAAAGTTTGGATTATTTTGCCCTTGAATCATTTTTTATATATTTTTTTACTTGGTTATTTATATCTGTATAATAACGCTTACGTTATATGATGATTACTTACACAAGAATAAGGAAAAAAAATGTACGACTAAATTTATGATAAAATCCAAGTCATCTCTTTGTTACCCATTCGAATTACGTTTGATAAATGTATGATATAATTTCAATATACAGGGCCTTTTCTGTTGAAGTTTTAATTTTAACTGATGGGAGTCGTACTCATTTATAAATTTTTAAGAATTTTATTTTATAGTAATTTAATAATGGAGAGAATCCTTTTCAGAGAGACCAGTATTCATTTCTTCAAATAACTTTTTAATATTACGTCCAAAGTATCTATGTACAGTTGTATTTTTTGATTCTACTGATGGTTTTGTTTGATTTGTTCAGTTGTTATTTATATCCGTGGCTACTATTTTTCAATTCTCTTAATTGGTGGTATTGATTAGTAAATTAATCTACGATATAAAACGCCATGTTATTTTAAAACAAAATTTATTTAATCAACATTATCATCTTTTAGACATACACATTTACCAGTGTTCATAAAGTAATTCTTCGTTCTTAAAAAGTTCTTTGTTTTGGTCTACAAGCCACTGCTCAATGGCACATATGACTTCATCATTTATAGAAAATTTCTTACACTTCAAATGTTTTTTTTTTAGTTTTGGGAATAAATAATAATCTTACGGTACTAAATACGGAGAATTATCTGTTTTGGATGTACCTGCTATTAAAGTTTAAACACAGATAATGAAATATGTGGAAGCACTACGAATTTCAATTTTAGTTGAAATTTTTACGTGGTCTTGTTAAGAAGTGTATTAAAGTGGTCAACCAATTCAACCACAGCTTCATTAATTTCCTACAATGCAATAAACAACTTGTAATTAACGAGCATTATCTTGTAAACAAAAGCACGCTTTTTGCGAATTTTCCGCGGCGTTTTACCTGTGAACGATGTGAAACGCACACCCATAGGAAATGGGAAATGCTTCCGCAATACGTTTGAATTCAATTCGTCGATCTTCCAAAATTATATCATGGACAGTACTGATGTTTTCCAGACGGCTCAAATAAATCAGCAGCTTTCCTAATTTCCGCAACCCAGTTTTTAATAATGGGGTATAATCACCTATGGTTTTTGTTATATGAGCAAAAATTTCTTTGCTTGATCACTTTTTATAAAAGAAACCTTTAATAAGTTATTAAAAACTCTTCAAAACCGCTGTTTTCAAAAATTTATTGTTTTATTACCGTTCCAATTATGGATATCAAACCCCTGCAATTTATTTACAAAATATCATACTTGCATCATAGGAACCAAATTCAACTTTGTCCACTAGAAATTTTCCAGTCTAATTAGATATCAATATCATCTCGTACAAGTCCGTCTCGACCTACTCGACCTCGTCGATTTTTAAAAAACTTGTGTGGAAGGGTCACGTTATAGGAAAGCCATAGCTGTTTACAAATAGCTTAAAATTTGTCCATTGGACATATGTGGCAAACTATTTTGAAAATAATAGCAGTTTGTTGTTAATCGATTCGGAGGAATGGAAGGTCTTGTTCAAACATTTGCTAAAAATTTTTTATTGATAACCATTACGACAAGTAAGAGTATTCAGGAGTCCAAATATGTAAGATAAAAATCGATAATTTCTTTTGCGAAAAATATTGCTTTAACATCTTGGTCATGTTCGTACTTGGCTCTGTTCGCCAATACGTTCCCTGTTGAGATCCACCTACCTATTCATTCGCGATAGAGATTCTAACGATATATAGTAAGGCTGATAATTCCCCCAGTGCCCCGGTACCAATAGTAGCCTTTCTATATTCTTTAGTGTCATTTCCATAAGTTTTTTACGACATCCACATATCAGCAAACCCAGACGTGATCTTAGAACTTATCCAATGCTTCTAACGAAGCCTGACAACTGGTAAATTTTGGATAAACTTGTATAATAAGACATGTTAATTTCTTCCCTGCATATTAGAATTACACATGCTTCTGCCCAAAATAAATACGTATACTTTTCTGGAGAAAAACCGTGAGTTATTTTCAAGCTTTCGGAATAGACACCTACTCCATGTATGTACCTGCTTCGATCTTAAACTCGTCTATGCGTGGGATGTCTTTTAAATTTTGCATAGTGGGACATAGAGGGCGCCACTAATCAAATGTTAGTACTTTACTAAATTCAAAGTTTCAGTGCGATACGTGTAGCGTTGTAGCTACAACGAACTGTCAAAGTTGACAAGTTAGCTGAAAAATGGAATTAAATCGAGAACATTTTTGCGGAATAATTTTTTATAATTTTCGAAGATAATTATCTCAACAGGAATGCCTCGATGCTTCGTCAAGTCGCCAACGTCAGCCGTCTGTTTGGGTATTCCAAGGTGAAGAAAATTCGCAAAAGTCATCCGTTCTCGAAGTGTCTCCAAACAGATGATCGCGACATTTGTCTCGAAAGCAGGCCATGTAGCAACAATTCCTCTATAAGATCAAAGAACTGTTACTTCCGATTGGTATACAAACATTTGTTTGCCGCAAGTCATTGCTTAGCTTCGAAAAACCAATCCCAAACGACGAATCATCCTCCACCAAGACAATGCAAGTTCACACAGAACACGCACACAATTGAATTATTTGTAACACAACAACACGTCGAATTGTTGGACCATCTTCCGTACAGTCCGGGCCTAAGTTTCTTTACTTTTCCGAAAATCAAGAACTGAGTGCGTGGTTAAAGGTGCCAGTCGTCAGAAGGAGTAGTCGATGCCTTCAAAAACGCAATTTTGACTACACCAACAAATGAGCGGAACAATTGCTTCCAGAGTTGGCTCGAACGCATGCAAAAGTTTATTCATCTTCGTGGAGAATACTTCGAAAACAATGAACTCTTTAGAAGCTATCTACTGTTTTATTCCTGTTTTATATGAAAAACTTGAGAGACAACCCACGTATACCATCAAAATGCTCCAGTGACGCTTGTACAATGTTGTATGATGTGATGGAGATATAATTTTTTCTGTAAAGTTCGTCAAATGGTGTTTTTGTCTTTAATATAATATAATTACAATTTTATAAATTTAATTCATCAACTGTTCAAGTACCTGTATAATAACTAAGAAATATCGAACAAATTTCACTTTGTAGTATTATTTGACCAATATTATTTTGAATTGCGTTTTTATATTTCTCATCATTTTGACAAAAAACCATAGTTGCAAATATAGTAGTTAAATATCGCAAAGGAAAATGTAAATTAGTTCAATTATGGTTCGATATTTGGTGTTGCCTGATATAAAAAAGTGTATTTATTCAACTATAAATTTTGCCTAATAACTCATCAGAAAAGACAGGATATTTGTCATCGATTTGTGGTTTAAAAAAAAGCGTATAATTGAATAGGAAAAAATTAATACCAGTAGAAAAATAAAGCAAAATAAAACACGGAATCGAATAGACAACGATTTTGTTCCATCGCTGATCTTCTTTTGTTTTCTTACACGGTTGAACGTGTTTTAATACGACAGGTGAAATTATTTAGATGTCGGATGACCTTCTTCGCTTGTAATTGAAATTCACCGTGTTCGACGTTTGCTTTTTTGTTTTCTGCATTTGACCGTCGAAAGATTCGGTAATTCGATAACAAGGTCGTAAAAAGGCGACTGCAGACTTTTTGTAATTTCACTCCCAATTTTGCAAGTTACTTTGTTAGAACGTTATTTGTGCAATAAACATTTCGAGATAGCGAATTGTTAATTAATAGGCCTTCGGATTTTACATACTTCTTAATTGGTAATGATATTTTCTCGCAATATATTAAACGAGTACAGTTTTATTTAATTTGCTAAGTGACACGAGTAGAAGAGGAAAAACGTATTGTGAATATCAATCAATCAAAAATGGCTGCGCAGGTTCTCATTGAGGCCAAGGAAGTGTAACTAAATCAAGAGTGAACTAAAAGAAACATAAAGTGTACTTCCTTATTGCTGGATTACCTTCGGGAAATCGAATGGCAGAACTGTTGTTGAACTTTATTGTTGTTACGAAAAATTGTTGTTATCGTTGATTTCTCATTTTTTATATGTACACTACCGCCCATATTAGTTCAGACAGCTAGTAAAATTTAGTAAACTAAATAATATAATTGTGTTTAAATATAAATAATATATTTACATTAGGTCCTTTACGAGATTTATAACCAATCGCATCGCAGGCAAATAAAGGGTTTTGCAATAAGGACTTGACAACTTTTTTTCAAAATAAAATGCAGACCATTTGAGATATTTCAAAAACTTTATTATCGGGTTGAAGTACAATCAAAACATTTATGAATGGAACTCGACTTCGTTCATATGGTCACCGCGGGCACGTTTGCAGCGGTCGATTCGTTGACCCAATTTTCGATGACTCGGCCACACAATTCGGCCGAAACGGCTGCTATTTCGCGTTCAATGTTGGCTCTGAGCTCTTCCAACGTTGTCGGCTTGTTGGCATAGACCAATGACTTGACGTAGCCCCAAAGAAAAAAGCCTAGAGGCGTTAAATCGCACGAAGGAGGCGGCCAATCGACTGGTCCATTTCTTGAGATAACACGCTCATCAAACTTACTCTTCAATAAATCGATTGTAACGTGTGCTGTGTGGCTTGTGGCACCGTCCTGCTGAAACCACATGTTGTCCAAGTCCATATCTTCTAATTCGGGCCAAAAATAATCGGTAATCATGGCGCGATAACGATTACCATTCACAGTAACGTGACAATCATTATCGTCGACGAAAAAATATGGCCCTATGACGCCGCCGGCATTCAAACCGCACCGAACAGTTATTTTTTGTGGATGAAGTGGTGTTTCATGAAGCACATGTGGATTTTTACCCGACCAATAACGCATATTTTGCTTATTGACGAACTCATTGAGCCAAAAATGAGCTTCGTCACTGAAAATGATTTTGCGATGAAATTGATCATCTTGGCGCATCTTCTTCAGAGCCCAATCGGAGAACGTACGTCGCTTCAAATGGTCCATCGCCTTCAATTCTTGAGTCAGCTTGACCTTGTATGGGTGTAAACCAAGATCCTTACGCAAAATTCGCCAGAAAGTGGTCTGGGCCATGCCCAACTCTTGAAAACGCTGTGGAATTGACTGATTTGGATCATCTGCTACGGTCGTTTCAACGGCAGCGATATTTTCGACACTTCGACCAACCCGTTGTCTCACTGGCACGACAACATCACACAACGAATATGTAGACTCAAATTTTTGCACTAAACTTGTTACTGCCTGTCTGCTAGGGCGAGAATTGCGACCGAAAATCGGAGTTAACGCTCTTAAAGTAGCGGTCACCGACTCCGAATTTCTGTAGTAAATTTTTATAATTTGCAGACGTTGTTCGTTCGTGTACTTTGCCATGATGAAAATGTTAAGTTTAGTGAATAAATTGACAGTGACAGTTCGATGATTAGTGAAAGGGTGCGTTCACAAATTGAATTAAAAGTTGTCAAGTCCCTATTGGAAAACCCTTTATATCTATTAGAGCACCTACAAATAACTATTATATTTTATGACTCACTGAGGTAATTCCTGGAATAATCCGTACCGCCATAAATATGATTACTTTTGAAATAATATTGTAAGCAAAAAACTTGCGAAACTTACCTGCCCTCACCCCAAAGACTCTTGTGTACCGAAATATGCATTAGTTTTCAAATAAACTTGTACGCACATGCATACTTTATGTCATTTTTCATACGAACGGCAATGCCAATCGTTATGAATCTTTCTGTACTAATGCCTTCAGTTTTATTCAAAATAAATATGTAATATGTTTATAGGAAATGGTAAATTAAACGGGTCTGGATCTGTTCCAGTGAAGAGCCGTCCAAGAATTCCCACACCAGATGTCACCAAAGAAGTGGTCGACAGAGAAAATCGCCTGGCAGCGAATGCGGCGAGCATGCACAGCTCCATATCACCAGTAGCTTTGATGTCACATCAAATCCAACCCAATTATCCAAATTATCAAGCGAGCGACGTCCCGTTCGTGCAAGTAGTGCTCTCTCCAATACAAGAACTCGACAGTAGCAGTTCTGTAAATAATACTTTACATCCCGGACAACCTGGAACAGCTGCTTTAGCTCAAGCAGTTTTATCTCCGGGAATTGGACCTGTTCTAACTACGCCGGTCAGTCTTCCAATGACCGTATCACAATTAACATCGTTAGGGCTTTCACCGTTAACAAATAGTCCTTTAGTGGCTAGACATATAGAACAAAAAGCGTCTAGTCCGACTTTCGTGCAGGCATTCAGACAACACTCGAAACCGCCGAGTCCAGAAACACACGTCAAACTCACAGAGGTCAATCACTCTGATGAAGAGGTAGAACAAAATGTTAGTAGCCGAAGTAGCAGTGCTTCGCAAGCTTCCGATGTATCGAATGCTTCCAAAGACAGTAAAGAATCTCAAGGTTCGACAGCCAGCGTTTCATCCAAGAAATCGCTGGGAGTATCTAGAAAAATTTCTAATAATACAGTTGCCAGTCTAACGCAGCCAACGGCGGAGTCGTTATCCACTCAACCTTCAGCGTCTGGTCAAACATCTGTATCATTGACGACGTCGGATGAAAGAAATCGCAAAGTCTCTACAACTTCGCAAAATAATCAGGGCAAGAGAGAGGTATATGTGTGAAAACCTTGAATAAAAACAAGATAAATTAATGGATAATGTATATATAAAGTACGTTTAATTCAAAGTGATATTTCTTGTACAGCTTTGAAGAGTTATTGATTGATAATATTGTGATATATAATTATTAATATGATTATGTTAGATAGTTGCTAGTTGCCTAAATTTAATTATCGACCTTTAAATATTGAAAATTATTAAAGGAAACAGATATGATTGAAACAATATTCTGCAGAATTTTATGCTTTTTTCAAATCCTATTTAAATTTGTATTCATTACCCACCTTTTGACAGTACACAATTGCATCAATCCTGTCTATTTAATCTTCTTAAATACCGGATGCTCTTATCTAGTTATGAAGTACTAAATAATAAATAATTATTAAACAATTCTCAAACTATTCGACTATAATTTCCAAACATACAATCTCATCTTCTCATCTAATCTTCCCTTTAACTTTTCAGAAGATATACATAGGTTACTTATTAAATTCATTTTGGAGTATTTAGAGTACTAAAATAACATTTTATTGCACCAATTGTTAACCTGTACGGCGACTCCCTACACCCAAGAATCGCAGTGGTCAACAAACCGTTACATCATGCAAAGAACTATCCCTTGCATTTAATTGAGAGTGCACTACTATAAATTGCGGTGCTTAAAAGTTATTGGAACATTTTAATAGGAATAGACTAGTAAAGTTATTAAACTTACACCCTTTTTATTTACTTAAATTCACGAGAAGAAAATTATCCAAAATGAGATTTAGTTTTGAGGTTTAAATTAAAAATAAAACGATTAATGAAGTAAAAAGTTTTCAGAGACTAAAGAAAACTGACTTTAACAAAGCATATGTTGGTCAATGCGGATAACTTGTAGTAGTACACAACCAAATTTTTTGCTTACAACTTTTAATTTATTAGAGAGTTTTAGAAGTATTTAATCGCTATTGAAAAGATCTTATTAATAAGTGGTATAAATTTTTCAAAAAGTTTGCAGCAACTTTCAACGCAGTCTATATTATGATTGGTGGAATATCATATTGTTGAAGAATATTTATGATATATAACCTTGTTTGCTTCTTTTTATGTTAAGGCCAATGTGGTATCATCGTATGCAAAGTATATGCGTTTTCCAAATTAATGTATCACCAAGTTTTTAAAAACCCTAGAGCAACTATATCCCCTCTTGTCGAAACTGTTTTCATATTACGCTATTATATTTAAATGTAATAAAATAATGTAATAAAAAGTTTTACTACACTATTTTTGCATCCTAAATACGTATTTCGACGATTAAGTTGTCATCTTTAATAGGAAGAAAACACAGTGTCGAAATATGGACTCATAGTAAAACTACACAGAAAAGCTGCGGAACGCTACTGTGTGTTTGTATAGAGAATGTTTCGCGATTTTTCTGTGGAGCTTTATGTTTCGACACTGTTTCTTATCCACTGAAGATGACAATTTGTGTTGTCAAATTTCAAAATACGTATCTGGAATACAACTAATAGTGTGGCGAGGAATTTATATTGTTTGAACACTCGTTCAACCACAGTCCCCAACGTTATTACTTAGGCCCATTATAGAGTTACCAATTTTTGACATGCTTTACGAAGTTAACAACGAAACCTGCGTTTCTGCAAACACATTTCAGGCAACAGTTGTGAGTAAAAGGGCGCATCGATTTTTTTAAAGATGAGTATTGGTCTGCGTAGTCAAAATTAATAATGGTTATATTAATGTTATAAGTTTTTGCACAAATTTTTCGATCTTAGCTTTGTTTCTTTGATCTAGTTTGATGGTTTCTATTTAGTTTAATATTCGCAATTATTCTACGAGTCCGTTACAAATTAAATTAGTTATTATGTGAGAGTTTTATTGAAAAAAATTAAAAGTCGTTTTCGTATTGACATCTTTCCAAGAAGTATATTTTAAGATCCACAACTAGAACTAACTTAAAAATTTCTTACTTGTTGAAACGACTAATTTTGGTTAATCTTGCACTAGAATTTGATGCATTAAAGTTCACTAAAGTAAGTTACAAATGATTATGTTTTACTCAAGTTTCTCTGGCATTTTCCATTAATTGAATGATATGAGTCCATTCTACAAACTCACTATTATTCGACTTTCATTTTCACTCTTTAAAATGCAAGACTACAAATATGCCTTCTTAATTCTTTTGTATACTGCATTTTCATCATAACTACTTCATATCAATAATATTGCAAAAAATATTCATTTGAAATTTTGTGTATAATGGTTTTCAGTGATTACATAGGATCCATATTCTTTTTAATTTCGTTTCAGTATTCACAAGATCTTTCCTCTTCAACAAATTCCTGTAAATTTTATTAATATATAACATTAGTTTTTACATTAATGTATACAGCGATTTAACCGTTGGAGTATTCAGTAGAAGCTACTTAAAGCATTTTTGATATTTTTAGTAGAAATAGATACTTTCTCATTTGATATTTTAGGATATATAATCAAAACATTATATAATACTAAAATAATTATGATACCAAAGGAATGTCTGTTTCTTATAGATAAAAATAATACGAACACAATTTTATTAGAATAATAAAAGAATTCTTTAATGTGAGATGAAGATACTTATATAGATTTCATGACATTAAGAATTGCACGAAAGTAATTTATTATTTTAATAATATGATGCTTTCACACTTCTATTTAATTTCGTATATGTAATAGTCAAAATCAAGGTAAAATATAATTGAATTAGTTCAGATTTATTTACTAAAATACCAAAAGTATATTAATTCTATAGTAGATGAGATATACATTAGATAAAAAATGTATTACGAGTTATCAGATAGTCCTAATTTTTGAATAATAAATAAAATCATTATTGTCTGTAATGAGAAATAGAAAGATAAATATAGGAATATTGCATATTGATATGAATTGGAACGATTTCCAAATTTGATTGTACGTTGAAAGTTGTTTTCTTCTAATAGGTTCCATTATACCATGTAAAAAGATCTCAATTTGGAAAAAATGAAATAAAAGTTACTGTTCCAATCTCACATGTCAGGAGACTTGGGATGTAAATAGTATTTCGTCACTTTTTTATTTAATATATTTATCAGGGTGATTGGAAGCAGAAATAAAGTATGTGA
This sequence comes from Dermolepida albohirtum, assembly GCA_031893035.1. NCBI lineage: Eukaryota > Metazoa > Arthropoda > Insecta > Coleoptera > Scarabaeidae > Dermolepida > Dermolepida albohirtum. The sequence continues at coordinate 832,829 of JAVIWB010006574.1, read as the reverse complement.
ATGTTAACAAGTACTAGAAATAATGGAAAGTTTCTTTGAAAAAGTGTAAGTAGATTATAATTGAGTGTTATTTACTAATTATAACGTAAAAATATCGCTTCTAAAAATACATCAAATATAAAAAATAAACTAAAAAACATTTCCTAAAATCATATGTGTAGATACTAGACATTAAAACGTAAATTTATTTGGATGTTCCCAGTATTGTTGCAGAATATCTTTGTCGAACAAGCATGCTTTTTTTTCTCGCTGCTCTAGGAGTAATGTAATGTATTTGGCTTTTTCAAGAGTCCTTCATCGGGCGTATCTACGTACCGTATGTACTATTATTGTAAAATGAATACATTTTTAATTTTTGAGTTTACTCTTGAAAATAGATAAAAGTATGGATTTGTACCAGTTAGTTTTCTTTTACTAAATTTTGTGTGCAAGCATCGATAAATTATTACTAACTTTCTTCATTTTGGTTTACTTCTGTATTTTAGCATCATAATTGACATGTTTTATAAGACCATTTACTCGTTTGTAGATGATAACGTTTATAAAGTAATACAACAGTTTGGCCCAAGTCACCTGAAACTATGGTACAATGAAAGATGATAAAATTCATGTCACCAAAAATTTATTTTATAAAATGCTTTAACAATCGAAGAGTTACAAATCAAAAAATACTTCTTAGTGACTTACATATTTACTTCAAAGAATGTTCTGATTTTTACTTTAAGTAAGACCGCCTCACAATTTGAGAAATGCTGGAAATTAGATAATTACTTTCATTCGCCATTTTGTGTTGTTTTCAGTCTCCAAACTCTTATATTTTTTTTCTTTATCTTTAAGTCATTTAAACCTTTGTGTTTGTATTTTCTATATTATTCCTCTTAACATAAGTCTCCCCCTTTTTTTCTATACTTCGCCAATGTTTAAATATTGGATTAATTTAATATTTACTTTGTTGAGATCCTTTTTTTGATTTAGCCTTAATTTTGAGTCATTCGAATTTTTATTCAGTATTTAAATATCTTTAAATCTTAAGAGGGCCATAAGTGATAAATAATATTGGAAATTATATATAAAAAATACAAGAACCTGGGGTGATGTAACAATTTATTATAATTCAATAGAACGCACCGGCTAACAAATTGAAATAAACATGTGACTTTACAAATAATTATAAAAAATGCTACTCTCTATATAAATAACAATTGTCAGGACTTTAATTTGAATAGCGGAAAAATCTCATCAAATATTTAAGCGTTAAGTGACAACAGAATCACTTTAAGACGATCTTTCTTGTAAATAATAGTAAAGAAAACACAGCAAGATTAACATAACATTACAATTTTTTTTGTCTGATATTGTCTCTATGTTTGTGTATATAAGCACTTAACTCGTCTTATTGCAGGCGATCTCGGCTTCAGATTTTGTTTTACTAAATGCATTGATTCGTACACTCACTAATTATTCGCTCTTGAATATTATTAAACGTAGCCTATCGATTTTCGCTTGCAGAGATTAATAATATCTGATTTTCACAATTTCAATTTTCCTTTGCAGAAAAAATGACCGATATTCATGTGCTCTCTCTGAAGTTTTAGGCTCACGTGCTCTCTCTAATCTCTTAGGCTCGTATGTTCTCACGAAGCTCTTAGGCTAATACGTCTTAATTAAAATTTCTCTCTCTAATTTGTATAACCCACTCTACTGACAAAGGGACTATCCTCCTCCGCATACCTGGTTCATTACAATATATATAATTATTAATAATAAAAGTAGAATTAAATGATTATAAACAATTATTAATAATACTATCTGCTTCTGGGTTTCCGGGCTGGAACCGCGTCACTAGTATATCTGCCGACGTTTCGTACCCATTTGTATGGGACATCTTCAGGGCTGAACTACTGCACTGAAACTGTTTCAGTGCAGTAGTGACGCGGTTCCAGCCCGGAAACCCAGAAGCAGATAGCATGGACCACGACCGCGGAAGTTTACGTACCATATTAATAATACTCTTTTGAAATGAAACGGACAATATAAAATGGGAAAAATCTATAATATAAAGAAAACGAATATAAATGCATTTCGGCAGTACAATGCATTTACATCCTGTGTAAAATTAAAGCCTTTCTGAGAATGTAATAATATATTAAGGGAAAATACACGTAAATATACTTAAATAAAATTATATAAATACCACAATGTATTTATATCAACCATTACAACTTGATGTAGATTCAACTTGGATAGTTGACTTAAAGGCAATAATATTTAAACTTAATAATATTATATGGAAATATTATTGTGTTTAAATTGTTCTTTACTGTCACTTCGTTTTTAAGATACATCAATACGTACAACTCACTTCATAGTATTAGTATAGATTTCTTTCAAAGTTTCTTTTAGTGTAGTCCATTATGTTCTTCCTGGTCCTGTTGCCATGTTGATTTTGAAGTTGTCTTTTTGCACTATGATTTTTCTACCTTTACTTGCAACTCTCGTTTCTTTCTTAAAAAGAAGTAATCAGCAGGTAACAACTCAATAAATTGCATCTATTCTTTCCTTTCACCAAAATTATTAGATCTCAATGCGACAGGGGTTTAAAATACTTACCCATACTTTTTAGTTATTTTTTAAACTATTTAATCATTCTTTCATGAATTGTAACTATATTGTTTATTTGATTATATAAACTATTTCATCACGCTTTACTTCTTCCTTTATCTTCGTTTGAATATCAGTACACGTTTTTAGAAGATTTATACCCGATTAAAAAATTATGAAAAACATCTTTGCAAAGTATTGTATCAGGTATGGGCAGCCTTTGACATGTTGTGGGCGAAACTTTAATGTGCAAATACGTTCGCGGGCCGCGTTTAAAAGTAGTGCATTTTAAAGTAGTGTTCATAATTTTTAGCGATAGATATCAGACATGAAATAATACGACAATGTCTCGCGGGCTGAATCAAATCCTTACAGCGGGCTGAATCAAATCTTACAGCGGGCCAGTTGTTGCCCACATATGTATTATATAAATATTTTGCAAACACTTCGTCCAGATTTGTATGTTATGCATTTATAAATATATAGAATTATAAGATTTTGGTGGTTTTTTGGGAATGCCTTTGCTTGGGGTCTTTCTAGTTTTTGTTAATCTTTCGTGCGGCTAGGCAATATCTTCCGTTCTATTTACTTTTAATATTGAAAAATGACGGAGATAAGTATATTAAAATAGCCATATTATAATGTACGACTACATCCTTATCTTATATCCTTATCATTACATTTCCAGCTGTACTGAATGTGTTACGAATACATATTTTCGTTTACGAAAAATTCGAAGGGGTTGTCTATTCTGGTTACATATATTGATGAGCTTTAGATATAGGTATCTGTACTTAAAATTTTTATTTTAATCATAGTGCATTTATGTTTCCATTCCATTTCTGTTATTTTTTGGAATTTAAATTTTAATTACACGGATCTAACAGTAAATATTACAATTTCTAACTTTGTTCCAAAATTACTGACAGATTGCTATAATTAAATAATAGTATTTCAATGATGAAACTTACTATTTCCTTTGTATTCAGTAATGAAATAATTATCAAACAATTTAAAGTAATCAAAAATTAAATTTAGAGCAACGCAAATAATTTATGTACATGATTTAAGCAAATGAGAATGAGGAATGGTGTCAGATGCATGAAGAAATATTTGCCATTTTTGTTCTTGCACTACTTGTGATTTTATTAAGTAATTGCATAAAATTGATTACATAATACGTATGTTTGAAGGAAAGAAATTAGAGATGATTGTTAAAATTAATTCGTAAACGCTATGTTACATATTCTACGGAGAATAATGCTGTGCTGTTTTGTTGTTGAAGTAGAACAATGTAAATTAAGACTGATATCTTTTAAAGTCTATTTTCAAATTAATTATATCGATGGGTATATTCGACGTCCGCTATGAAATTAAACCCACATGGTATTTTCTTTATATTTTAATTAGGAAAGAAGTCTGGGTTGAAAAATCAGTGTGAGATAATTGAATTTAATGACAGTGTTTCATTTACAGTACATTTATAGCTTTTCAGAAAATTCCATAGATTGATATCAAGTTTATTGTAAAACACTTTTGTATGCGAAGCCTTTCCTTTTTTGCCTGTTTAATTATAAAAAATTAACTGCGAAAATATATCTAAACCTGCTCTCATGAAAAATTATGCAACAAAATTCTAAATTTTACATATATATTAAGAATTCAATCAGAAGTGTGTTCATGGGGTTAAGAGGATCTTTCTTGTAAATAACAATAAAGAAAACACAACAAGATTAACATTACAATTCATACACACAATTTTTTATCTTGTCTCTGCATTTGTGTGTACAAGCACTTATCTCGCTTTTTTTGCAGGCGATCGCTGCTTCAGATTTTCTTTCACAAAATACATTGATTCGTACACTCACTAATTATTCTATTATATCTAAACTTGCTCTCATGAAAAATTATGCAATAAAATTCTAAATTTTACATATATATTAAGAATTCAATCAGTGGTGTGTTCATGGAGTTAAAGAGGATCTTTCTTGTAAATAATAATAAAGAAAACACAACAAGATTAACATTACAATTCACATACACAATTTTTTATCTTGTCTCTGCATTTGTGTGTACAAGCACTTATCTCGTTTTGTTGCAGGCGATCTCTGCTTCAGATTTTCTTTCACCAAATGCATTGATTCGTACACTCACTAATTATTCTATTATATCTAAATTTGCGCTCATGAAAAATTATGCAATAAAATACTAAATTTTACATATATATTAAGAATTCAATCAGTAGTGTATTCATGGAGTTCTGAGCAACTTCTAATATAGGCTAATCTAGTGAGCTTAGGAGACTAAATATAATTTCTATTTCTTTGGATATAATATTGAGTTTCTAGAATATTGATTCAGGGATTTTGACGACCTCTTGTTGATGGGTCCTTAGGCGGTTGACTTTTTTCATAGGATAACGCACCACTGAATTCAATTGTTTGGTTAATACTGAATGATGTAAACGAACCATGAGTAGATATAATGTAAAATTTAACTTAAGAGAAAAACATTTTCCTTCTCGGGAAGACCTTTTTTTGTATCAAAAGATAAAAATATTCCGGAATATGATTAAAATAGAAATAGCGATTTATTTCAATGCAAAAATCATATATAAAGCAATATTAAGCAGTAATTAAGCCATAGAATATATGTTTAGAGAAATATGAGATTTCAAAAGAGTTTAGATAATAAAGTCATGATTTTGTACATTTCTGTATTAACTACAATAAAACAGACGTTTCTTATACCCAAAAATACTATTACCCGTATTTTCAGTAATGTAAAAGGACATCTAATATAGAAGTTTCAATATTTCTTTCAAAAGTAAAATTTGACATTTATATTTGTATAGTCGCCCCGAGCGCACCTAATTATATTACAAATTTTTAATTCGCGTGGTTTTCTTTAATTCAAAGCGTATTTTCTTTTATATAATTAACACATTATCCAATCAACAAGTAAGCAACTAAGGTCAAATAACAATAAAATTTTTGATATTTGTGTAAAAACACTTTCATTCTATGATGTATAATTTAAGAATCTTTTTATGAAATATAATTTTATTTTTAATTTATTTAAATATTCAAGTTAATGTAAATCAATATACCATTCCTTAAAATATACAAATTTACTGGTTGTTCACAATCTTTTTAGGAAAAATTTGATAAATGAAAGAAAATATTGGTTTAATGTAATTATATGAGTTTATCGTGAGCTAGAACTATAAATTTTCAATCTAAGGGATGGAATATCCAAATCAATTACATCGCCCAACGCTTTTGTTGCATTTGGAATAGCTAAAACCATGCACTCATTTTGTTTCGAGCTAGAACACCTTGTTAAAATTTTATTAGCATTTTAAGTCTCGCCTTTGTCAGCTAGGCATATCAATAATAGCAATTTCCGGAATATATACAAAATACAATCGAATCCACTAAAAAGAAGTAAATTATTATACGAAAACTTACGTTTGCACAAAATGGAGACCTTCAAAATGTTGCATTTTGGATATAACATGGATATAGTACTACTCTATATCTCTCTAGGTTCCATTACTGTCGATGTTTTCGTTTTGAGTGTTGACAGCGTTAATAAGATTATGTGAAAGCTATGAAAAATATATATAGGTCAGCTCTGCGTGCCTAGTAGAAGGCTTAATTAATTGTATTTTTTCATTTCATCCCCTTTTTCCTTTTCCATACCGTAATTATCAGGAGTTATATCGTTCTTCACGTTTTCCATCTTGTTTTTTATCACCTCTTACATTACATGTATCACCTGCATCTTTGGTATGTTTTTCACGATATTTTTCCATATGTTCCAACAACTCTTTAAGTTCTTATGATAGTTACTATGTATTCTACCTTATAAACAATTCTTTATGCTCTTGATTCGTTTTTCCGTGTGATAAGGGGTGTTTAGAAAGATATTTGGGAGAAGAAATGTGGAAGATGAATGGTATGACTTCCGCAATCCTCCACCCAAATATTTTTCTAAACACCTTTTTCAGCCACACTTCCAGATGCGCTTGTTTTGTCTGATCCATGTTTCGCTGGCACTATCAACTTTATTACGATTTTGTATACTCTTATCCTTGTCCTTCTGGAAACACTTATTTAAAAAACCCTTTATAGTATCCTCATATATTAATTCTCCACTATAAAAAATAACAAAAAGAATTTCCAACCAAGTAACCAAATTCCTGACACATAATTTGTGATTGTATGCGTACTGGATATGAAATCGAGGGTTTAAATGGAATTAAGATGGTCAATTACAATATTTGGCTGCATTTATAGATTCTTTTTTTAATATTGGTTTAGAGACAAAATTAATACAAATCCATAAGTTTTTCAATTGGTACTGATCATGATTTATAAAGCCTTACAAAAATTTTCTAAGTCTCTTTCGACAGTTCTTACAAAAAGAGGAAACGTTTGAATTTGAAGGTTTTATAAATTCTCTTGAATAGTTGTTTCGTATGATTTTTTACATCAAATGTTCGTGGGTGTAAAAAGAAAAAAAAACAAAGAAAATATGAATTTTTGTTAATTTCAGCAATACAGATTTTGGATTACCAAAAATTCAGACGAATGATTAAGTAATTACAAACTGTCGAAGCAATAACGATCTAAATTAAGATTTTATCGATTTTATGGGACACTACATGAATACCTTATACTACCTGATGCTGAAAATTTTATTCTCACTTCAAAATTGATTCAAATACCAATTAATGTTTGAAATAATTCACGTACATGGGATGCAATGTTCTTTTCTAATTCATTTGAAGTAGAAATTTTATTTAAAGTAAACTTTAAAAAAAGAAACTAGATACTACCATATTTATTTAGTTTTCACCAAAAAATGTGTTCCTGATTTTAGAAACCAACTTAAAATTGAAATTTTTAAATTTAAATTCCCCGAATATAGACTTTACAAAGATTGATATAAGTATACATAAAGTTACTATTAGATTCTTTTTGAATTGTGAATTGAGATCTACGCGTACATAACCTCCAGCGATTTTTTGTCCTAATAATACCACATGAGAAAGGGTGGTTAAGAGGTTAGTCTCTGAAGATATAAAGTCACAGTGCTGTGATTCCAAAAATATATGTAACATTTTTTTTAAGTGATATATGTATATTGCATGTTTTTTTTAGAAACATTGTTTATGCTGATGCGTTTTACATTGTTTTTGGTAATTGTGTGATTAAACAATATTATGTAGTTCTAATTATTTTATTCCAAAAACTGAAATAAACCTCTACATATTTTTGAGATATTTATTACACAGAAAATGTATATTCATTTTATAATTAACCATTATATTATGTGTCAAATATGCAAAGGCCACATAATTTAGCTATATACGTTTTTGCTCTCAGATTACACATTGATATTCCTAAAAATATGTATATAAATCTACTTATATATTTATATTTAAATGTGTGTGTAATTGTCTCCTTGTATATAAATAAAAATATTTTTTTGTTTGTTGTTAAGGATAGCTATAAGTAATTTTATTTAGAATAGAAATTTTACCAAAAAGATTGCATAAGTCTCTGAATGACATTTACATTAATGTAAACAATTGTAATGCATTTTAGTAAAATTTATTTGCAATAGATAATATTGTTAATTATTAGAGATATTCGTATTTTCAAGAAGTAACACAAAATTTAATAAAATATACAAGAAGAAATGATTTTTGTATATTAGTAATTTCATGTTCGACATGTTCAAATGTTGGTGTATATATGTGCACAATATAGTATATTGAATGTGTTTGTCCATAAAACAGTCATTCCTATTTGACTCTGTCTATGCACGAGTGTATTATCTAATAGAATTTTATATATTTACAAATGTACATATGTAGGTATTGCAGTAGTTTAGTGTAGAGATAAGTATTATAAAAAAAAGGTGTAACATCAAAAACAGGTGTATTGGAGTGCATAGCTGGGAGAAATAAATATATCTGTATACAATATGAACAATAAAATTATTTTTAAATATATTTTGTTTTTGTTTAGAGTGATAAATAACTTAAACAGTTACCCACGAGACAACTATTAACATCCTGATTAGCCAAGATAATTTCTGTAACACAGCGTAAGTCTCTACGTCCCTCTCTGCAGGGAAGTATGAAAATGTTCTTGTATAAAAAAATTGCTGTTTAGCGTCTAGTGATATATTAGCATAGTTATAATGATCTTTGAATTGAATTGACAGATTTATAGAAGAACTATTACAGTAAATTCGTCTCAGTCTAGCAAAATCTAAATTTTTGCTTAATACACTACTTAAGGACTGAGTAAGTATTTTTTCATAATTTATATATCTAAAATGTCAATATACATTCAATCGAACATGTCTTAGTTACATAATACAGCGGTTCGAAACATTATAGTACGAGTGTTCGTCGGTACATATTTTATTGATGCGAACATGAACCCATCGATGGTGTTAATTCAAATTTGGTGCTAGCATGACCAAGTGACTACTTCAGACCGCGAACATCCTTTCTCTTCTACCCTCGGAGTACATAAACAATACGCGATGGCGAACAGTTCCCTTTGTACAAATGTTTGCCACTAGAGCACTAATAGAAGACGAACAGAATTGACACTTTTAAAAGAACGATTTGGGGGATGATGAATCGAGCAGCACCTTGCAAGACTAGAGACTGATGTACAGCGTGTTTCAAAAAGAATATACGTATTACTAAGTATTATTTTGTCCAAACTATCGATCGCTGCGCCTCGACTCGGTTATTGGAGAAACGAATACATAGTCTAGTTTATTTAGTAGCCGCTAGACGTCAGTTGTCTTCTGTTTTTCTTGGTAACCGTCATATGTTTAAAATGACTACTCCGCAGCAGAAATCGTTTTGTGTTCTCGAGTTTGCGAAGTGCAATTCCGTGATTACAGTGGAAAGACGTTTCAGGTTGAGCTACCAAAATTATTCCTCCGAATGGGTGGAACATTCGCAGATGGTATCGACAGTTTGTAGATACAGGATGTGTATGTAATGAAAGAGTCCTGGCCGCCCTTGTGTTTCTAAAGAAAATGTTGCACGAATTCAAACTGCTTTTCAACGTAATCCTTCAAAATCAACTCGTTGTACCAGTCGGGAGTTACAACTGCCTACAACAACAATTTGGCGTGTTTTGAGACGTCGGTTGGTTATGAAGCAGTACAAGTTACAGTTGTTACAAGCTCTGCGTCCTGATGACAAACGGAAACGTGTGGTATTTTGTAACGAGATTCATGATGCTATTAACAATGATAACACTTTCGCACAACGCATCGTGTTCAGTGAAACGACTTTCCATGTTAGTAGTCTGGTAAACAAACACAATGTTCGAATTTAGAGTCTACAGAACCCACATGCAGCCATTAAATATGTACGAGATTCGCCTAATGTGTTGTGTGCGATATCCCGATCATCTGTTTACTTCCCATTCTTCTTTGATGGAAACACGATTAACGTTCAGCAGTATCTCGCTATGTTACAAAACTGGTTGTTTCCGAGGCTGCACGAAGACAACTTCATTTTTCAACAAGAGTCGCCATATGCGTCAATATCTGAATGAAACTCTACCGAACCGTTGGATTGGTCGTCAAGGAGCTGGCGGATTTGACACCCTGTGACTTCGTCCTGTGGGGTTTCGTTAAAGACGACGTTTATGTACCACTACTCTCACAGAATCTGGAAGAGTTGAAGAACCGGATCTACTACCATAACATCAGTGACGAACTACTGCAATGATACTATTTCAGTGCAGTAATTGAGCCCTAAAGATGTCCCATACAAATGGGTACGAAACGTCGGCAGATATACAAGTGAGGCGGTTCCAACCCGTAAGCCCAGAAGCAGATAACTAATTTTAAAGTTCATTTAGTTTGGGATATTTATTATCTATTATTGATGCACATATTTTGTTATAACTTAATACTGAAAATATTTAAAACATCTTATATACCATTAGTTACAACGAAAACTCGAAAATATTGGGGCAATACATAATAAGCTAAACGATTGCAATACTTTGAGAATTATCATGGTTGAGGGAGGAAAAAAACGTCAATCTATGGTTGCGAATTGTGTGAGGGGAACTAGAAAAGTTTTCTAGCAATTAGTGAATTGATAATTATATTTTTTAACATAATCTTCTTGTATTTGAACACACTTATGCCACTTGTGCTGGAACGACTTCATCCTGTCAGAAAAAAATGATTTCAAATATTCTACTGGATACACTACACCAAGTCATTCCTTTGCGTTCTGCTATAAAGAGCATTAAATTTATTGCATGTTCTTCGAGGAAAAAAAGACTCCTTATTGTAAAAATTATTTTGTCGTACTTATCTAGCTTGCATTTAAAGACAAATGTATCTTCTAATACTATGAAATTTAGCAGTTCTGTTATCGATAATCACCGTAATCGGGTCCCTGAAATGTTAATGAAAACGTGATTAGTGATGAAATGTGAAATACATATAGTAATAACAAGCATCTCAGACTTTTTCAAATTTACAAATAAAAAGTAGCAGGACTATATGGTTGGTGGTCGAACTGGAAGAAGTAGGATGAGTTGACTTTTGGCTGCCTTGTGAAGTCGCATAACAATTCATGAAGAACTTTTTTGTGATACACACCTAATAGTTAGAAAATAAATTACAAGAGACAGTAACTTTGGTGATGCATGACAAGAAAATCAAAACTAGATGGTGTGAGAAACGATTCAATATGGCAAAGGTACGAAAAGAAAGAAATATTTGTAAAAAGATATATAAAAGAAAGCAGTTGATGTAGGATAGATATATGAGTAAGATAAATTACTAACAATTCGCCAAATTAATAATGAAATAAGCATCTTCTAAAATGAAAGCAAAGGGTAGACTGAGAAAGGCGTACAAAAAAGCATCCTCTGTGCTATATCTTAAAGAAACTTATAAAGGATGAAAATTGGGACAATAGAGGAGAATGTCAGAATCAAATACAAATATATCAATTGATCATATAAATTGTTTAATTTTAAGTATACCGTCCCAACATAATATTGTTGGGGACTGTACATTTTTCTAACAACACATATTAAACTACATTTAGACTCCAAGTTTCTCGTTTTCTTGTTGTGGCTCATGCAAAATCTATTGAAGTTTTCTATTGTGAAATATTCCTTTTTAGATGTCCAAACATCCATGAAGCATTGTGTATGTGCAATTATATGTAGGAAGTAATTGTGAGAACTCTCATGCAACATGGGTACTTTTACGTATCAAAAAAAAGCATGTTACACGGTTCAATTTTCTTTCATTTTCCGACGTGTAGTGAGCCGTAATTAAACCTACATACGTTCATTGCAAAAATAGCGCGATCCAAAAGAAACAAGGTACATGGACTGCACTCAACATATTTACGCTACATACCCTACAGAACTTTAATTGACTCAATAAGTCTTTCACGCCGACATACATAGAATAGAAAATTACATATTCCGAAGCACAATATCGGTAATTTCAAATTCAGGTGAAGACTGCAAAAAAGCAAACATCTCAAGCATTCTCTCTTTACATGTACACACATGTAATATACACATACATGAGTTGGTATAAATCTACATAAATATGTCCAAATCAACACAGTTCTTGTGATAATAATTTATCGATCTGCAGACGTACTACTTGTATAATTAACGACAATAAATTATCGGGAAGTTTATTTAAATAAGGGAGCGCTCAACAAATGTATGTAATTTGTAATCTAGCTATGCACTAAAGACATACGATATATTTGCATAGATCAGACCTGTAATCAAAATAAAGCTGTTACAAACACGTATTTAGGTATCGGTCTATTTACTTATTCGATATGACAAAAATATTAACAATTGTAACAATTGTAATAATGTAACACCTATAAGCTCATTTTTTTGTATATCAAAGAAATATGTCTGTTATGAATTTAAACAAGCTATAGAAGTTAATCACTGAAGGTTGATATATAACCCCTTTCCACATTAATTTTCGTATTCTGTATACGTATTTCGACTACTGTTTCCTCAAACCCTGTGACTCCGATATTATTACATACAACGTATAGTAATTCATGCAGAAGTTTACACATCTCCACCCGACATGTTTATTCCAGTTGGTGAGAAAATCATAACTGAGAATCGAAATGGTTTGCGGAGCTTTCTATATCTACGGTAATGAGGTGCAGCGGAATATTCACATCTTTAGTTATGAGTTCATGGAGAGTATCTTCACACATAGATACACGATTAAAGATACTACAAACAACAGAAATAACTAAAAAAACAGTATATTCCAAAGCGCTCTTTTGTTTTGTCTTTTATTTTACCCCTAATCAAACATACTAAACGCAACATAGTAAGGTTATAGAGTAATCTGGCATAAACAAATATCAAATCCATAAATCAGTTTCAATACATAGCTGATTTAAAAATATAAAACTCCTCAGCGCAGGCATTAAGGACAAATATATAAATAGAAGATATATAATATCTTGGCATAACATCACTTGAGTAATTCCTAAACAACTCCACGAATGCCTTAAAGAACTTCATTTTAATCCTAATATATATATATATATATATATATATATATATATATATATATATATAGTACGTATATTAGAATGCAAAAGTTGCTACGTATTTTAAAGACTTTCTTAACCGTTTGATAAGTTCTACATATACAAGAAAGAAGAATGTAATTTTATTTGCATTTAATTACAAAAATATTAGTAATAATAATAATAATAATAATAATAATAATAATAATAATAATAATAATAATAATATTCCATCTTATAGAGAATCCAAGCGTAATAAAGCTTATATTAATTTATGGTTTTGCCATGAGTAATAACACTGCAGTAACAGCCGCGTACAGTCAAAGTTCAAAGCCACAGATATGATCGCTTGTAGTACGTACTTAGGTATGTACTACAACTGAACGTCGAATGTCAGAGTTTCATGGTTGCCAGCAGAGGGTGCTATGGGTGATACTAAGTACGCCGCCATTGGTCACAAACAAAATGATCGCCGACGTTCTCGTGAAGAAACAAAGAAAATTTCAGATTTTCGTGCATAATTCACGATGTAGATTTGTTTTTATTTTGGAGAAGTACCATTCAATTATAGACATTTTGACGCTGTCATGCATTTTTTCTCTAGGCCATAGCTGCTTTATTCATTGATTAGGTGGTATGAAAAGAGTGCTCTTGTTTGTTGTTCGTCTCCTAGGAATTTTATTTTCTGTATAAATGATCTTGGTTTGGTCTCCGAAGTGTGGTATAGGTTACACAGTTGTGAGATATTTGAGATAGATGTGGAAAGTATTAATCGAGTTGATGAACAGATGAAGTAATCTTGGTCTCGTCTAATGAATAAAATTTTACAAAACTATTATTATGTGGATAATGACGTACGCATTTACAGCGTGAGCGAGCGTTGGGGGCGCCATTTACCAAAGATTCACATCGTACCGAGCAGGGTGTTCAGATACTCTCGGTATCCCCTGGATACCCTTTACCGAGATCTGGATATGAAAACGATCAAAAACCATAAAGCAAGGCTAGCCACTAGACAATTTGAGAAGGCAAAGTACATTAAAAATCTCTAGCTGGCATCGAATTACGACCTAGGGCTTTCATGGAGACATTGGAGATCTGGATGAAATTAATGAATCGATATATTGGGTAGGATCTAAAATTGATGATGAACAACTCGAAAAGAAGGCACGAAAGAGGTAGAGGAAGAATCCTGGTATTCTTGTGGTTGAAGACAATGGTAAAATAAATTGCGTGGGTCGGTCACCAGACTGACAGACGACGTTTTCCGGTGCCTAATTTATTTAGCTTTTGCAGTCGTTTATCTATTTTATAAGCCTTCCTTAAATTTTTGCCTGTAGGGGATTGTTTCTGGAAAGTAATCGTTTTTCAATCAAATTTTATTGAAATAAACACTTCTTATTCCACGAACGTTAAAAGAATCATTCAAATGTTAATAACACCCTGTTGATTGCGCGTTTCAAGGAATTCACCTCTCATCAGGTGAAATGTTACTAATGAATGATTCTTTTTGGCCTTATCGTACCTTTTCGATACAGAAAATTAATGAACAAATATATCTCCTTCTTACGTTCAAATATACGAATATACGAACAAAAGAACAAGGACGTGTTATCTCGCTAAAATCGGTAACAAAGTTACCTGTTCGCAAAATGACGAACATTTTAAAATATTGGCGATTTGCCATTAGATGAACATCAAAGAAATAATTTCTTTGACGTTCATCACAGTTAATTGAAATAAATACATCTTATTCTACGAATGCTAAAAGAAACATTCAAATGTTAATAACATCCTGTTTACTACGCGTTTCAAGGAATTCACCTCTCATTAGGTAAATTCGTGTTATTAACGAATGATTCTTTGTGGGTTTATCGTACCTTTTCGATACAGAGAAATGATGAAATAACGATGCCTCCCTCTTCCGTTTAAACATACGAATGTACGAACGAAAGAACAAGGACGTGTCATCTCGCTAAAATCGATAACAAAGTAGGCTTAGATAAAAATAAAATTATTTACGTTTAGAGCTACCGAGCAAGTGATTTATCAAGGAAATAACAAGAAGGCGGCAACCTCTCATGGGCTGACATTGATTTATGTTATAGTAAAGCTTTTTAGTTATTATTTTATGGAGATTGTAAATAATAAATAATAAAAACAAATATATAAAGCTCTTAATGCATTTTAACTATCTTCTGGTTCATTTTTATCAAAAAGTGTGTCTAATTCGGCTCAAACTGTACATACAATAACCGGTATTTATTTCTTAGAGCTGACTCATCTATCTTCTATGTTATTGCAATAAACCTTCATTTAAGTTTTGTTGAAACGCTGCGTCAACGGCGTGCCGTCGGTGCAGCAAAAATTTTTCTTTTATGGTGTTATTTATAGCGACCCCATGGCTATCTAAAAATACAGTTATAGTGCCTTCATCGACAGCATGAACAACCATTCATCTGGGGTTCCGATACACATTTTAAGGTTCATTTACCTCGGTGTATATGTGCGTCTTATTAATTTTGTTTTCTTTCGTAGCGTTTGTCTTCTTTTTTTTTCGGATATTCGCGATCACCAAGACTGCAGTTAATTAAATTTATACGCCGATATCGATTACCTCGCATTAAGCGCAGCGTTATTCTATCACGTGGATGTACATGTATGTACATACAAATTGAACAAAAAAGGGCTTCCTCGCGAACTTCATCAGAAAGAGAAACGAAAAGTTATTGTAGAGACGATCGTTGCTTGATAACTTCTCTTCTTATTCGTGATGTATCATAGAGACCATCATTATGTTCTTAGCCTTCTAGATTGTGTTGCATATATCGTGAGTGCTCTTAATTTGTGAATGATTATCTAACGCGATTTAAGTGCTAAATGACTTGATATATTCAAAGGAATCATTTTAGCTATTTAAGTCTAGCGTTTGCTTGTTAATATACACAGTGTTTATTTTAATATGACAAGTTTTAAAATTCATAAAAATTGAGAGTGTACGAAATCGAAGCTTCCTTATTTTTATGAAATTTTGTATTTAGTAGGTGTGTTTCGTAGTTTCGCTGCTCATACTGTCAATGTCTTCAAGATGTGCTATTAGATAATCAGCCTAAGAGCAAATTTTGAAGAAGCTGGCAAAACGAATAGAGAAACGTCGATAGAAATTGCAACACGGCGAAATTCATCAGAACATGGCACTACCATATTTGTGACACCGGCCGTGGAAGTCCACGTAATTCTAAATTTTGTATGAAAAGTCGGGTTTATTTTGATGTATCTGTATTTCATATTTCGCCAGACGACGATCTCGTTCGGAGGGGCAGAGAAAAGACGAATTGACTAATTCTTACGTGAATCCGGATGTCTCTCTTTCCTAAAAAGGTTGCTTTTATACTACCGCAGAGCTTTCCAGTATTAGCTGTTCTTTTAGTGATTTTTCCATATCATGAAATGATTGTTTTTAAGTATTTAAACTTTTCTACTTGTTCTATCATATCTATCCGCTCTATCCATCCAATTCGATCCATCCGTTTTGTCCCTTCTCTCCGTTCTATCCTTTCTATCTGTTCTATCTATTCGATTCTTATTGAGTGGGTCTGTTCTTCTTTCCACAAAATCATAGCTTTGGCCTTCTCACTGTTAATTTTCATATTATATTTCAGGTGTGTTCTGCAGTATAAGTTTAGATTTTTCTGCGTAACATGTTTTCACAATCTCCAGTTACATAATAATAATATAATATATATTGTATTTGTAAATTTTTACAAAAATAAAAGTCGGGCATTAATCTACATTAATAATAGTACAAAGTAAATTAAAAGAAAAATAAAACGAACATATTACTAACAATAACAAACGAATTATTTAAACAAAATTCTACAAGTTTAAATAGTCATAAAGAATATGGTTCAAGATTAACTAGGAAATAATGTAATCTATGCTTCAGCAAACTAATAGGCTGCGTGGATTTAATAAATATTGGAAGTTCATTGTATACTTGCAAACTAGAGTAATGCAGGCCCTTTTCTGTGAGAGTGAGTCTGTGAATAGGATACAAATACTTTATATTGCTTGAACGCGTGTTATATTGATGTGTAATCTCGGAATTTTGAAAATATTGTTTGTTTTTATGAGATACATTGCACATTCATAGATATAAACACCATGCACAGTCAGGATTTTATTTTTCCTAAATATAATTCGACAATTTTGATTAAAGTTAAGACCAAGAATCAATCCAATCATTCGTTTTCGTGCTATAAATATCTTATTTATGTCGCTGCTACGGCCCCATAGCAAGATGTCATTCTTCAATCTGGCATAATAAATGCTCATTAGAGTGGCGCAATCTAAAACAGGTATTAAGTTCCTAATGCCATAACAAAAAGTATTTAGTTGTTTAGTCAAATATTTAATGTGACTGCGCCAGTTTAAATTTTGATCAATATGTACACTGAAAAATTTGGTAGAATTAGCAGTGTTATGTACCTTATTGTTGAGCTCCAATTCTGATGATACACGAGTGCTATTGATTGTTCTAAATATCATGCAGACCGTTTTAGACTCATTTAGTAACAAGTTATTTGCATCGAACCAATTATTCATAGCCCCGAAATAGTATTTATATTCACTCGCTAAATGAAGTAAATTGTCTCCTTGTAATAGGAGATTTGTATCATCAGCATAATTTATTAACAAATGTTGGTCATTTTGAAGGATGTTATGGATATCATTTAGGTAAATGTTAAAAAGCAAAGGTCCAAGTACGCTTCCTTGATGTATTCACCCATCAAGAAAATGGGAACGCGAAACATCCGTCCCGCCATTACAAGCAATATTAACTTTTTGTTGTCTGCCTGACAAATAAGACGACAACAATTCATTAGCCATTACACGTACACTGTAAAGTTTGAGTTTTGTCAATAGTATTTTATGGTCGACGCTGTCGAAGGCTTTACTTAGGTCTAGAAATATACCACAAGTATATTTGCGTTCTTCTAGTATTGTCAATATTCTATCTGTATAAAAAAAGTGCAGTTTCGATAGATTTGCCCTTGGTGAAACTGTGTTGGAAGTCGTCTAAAAATGTTACACTTTATCAGAAAGTTATTTAAGCGAATAAAAAGAAGGTATTCGAATATTTTATTAAATGTGCTTAATAAATTTATTGACCAGTAGATAACCATTTGATTACGATTTCCATTTTTAAACATGGGCCTAACCAGAGCTATTTTAAAATTACTCGGATATACACCATTAACAAAACAGGAGTTGATTATATGACATATAGGATCCGCGATGTTCTCAAGTCTTTATTATATGAACAGGTACTTCATCAAGACCACATGAATATTTAGTTTTATAAGATTTAACACAGTTAATTACGAGGGAGCGTTTTTATATTCGCGAAATGAGCGGGTTGTAGAGGGGTGAGTAGGCGAATTGGGGGCGTGGCCTGTGCAGCGACTCATGATTAGTATAAATACGAAGTTTCATTGTTATTAGACAGTTAGTCTTTGAGCTATCGTCAACCAAGTAACATAATCAGGAGTGAAAAGTGAAATATGGAAAAAATCGAATATCGTGCCGTTATAAAGTTCCTTACCAGGCAAGGAAAATCAGTCGCGACCATAATGAATGAGATGTCATTGGTTTACGGCGACCCTTGTCCAGGAAAAAACATGGTGTACAAGTGGCATAGTTTATTTAAACAAGGAAGGGAATCCCTTGAAGACGACCCGAGGCCGGGCAGGAGCATTGAGGTGACTACGCCAGCACTTATCCAAAAAGTTGAACAAATAATTGTACTCGAAGATGCTCGACTAAAGAAGAAACAACTCGCAGAAATGGTTGGAGTATCCGATACAACAATTTTTAAAATCCTACACGATCATCTCGGCATGTCTAAGGTCAGCGCAAGATGGGTGCCGAGAATGCTCACGCCGCCGCAAAAACAACAGCGTGTAGAGTGTTCGCGTGCATTTTTGGACCTCTGTAATGAAGACAAGGATGGTGTATTGAGTGGAATTGTTACTGGAGACGAAACTTGGGTTCATCATTATGAATCTGAGTCCAAACAAGACTCCATGCAGTGGCACAAAAAGGGCACAGCACCTCCCAAGAAATTTAAAGTGTCACAATCAGCTGGGAAACTCATGGCAACGGTATTTTGGGACTCGGAAGGAATATTGTTGATTGATTATAAAGATAAAGGTGTTTCTATAACCGGAGAATATTACGCTTCAATATTAGAGCGACTAAAAGAAGCCATTAAAGAGAAAAGACGGGGAAAATTGACAAAAGGTGTTCTGCTTTTGCACAACTACGCGCCCGTCCACAAGAGCCGCGTTGCGTTAGCTGCCCTGCATAAGGTGGGCTTCGAAATTGTGAATCACCCACCCTACAGCCCAGATCTGGCTCCGAGTGATTATTACCTGTTTCCGAAAATGAAAAAAGAGCTGCGGGGTAAAAAATTTACTGCCGATGATGAAGTCAAGGAGGCAGTTTCGGCGTATTTTGCAGATAAAGAGAAATCATTTTTTTATGAGGGTATAAATAAATTAATTGAAAGATGTGAAAAATGTATCCGTCTTGCTGGTGAATATATTGAAAAAGAAAAATAATTTGGTTTTTTTTATTTCCACCCCTTGTCCCCCATTTCGCGAATATAAAAACGCTCCCTCGTATATTTGCGTTCTTCTAGTATTGTCAATATTCTATCTGTATAAAAAAAAGTGCAGTTTCGATAGATTTGCCCTTGGTGTAGCCATGTTGGAAGTCGTTAAAAATGTTACACTTTATCAGAAAGTTATTTAAGCGAATAAAAAGAAGGTATTCGAATATTTTATTAAATGTGCTTAATAAATTTATTGACCAGTAGATAACCATTTCATTACGATTTCCATTTTTAAACATGGGCCTAACCACAGCTATTTTAAAATTACTCGGATATACACCATTGACAAAACAGCAGTTGATTATATGACATATAGGATCCGCGATGTTCTCAAGTCTTTATTATATGAACAGGTACTTCATCAAGACCACATGAATATTTAGTTTTATAAGATTTAACACAGTTAATTACTTCAGTACTCGTGACAGGGAAAAGAAAGAAGGTTTCTAATTTAGGAGCTATTCCGTTTAAGGTATACGTATTAGTAGTGTTTTTGAGCCCTCGGTTCGAATCGACAAAAAATCATTGAACTGATTTGCTAACGATTGCAAGTCACTCACGTCAGGCAGCACTTGCTGTTCTCTCGATTTTATGTTTGAGTTAATAATTTTCCACATCTCTCGCGGGTATAATACAATTAGTTATTTATAATACACTTTTAGAAGTAGCTTCAATACATAGCCTACTCTTCAATTCCTTTAATTTTATTCCAAGTTTCCGAATTTAAATCATTCTTTCAAAATTTTAAACATATTATTTCGACGAATAACCCTGTATATATTTATAGTGTAATCGATTGAATGTAAATAAATAAAAGCGTACATGCAATAAATTTCAACGAATACAAACTTCTACACATGTTCGCATCATTATATTATTCCCTCGTTTCAAATGTTTAATCGATTTGCTGACGGCCTTTACATCGATGATACATGGTAAATTAATAATTTATCCGCTTAAATATTGAATAAATTTTCCGGGAATGAAATATGCATGTTCTGCTATATTTTATAATTTCATATATTCCATGTACGTATTTTCTGTGTTTGTTCAGAAGATCCAGATATGTAAATTATACACCTTGAACTTTAGTTTTTACGCAAAGTTCGGAAACGTATAGTTTGTGTAATTATTGCTAATTTTGTTTTGGTTCCATATTGTTCTTTTACTTTAATATTTATTAATATATATTAAGTAAAATAAATGGAATATATAGAGTCATTCTTATAATGCGTAACAGATAATATCTCAGTAACAGTTGTAAATAGCTATAAACATAATAATATAATTGCTTCATATTTCAGACGAGAATACTGGAAGGTAATTCCATATGACTATAATCTTGATACCGAGGATCAGTTGTCGCCATTAATGTTTGCAGAAGTGTTCTAGTTATTTTGTCCACTGTCATATACACTGCGTATTTTACTTAAACCAAAACAGTTCCAACTCTTGAATTTTCAAAGTATAAGTTTGGGTTAAGGAATAAATAAAGCTAAGGAATAAATAAAACACAGTCTAAATTACACATTATATTATACAAAGGTGCTTTTCTTTTGGAGGCGGAGAACTTTAAATTGGCAATACTGTTTTCTATATTTTGGAGTTAGTTTGTCTTTGCAATTCATATTGAATAGACTCACGCCGGAGCGACGTTTGCAAATTGTTTAAATTCATTTTGAGAAACATGGTTCAATTCGAGAAAAACATCGGACGTTACGTGCATTTTATGGTGCTCATAATCGCCCATCAGCTCATAGAAATTGCTTTCAGAGAAGATGGTTTAGCCGCCTCATTATTATGAAGAAGGAGGACTTTTTGTGATGCAAAGCTGTGATTTTGATCTATAGCCGTACATAAATTTGTCAGCGTATTATCATAAGTAATTGCTATTATTATAGTCCACTTTTTGCATGACTCAACAAGAATACATCCTGTTTAGTTCCTATAAACGGTGGCCATGAGCTTTCCAGCTAAAGATTGTGTGCGGTCCTTTACTTGAGTTCGAAAAACCCTTATGGAACAATCGTAAATGCTTCAACTTCAGCATCGTGGAATTTCTTTTGACATTTCTTGATGGCAGTTACTTTTTTAGGATCAAATTGTAAAATTGTAAAATTACAGACTTAATTTTTTGAAAATGCAGATAATAATAAAACGCCGCATTTAATCATATCCCCCATAGTGTAAGAATCGAATGTGGAGGTTCGTTGTCCAGACATTGCCAGGTGAATTGTCAAATACCTTTAGGGGACTTGAGGAACACTGCTTCTGTGTGCGTTATAAAACCATTTTGCAGTTGGCAACATATTGAAGCCGCAATGTAACCATTAAAGGCAACTCTATTTTTATTATTAAGCATATTTGTCAAGTGAGACAACGGGTTGGTCGAAGTGTCGAAAATATCGTTGCCGTTGAAACGACCGTAGCAAATGATCCAAATCAGTCAATTCCACAGCGTTTTCAAGAGTTGGGCATGGCCCAGACCACTTTCTGGCGAATTTTGCGTAAGGATCTTGGTTTACACCCATACAAGGTCTAGCTGACTCAAGAATTGAAGGCGATGGACCATTTGAAGCGACGTACGTTCTCCGATTGGGCTCTGAAGAAGATGCGCCAAGATGATCAATTTCATCGCAAAATCATTTTCAGTGACGAAGCTCATTTTTGGCTCAATGGGTTCGTCAATAAGCAAAATATGCGTTATTGGTCGGGTGAAAATCCACATGTGCTTCATGAGACACCACTTCATCCACAAAAAATAACTGTTTGGTGCGGTTTGCATGCCGGAGGCGTGATAGGGCCATAGTTTTTCGTCGACGATAATGGTCGTCACGTTACTGTGAATGGTAATTATATTTGGCCCGAATTGGAAGACATGGACTTGGACAACATGTGGTTTCAGCAGGACAGTGCCACAAGCCACACAGCACACGTTACAATCGATTTATTGAAGAGTAAGTTTGATGAGCGTGTTATCTCAAGAAATGGACCAGTCGATTGGCCGCCTCCTTCGTGCGATTTAACGCCTCTAGGCTTTTTTCTTTGGGGCTACGTCAAGTCATTGGTCTATGCCAACAAGCCGACAACGTTGGAAGAGCTCAGAGCCAACATTGAACGCGAAATAGCAGCCGTTTCGGCCGAATTGTGTGGCCGAGTCATCGAAAATTGGGTCCAACGAATCGACCGCTGCAAACGTACCCGCGGTGGCCATATGAATGAAGTCGAGTTCCATTCATAAATGTTTTGATTGTACTTCATCCCGATAATAAAGTTTTTGAAATATCTCAAATGGTCTGCATTTTATTTTGAAAAAAGGTTGCCAAGGCCTTATTGGAAAAGCCTTTATTAGGGAAGTTAAAAGTGTGATCTTAAAATAAATCATTAGTTTACCGGAGACGATTTTGCAGGAATTGATTTAAAATGGGACAATTTGTTTTTATTAGAATAACTTCTCTGAAATCTCCCAGAGTGCATCGTTTTGATTTCATGAGAATTTTCTTTACTATTTTCTTAGAGGGGTTACTGTTTCTGATTTTATATTAACATTAATTGTAACATTTAAATTCAATTTCCTAATTCGACGTTAATAAGAGAATAGGCATGAATATGCAATCGAAATTGCAGGACATAGTTGCACTAGTAGAAGAGTAATTATAATTCATGTAATTGCAGCGAAGCGTGGGGTATTTCTCCTTGAACCTTGACTTATCGAAGTTCATCAGCTTCCTCGTTGATAAACCGAAGACCGGCGGACACGGACGACCGACTGGACAACGCAAACGAACGTATGCGGTCTTTATTCCTTTACGCATCCTTTATTTTATTGCCTGTAACTCCCACGATTAATGTCCCATCGATCAGCGGCGTACATACGGCACCGAAAAAAGATGTTTCCAATGAGAGATTCTTTCTAATATGGCTTCATATTTTTTATTATTTTTGCACAAAAAATAATTAGAATAAAAAACTTGAAAAACTATGTTAAAGTGAATTTTTTGCTTTGTAAATGAATTATCCCTAAAACTTGAATAATTTTGAGTTTATATTGTGCTAGGTACATTTTAACGGAGAGCATAGTTCATTGAATTAATTAAAACAGGTAAATAGAACTCCTTACCACGTCAATATTCGTATACTATATATGCATTTCGATAACTAAGTTGTCATCATCAGCAGATAATTAATAACGGTGTCGCTTCTGAATCCAATGTGTATTTGGTATTTGTGAGATGATTCTTTACGAGTTTTACCACGGAGCCAGATGCGAACCTGTGACTAATTATCTACTGATGATGACAACTTAGTTGTCGAAACATGTATACAGAATACGAACATTAATGTGGAAATCAATTTCATTTACCTTTTTGGACTAATTATATTGTGCTGGTTCAGAGCTACGCAATTACTTCACAAGCTGACAATGTCAAAATTAAATATTTTCGTTTGATCTCGAAATATAAAACCTTGAAAAAACACGTCAAAATGTGAGCTTTTGAATACGTAAAAGTAAATTTTCTCTAAAGAACATTATACAAATATAAGTTGGCCTTTCCTCAATCGATAAAGCGTAGACTTATATCACGCTACAACAAGCCGCCGCATCTATATGAATTACCTAAGATTCATAAAACATGTATCCCTTCGAGACCAATTGTTAGTTAAAGGAACTTTCGCTGCCATCTGCTGCACAAAGTTCTTATTGGAAATAGTCACTTCGATATCGGGTAAAACACAATCAGCCATTTCTAACACAGTAAAATTCATCAACAAAATAAAAAATCTGAAAGTTGACGAGCATGATATTATTATTATCTTCACTAACGTACTAATCCAACTTACACTAGCAATAGTCAGAAACAGACTACCTAGACACCACACTACATAAAAGAACATCTACGAGTGTAGAAGCCATCATAGAATTACTATCCATTTACATCAATGCGACATACGTATGGCCATGGGTTCCTTGCTATTCCTAATACTAAACATTATCTATATGGATGAATTGGAACAATGAGCACTGGATTCATACGATTTCAAGTCAAAGATGTGGCTCAGATTTATTGACGGCACTTTCATCATGTGAATGAAATGAAAATTGAAAAAATTCGATAGAGAGGTTCCTACGACATCTAAATAACATAGAAGATTCCATTAAGTTCACAATGGAAATGGACATAGACAACAAAGTTCCTATTCTGGAAGTCCTGATAAATAAATACACAGATAGCACATTAAGGACCACAGTGTATAGAAACTAACACACACAGGACAATTTTTGCACTTCGACACCAATCATCCTCACGATGTTAAAATTGGAGTAGCCAGATGCTTATATGACAGAGTACGAAGCATATGGACAGATGAACAAGATACAATGGAAGAGCTTGAAGTTGTAGCCAACACGCTAAGATCAAATAGCTGTACAAAAAAAGCGTTACCACAAGCAAGGAATCGGATCACACGGCTTGAAGATTATGAACGGCCTGAAGAAAATGTGTTTACAATAATAATGCAATACGTCAAGCGCCTCTCAGAAAAGATCAGGAGCCTATGCTCATTCATTGTCTATACAATGAATATCAAGTTAGAAAAGCTATATAAACTATGGAAACTGGCAGGTCGATTCTGACGAAAACAAAGTCAGAGAAGGAGAATCAAAGAACGAAAACCTGAGTTTATAGAAAACTATGTGGATGTGGAGAACCATATGTAGGAGATACAAGCAGACCTCTCAAGGTTAGAATCAATGAATACCAAAAAATGATTCGATAAGGGGAAGCAGGTAAATCGCGTCTGACTGAATATATTTGGGATGAAGAACATAAGATTGCATGGAACGAAGCCACGATCTTCACAGAAGAAGAACAGCATACATGGACACAACATCAATTGCCATAAGCACGCATTGAGATTAAAGATGTCAGGCTCACTTTGAGAAAATATCAGTTATAACCATGACAACAGAGACAGAATAAAAAGACCTAAGACTTTAAACCATAAATATTTCAATAGAACTACGTACGCACCTGTAACACAAATAAAGATTTTAAAAAAATAAATGTCCCACCCCCCTATAGGTTAGTGGCGAAGTCTGTGGACAGAACATTTTCAAGCTATAAAATATAATAAGACATATACGAGCCAGATGAATTGCCAAGTGTGGTGATGAGTTCGGCAAGAAAATAACAGGTCCTTATCAGGATTGCTTAGAATATGGCAGTAGAAGAGTAACAGCTGAAACTGAAATATTTAAATTCCACAAATGATGGAAACAACCTAAACAGCTACACGGAGAATTCTTGTGTTCCTCTGTTCGGATACTGATTCGGCGGTTTGTACTCTTTATGTATATTTCGGAACAAACACCACAGGTATTTCTTATACACCTTGTGTTTCTAATTCAACCTTGTCTTCGGTATTTTTAATACGTTTCCACTTTTCTGTGTGTTGTGAATGTTGGCCGTATGTAAGGTAATATAATTTGATTTCGAACTGTTTGCTGTGACGTATGTAGGTGTCTGTGTTCTAGTAGGTTGTCTAAGTACAGAAAATATAATATATATTTTTACCGGAGTACTGACTGCTGATTAGTGTGTCTCGAAACTGCGATCTTTCTCTGAGTATATTATAAGCTAACATTCTCGACCTGGTAATTACAATTTTTCCTACTGCGCGTAGTTGGGTAGACTGGTGGTGTGAATTTCCATTCAAACAGCAATTCGTGTGTTTTTGATAGACTGTGTGACCTAGGCTTTCATCACTATTTCCATTGTAAACTGTATTTCTGGGTGTGAGTTGTTTAGGTTTTGAAGAAATGCTTCCAGTTTTTTCTTATCATGGCTCCAAATTACAAAAATATCGCCGGATATACCGCAGCCATAGTTTCGGAAATATACTTCATGCAAAGTCGCAAACACTTTTTGGAATCAAAAAGAACACCACACACACCTCAGAGCCGAGTCCAACAGAGGAATACGCACAAAGAGACACCAATCGAAGAAGATGGAATACATGAAACTACCCCTCTATATAAGCCAGCGTAAATGTACATATATTACTGACCCGCCGAATCACATGCAGTAACGCTCGTCGCTACAAAGAAGCACCATTAGATGATGCAGATGAGATTCCACCGAAACGTGTTTGGAATCTCCCTTTCTGACACCACGTAACAACGCGAGAAAACACGAAAAACGCCGCTACATATATGCATTAATTCCGGAACGGTTTTCATAAACTCAATTATGCAAAATTGCATAGGATTTAAATCTCATAACTAAAAAAATTTGATTCTATTCCTTAGAAATCCTGTGCCACTGTACCAGAATAAGCAATCGCTCCTTGCTTCCCATTTATTACTTACTATTTTTCTCTAGTTACTTTTCTTTTCAAATACATAATACTAGCAATGATGGCGCATTTCAAATGTGACACTTCGATTTCGTTCGTACGATAATATTTATACTTGAATGGTTTGAATTTAACGTCTGATATGGCACTCTCATCATTCTATAAGGAACGACCAGACGGGGCCGTGTGAATAATCATTTTCGTTCTATTGCTGTGACTAACGTACATATGTATGTACATTTGCGTACAAGAAAATGCTCGGCCGGGGCGAAAGTCGCTTCGAAAGAAAAAGAATCACCTGTCGAGTTCCATCAAATTGCGGGTGCATACACATGACTGCGTTAAACATTATTCAATCACATTGCTCTTTTTTCAGTTCGATCTGTTGGCTATTTTATTGACAGCGTTACTACTTGATACCCGGTTAGTTTATCAAAGTCGTTTCAAGGTACGAATGACTTCTATTATGCTATTATAAATGGATATTATTGATAGTATATGATACAAACTATTTACACTTTACGTCCAGAAAGATAAATTATAAGATTTAAGATTACGTTATGCAAAATTCTTTTGTTTTATTTGATAACATACTGCAGTGTATTAAAAAAAACACATTTTAATGCACTACATTTTCTTTTTAATGTTAGTTGTAAACATGTAGGAATCCAAAAACATATTTTTCATGTTTACTTGAAGTAAAAGTAGTAACAATCAAAAGTAGATTTCTTCAAAAAGGAAGTAAAATAATATACAGTCTGCTGCGGAGAAAACCGAGCTTTTTTAAAATAAAAATAATTTTTGGTAAAATTCATTTATTTTATTCAAAGTAGTCACCTTCGGCTTCAATACAATGTTTTAAACGGCCAGTTAACATATCTAATGAATTTTTAAGTTTATCTTTAGAGATGTCCTTCAAGATCACCGTCGACGCCTTTTTAATGACTTGGACGTCGGCATAACGCTGTCCTTTCATCGGTAAATGTAGTTTGGAGAATAGATAGAAATCGCAGGAGGCCAAACCCGGTGAATATAGTGAATGGTTATTGGTTAAAATGTCATTTGTAGTTAGAAAATCAGTGATAAGCGTCGAGTGATGACATGGTGCATTATCATGTAACAAACTCTAGCTACCATTACCACATGACGAATACGCGCCAAAAGACGCTTCATAACACCAAGATAATATACATCATTAACTATTTTGACTAGTTAGTACAAACTTTTTGTGCACTATGCCTTTCGAATCATAAAAATAAATTAACATTGTCTTCACTCTCGACTTTTCCGAACTGCTTTTTTTCGGTTTTTCTTCGCTTGAGTGCTTCCATTCAGAGCTTTGACGCTTGGTCTCTAGATTATATTGAAAACACCACATCTCATCACCAGTTACCATAGAATACCTGAAGTTTTCGTCCTGTTATGAGTTTTTAATCAAGTATATACGCACAAATCTTTCTCAGTCCCAAATGCCGTGTCAAAATGCGATGATTTGAATCTTTGAAAATATTTAATTCTATTTGGATGTATTGCAGTGAGGATTTCAGCTTATTTTCGATAAATTCACGCACAAGTTCGATGCTATTTTTCATAACCATAAATTTTTTTGCACCAAGATGTTCGTCGATATTTATGTCCGTACGACCATCTTTAAATCGTTTATACCCCTCATACACACTCGTAAGTGATAAACACGTTTCACCAAACACTTGTTTCATCAAATTAAACGTTTCAGTAAACGATTTACCGAGTTTAAAACAGAATTTCATATTCGCTCTTTGTTCAAAATTAATTTTTCGATCAATTACAAATACATACTTTTACTTTATGCGCAATTTCTCTGCTAATAATGATACAAATATCAGGATATTTTGACACAACATTGGTGAAAGACATACCTTACCGAAGCATATTTTTTTTAATAGATGGCGCCACTATTTTAAAAAAGGTCGGTTTTCTCTGCGACAGGCTGTGTATAAGGCAACTTGAAATCTATATTATATTGTATTGGGTTGGCAACTAAGTACTTTCGGTCTTTACTGATAGAGAGCGTTGCTTTATTTTTTGTATAACGTATGTTAGTGCTGTACTTTACCGTTTGTCGCGTGATACTAGTCACATTGACGTAACTTCAGAAGCAAGTAGTGCGCGATTTTTATTAAAGCTATTAGTTGTGGGTTAATTTTAAATGGAGTGCAGAAACGAACATTTTCGACATATTTTACTATTTTATTTCCGTAAAGGAAAGAAAGCTGCTGCGGCTCACAAAAAGATATGTGAAGTTTATGGTGCTAATTGCTTAACAGCGCGCACGTGTCAGAATTGGTATAAAAAATTCCGTTCTGGAGATTTTTCCCTCAAAGATGTGCAACGTTCTGGTCGGCCTACTGAAGTTGATGATGACCAAATTAAAGTCATAATTGAAGAGGATAGTCATATAACTGTTCGAGAGGTTGCGGTGAGGCTACATGTATCGCACACAACAATTGAAAAACATTTAAAATGTCTTGGGCTAGTTAAGAAGCTTGATATTTGGGTACCTCACAAATTGAAAGAAATTAATTTAACACAAAGAATCAACTTTTGCGATATGCACCTTAGACGAAATGAAACCGACCTTTTCTTAAAAAGAATCATCACTGGTGATGAAAAATGGGTCCTGTACAGTAACATAGTTCGAAAACGATCATGGAGCAAACACGATAAACCAGCTCAAACCACATCGAAAGCTGAATTGCATCCAAAAAAGATCATGGTGTCAGTTCGGTGGGATTACAAAGGTGTTGTGTTTTATGAGCTGCTTCCAAGGAACCAAACGATCAATTCTGATATTTACTGTCAACAATTAATAAAACTGGATGAAGCAATCAAAGAAAAACGGCTAGAATTGTTAAATCGGAAAGGTGTAGTTTTCCACCAAGATAATGCAAGGCCTCACACATCTTTGGCAACTCGTGGGAAACTATTGGAGCTTGGCTGGGAAGTGATGCCACATCACCCATACAGCCCTGATCTAGCATCATCTGATTACCATTTATTTCGAAGTTTGCAGAATTCTTTGAATGGTAAAACTTTCACAAATGACGATGACTTTCACTCGCACCTGGTTCTTCAGTTTTTTGCTGATAAGGACCAGAAATTTTATGAGCGCGGAATCATGCAGCTGAAAGAAAGATGGCAAAAGGTCATTGAGCAAAATCGAAAATATATAATTGATTAAAAACTATTCTTTGTTTAAAAAAGTGTTTTATTTTATATTACAAAACCGAAAGTACTTAGTTGCCAACCCAATAGTATACAATTTTCAAATAAAGGCTTTTGAGTTGATTGTTCTGATGCTATTAATTCGCGTTGATAATGACATACATATATGGAAAAAGTTACGTTTTCCCTGTGATTATTTTTTGCAAAGGTTCCTTTGCTTCTAACTACATTTTATGAAAACTTCAATATTTACCGTGTCAAGTTCATTAGCATTATTAAACCACCTACAGTAATAACAAATAATTTCTGGATTGTCATCGACGTCACCATTTAAAGTGAATACTCAGTGATAACAGACCTACGTTTTTACGATTTCATGGGTATACCAGGTGTCTAGCAATAAGTTCTACTATGATATAAATAAAAGGTTTTTACAAAACATTTCTTTCTACTAATTAGGAAACTAAGAAAATAAATTGAATTGTATTTGTACCATTTTATTAACATATTGCTGTGACTCTCGCACCGTTATCTTAAGAGTTTTCTTGTGCTTAAGATTGTGGGTTGGGCACGAGTTCTTTTTAAACAACGAGGTCTAGCATCCAGCTTTACATAACATACATACATACAAATAGAATAATTAATTTCGAAACGAAACATTAAGGCTTATTACAAATCTAATCAAAATTTATAATAAATTTGTTTTAAGAAAAATTGTTTATAAACGAGATATAAACATTCATTAAAAACAAAAATTATATTTTCTTTTGTTAACTTAAATATAAAATATAACCTGCAACATTCAATAAATAAAAAAAAACTTTAACCTTTCGAAAGTATGCACATAAAAAACCATATAGTATTACATCCAAACATTTCGTACGAGTAAAAAAACTATGCAAAGTCTTTTTTTGTAAAAGAGAACCTGAAAATATATTCTATTTGAACATAAAGTATGTTCTGGAAAAATAATGAAATTATACGTAATGCTAATTGTCATTAATTAGGCTTTAATTAAACTTTATTTTCATACAATCGAAATGAGAAGTAAATATATTAATTAGACTTTTCACATACAGAAGTAATTTCGTTAATAACTTCCACAGTAACAACTTCAAATAATTTAATAAGATTATTACAAGTCTCCATTATTCGATTCACGACGAATACCGTCCGCTTCTCGTGTATTTGTGTAATGGAATCATTAATTAACATACACGAATGAGAAATCACTTGCAAAACGTATAAAACAAAAGTGAGATAAAAAAGCGTCTGGGCTATCATCCGCTTCTTTCAGTTTCTTGGATTAATTTCTGTAATCCTTCCTGTATTGATAGTGTACTAACACTGAAATTCTTCTTATACTAATTCCTGTAATTAACCAATAGCATTACTTCAAAATTATAACAAGAAATCAGAAAAAAACAACGTAAATTAAAAAATTTAAAGAAATGGAAATTCAGAAATTAATAACACAAGAAGTTAATGAAGCGTTAAGCGCCTGGAAACCTTATTTATAAAAAAATGCTGCTTATAGTTCATGTTTCCTCTTTTATATGTAATCGCGTGATCGCTGGGGAGGGCTAGGTGAAAACCGCAGCTGTTGGATTTGATGTGCCGGTGTGAGAGAAATCTCTGCGTTCTGACGTCATTTCAATTTGCATTCTTATGTTAATTTTTAAAATGTAATAAACTTTATTTTTAATGTAGTTAAATTTATTTGTAATCAAATCTTACATTAGATTTCAATTTAATCACTTAAGGTTGATATGTAACCCCCATTCACATTAATATTCGTATTCTGTATACCTATTTCGACAACTAAGATGTCATCATCAGCATTTAAACAGCGTCGCACCTGGAAACTACGGTAAAAGCCCGCACGAAACAAAGTCCGCACACTGATAATGTGGAAAGGGGTTATATATTAAACTTAAGTGATTAAGTTAATCAGCCACATCAAATTACCTTAGATTTCAATGTTTAATGTATATATATATATATATATATATATATATATATATATATATATATATATATATATATATATATATATATAACATTTACTATACGCTACTACTTACATCTATTGAATATATAATTAAATTTTCTTCATACACATCAATACATAATTTTATAATGAGAATTTCGTGTACATTATCAAACAAGATAAACTGTAAATACTCAAATAGCCGCGTTAATGGTCATACAATCCATTCGGCACTGTCTTTCTATTAATAACCCATTACTAAAGCGGTATATTTTCCTCAAATTACTAGATATTCTATTTTGTTTACGTTTATTTCACTTTTTTTCATCTTTTCTTAGATTTTATTTATTTTTTTGTTCTGATTAACTTGTTTTTTTTACTTTAGGTACGTTAAAAAACGAAATCTCTCCCAGCAGTCCTTATTCTCATTCGAGAGTATTTCCTCACCCATATGTAATTTGTTACATTTTCATGGACGACAGTGTATATGCACCATATTTAATAATGCTACTGACTAGTAATGGAATATGTACAATACATTCATGTTAATATAATACAGTCCAATACATTGCAAGTACTTACTGATTGTATTTTGAATATATGTATGAGAAAAAAATATTCAGAATGTTCACCTCCATTTAGAGACACCTACTTCTACATCTCAGGAATGTAACAAGACGAGGTGGGAATTTTAATTTATCGCTAGTGAGACGATTTTTGCACCTCTTATGTTGAACACGGAATCCAGAAATAAGGCGGATACGCCATTATGACACATTATTAAGATTTATGTGTCGAATTTTTCGTGAAAACTGGAAAAGTTATCCCGTATACAAATCAAATACCTTCTGCCTTGTTCATAATTCAATGCTACTTTCGACTTTCTAACAATAACAGACTAAATCCTGAAATATGTTATGAAGCGTGTTGAGGGGAAAAAGTAACTTGTTACGTTAATTTTCAATGAGAAAATGTAAATTTGTAAATATACGTTATAACCAATCTTAACACATTTATGAAAATAATTATTAGCAGGAGTTTTAACAGGAGTATTTATGATTAAAGCTGAATTTCCTGATTAGGGCTATAATTTATAATAATTTCGAACGATGATACTGCACTCTTGTGTCCATATATACAAATATCTTTAAAGACTTGTAGAATTACTAAGGCGTTTAATAAGTACTGTGTTCTACAAGGTATATTTTAGAAAGGGGTGTGATCTTTTATTGAAATTGTAAAGAGAAGGAGTAAATCATACAATAAATAAATATAGCGTTGCGAGATAACTTATGTAACTTAATAAACAAGTTTATATTATAAAAAGATTTAATTTCAAACATTATTATAAACTATCTACAATACATATATACCAACATCATAGTAAATAATAGATAACAGGTTATAAATAAATTTTGTAAAATATTTGTGCATTTCAATGTACTGTTGAATATACGAAGCGTGTTATTTAAAGGGCCGTTTGAAAATAAAAACCAAACGAAAGAAAATTTTCAAAAACCAAATTTATTTCGAGATTCTACATACACTTCTCTATTTTTGAACATAGCTGACAAGTTTGTTTAAACACTTATCAAACCTTAAACTAGATCTTGAATACCCTCTTTATAGAAACTTGCCTCCTGCTCCGATAACCAAGAGGTCACGGCCGTTTTCACGTCTTCGTTATCGTTGTAGTGGTTTCCATCGAGATGATGTTCGAGATAGCGGAAAAGATGGAAATCTCGTTCGGCGCAAGGTCGGGGCTAGGGGGGGATGTCTAAAACTTCCCAGTTGCAAGAACTGAAGAAAACGTTCAGAAAGTTAATGAAATTGTGCGGAGCATTCAAATGATTGCCGACATGGAAAACATTAACAAAAAAATAATAAGACACATTTTGTATTTTTGTATGTTGAATCAAACGTGATAAAAGTTTGTGCAACAATGGTGCCGAAAAATCGTACTTAGGAACAAAAAAGACAATCGGATGAACATTTGCTCTGACTTCATGGAGCGACTCCCAGAAGAACGAACCAGACTTGTCCACAAAAATCATTACATGTTATGAAACTTGAATTTTCCAGTATAACTCAGAAACAAAGCGTCAATCGAAACACTAAAAGGCCGCCGGATCGCCAAGACAGTAAAAAGCACGAATGAGAAAGTTAAAATCGAAGGCAATGCTGATCTTTATTTCGGTATCAAGAGTGTTATCATGATCGACTGGGTGCCTGAGGATCTAATTGTTAATCAGAAATACTACAAGGAAGTCCTAATCAAGCTGAGGGAAAGAGTAAAGAAGAAAAGATCCAACCTTTGGAAGAACGACTCGTGGATTCTGCACTAGGACAACGCATCAGCTCAAATGCCTTATCTGTGAAGCAGTTTTTAAAGGACAAGCACATTGCTGTACTTGATCATCCTCCGTATTCTCTAGATCTCGCACCATGTGACTTCTATCTCAAAAGTGAAAAGTGCATTAAAGAGAACACATTTTCTGTCTATCGAACATGTAAAAGCAAAAACGGCAAGAGGCTGGCAACAGATGAACTGCAGCATTGTTTTGAATAATGGAAGACACATAACATATACAGCGGTGTATAGGTAGGGGAAGAGAGTATGTTGAAGGGGATAAAAGTTAAATATAAGTTAATTTGCAATAAATAACATTTCTCACACCAGTTTCGTCATTTAATTGCCATACCTCGTATATCACAAACATAACGTCATATATATATATAATTTTGATATTGACTGACAACGAAACATTGTATCTCCATTTGTAATTTATTATATTTTCTTCGACATTTGTTTGTATTCGTTAATATGACAATAAAGTTCTATCTATCTTCCATGTGTTGCTGAGTTTATAACCGTGCTCACGGTTCAAGATCGGATGTTTCATTATCTAGGTGGTTTCTCTGATAATTCTTGGATGATAATCATTTTTAGCGACTAATACTTCCACCTCTTCAAATTTTACTTTATGTCCGTTCTTGTGAATATGTTCCTCAACTTCTAATTGTCCAATTCATTTTCTTAATGTATCGCTCTGATGTCCCTTAATTATTCGATCAATCAATCTCCCTGTTTGGTTTATCAGAGAATATATCGAGATATAGAAGCATCCAAACTTAAACCGCGAGAACTGCTATAGACTGAGCAATATCTAGAAGAGTGTTTTACGAGAATTCGTCACGGTCGATGGTGCACGACAGACATGCATCGGTGAACGGAAAAGATACGACAACGGAGAGAATCAATTTAATCAGATCACGAAGAAGCTGGCAGCAGGAATAGTGAAACGTTGTTAGAGACTACGGCAACAAGAGCAAAAAAGAAATAATTTTATAGGTCTTGGCCCGAAGATCACGATCATTTCTAGACCCTTGATAATATTCTATCTTCAACAATTTCACGTTTTGAATTAAGCAGAAAATAGAAAATATCTATAAAAAGCACTGTTACAGGCACGTTAAATAAAAAACAATTCTAACTTATTTATTATAAGTAAACAAGGTTAGAATATCATTGAAGACTTTGAATTGGACTTCAATGGGAAGAAAATAAGAGGAAGATCGCGAACGAATGGGTCATAAATATTAATTATTGACAAACAAATTAGAATCAGGCTATAATAAGAAAACTGGAATGATATGAGTTGCTAGTGAGGGTTTGCCGGAACCAGCAAGTAGAAAGCTGCAAATACTAAACAATAAACATAAAAAAAATTATTTGCGTCTTTTACACCAACCTCACTAAAGAACCACACCTTGTATAGATTCCAACACTTCTGAATATATACACTTTCATTATCACCAACGTTTTCCCTAAGGGGCAGATTTGATTCCCGTAACTTCCTCTTCAATTTGTTTAGGTTTGGCAGCTTTATTATATGAACCAAGTGAATATCGGTTTTCTTTTCCTAGGCCTTCTCTTTTCCGCATTTTACGCGAACTCGATCGATCGCCCTCAGCGTCAAAATCCGTTTTACTCTGTGATGTCTTCAATGTATAAATTATCCTCCGTATTATTGGAAATTGTATTTCAGAAATGATGAAGTGAATAACATTACGGTATTTAGGTGCACTCCGCCTTCACGGCAATTTAGAAAATAATTTATTCCAGGGACAATCTCTTTCTGATGAACACATGTAACAATAACTTATTCGAAAGTATTGTTTATTGGACAGCATTTCAATTTTAATTTGGATACGTAATAAAATGAAGAAATTTATTTTGAAATTATACTTGTCTTTTCTTATTGTTATGTGGGAATTCCTTTCTGTTAATCTTCAAACGTGTTTCATATTAGCAAGCTCTGTGAGATTTAATATTCACATCAACAGGTTATTATTTTACTAGTACTCCAAATATCCGTATGTCTCTATAAATAGTTACAAGTTGACCCTATTATCATATACATGGATTTAAGAAACTCCTACTCGTCACACATGCGTTGCATACCTACACATTTATCAATAGGGTATCGGTGTGGAATGAAAGATGGGCGATTATAATCAGAAAATTATTGAGAGCCAATAAATACCTATAAGTTTAGATGAGGTTTTATGATGGGATTAATATTGCGTGAATTGCAGTAATCTGCAATGTAATAATGCGCGTAATTTTTTGCTGCCTAATTTATATTTTCCAAATGTAAATGTAGATATTAGTTCTCAGAGTACAGGGCTTAATTAATATAAATATATTGTGTTATTCATACAATTTTATTTAAGTATACAAAGGCTTCTAGGAAAGTTTTGCAATATGACGCTACAATGAATCGTAGGAAGCTGCTTGTTGCTGCATGTTGGGACATGTTCATATGTGCATAGCAGCCGCTGCGCCATGTCGATAGGCTTAGTTATTCATTAGCAATGAGAGTGCTTGCGATGGCATCGTGGTCACGAAATGAGATAAGTGCAGTTTTGCGTTATAATTTCGTACGTGGTTTAAACCTAGACCAGTGCTTCGAAGAAATGACTCTGGTACTAGGTAATGTTTGTCCATATCGCACAACGATATTCAGGTGGTATAGAGAATTCCAAAGGGGAAATTTAACTGTGGAGAATGCTGAAAGACCGGAAAGGCCACGAACGTCGGTTACAGAGGAAAAAACTACTACTGTGAGAAAAATGCTTGGCGAGGACAGGCGAGTGACCTACTACCAGATAGAGTGTACTTCAGGCCTAAATGCAACAGCAATTCGTTCGATTCTGCAGGTGACTTGGTGCCGGGGAATGCTGAAAAAGTTTAATAAGGGACAATCTCGGTATGTGAACAACATCGTGACAGGTGACGAGAGCTGGCTGTACTATTACGATGTGCTGACCAAAGCTCAAAACAAAATTTGAGTCTTTGATGATGACGACATCCGTAGTTGTCAGAAAATCCCGATCTATAAAGAAGAAAATGATAGCTGTATTTTTCAAATCGAGTGGAATTATGGAACGCGTCGTTTTTGACACACAGAAGACAGTCACAGCTAAGTGGTATACTGAACAGTACCTGCCTAAAGTCATTGGATCGATGAAGAACATGAGGCCAATGTCAAGAATGGACACCTGGTTCCTCCATCGCGATCATGTTCCGGCTCACCGCGCCAGGGCTTTTTATTTGACCACGACAGGATTGAAACTTCTCGAGCACCCTTCCTACTGGACTGTAGGAAGGGTGCTAGAGTGTAGAGGAAATTACTTTGAAAAAATTAATTAATGCTTATAACACACGCACCTTATCACAATAATAATAATAGAGCACATCGTTTTTCCTGAAACTAGATAATATTGATAAAATAAGTTTGACCTGCTTGCAGTCCTTAGTTACCCAAATGATTAAACATTGTGTTACCGCGTCAAAATAGAGAGAGAGAAAATTTAGCAATTGACATATTGAAGGAATACCAAATAATGATAAAACCCTATGTATTAGTTATTGCCGCCAACGGAATTTCAAAAATAAGGTATTTTTCCCCGCAATTAATAAAACGCATTTTTTTTATTAAAAGCAATAATTAAGCATTTTAATAAGTATTCAGTTGTTGTATGTTCATTACAGTGCCTGCCGTTAAATGAATAGTTGGTACCCTGTTCCAGGCACAAGGAATATTTTAATGTAGTTTATTTTCGGATTAAATTCTGAAAGCTCTGTTGGCGCCGTAGCGCCGTAATACAGTTGCCTAGGCTCATAACACATCACAAGTTATCAACATCAACAGAAGTTAAGCACAGTCTCGTATACGAACCCAAAATAAAGCTACATAGAAATAAACCGCGAAACACTTTACACAAAGATTTCCTGCAAAGTGGTTGATTGATGACTGCTGCTCATGATGACTCAGTTATTGAAATGCGTATCAAATGTTCCTAATGTTTTACAGAGAATTGATTATAAATTTATTAGTTTATGTTAGTAGTTAGCTGTAATTTTTTACATTAAGTTTTATTGAGAAAATCTGTTACTTGTCAGCCAAAGTGCGGAAGTGCACCATCGAGTTGTATCTACATTCTGCATACATGCTCCCTACGACTCTGCACTGTTCCCGCATGTGTAAATGAAGCTAAAAGGGAGGCAGTTTTCCAGTCATGCTAACCTTCTGCAGGCTTGAGACAACGAGTGTGCTTTACTCCCTAGTGAAACTTGGCAGAACTGGTTTAAAGATTGGTTTTGGAGGATGGAGAGGTGTATTGAGTGTAGAGGAAATCACTTTGAAAAAATTAAGTAAACAAAGCTGTATTGCAAAACTTTCCTAGTACCCTTTGCATTTTTATATTGTTTCTTAATGTATTATTAAATTCCCAGAAAGAATTGAATTTTAATTTTTTTTAATTATAAGTTTCTCATTTTTTATATTGTTATCTGTCTAATTTGAAAATTGTGTAATGATTGTTTGTTTTATTTTATATAGTTTAATTATGTTTTAGTATATATCTTTCATGTACAGTTATTGAATGTATTATGTACATTATCTCTGTTAATGATGTGTACTTTTAAACAATGAACTAATTGTAAACCACGTATATATAATAAAGCCAATATCCGTCTGCGGAGAAGAAGATGTGCGGACAGTAGGATAATTTCTGTATGTGTGCGTAGTATGTGCAGGGTGTGTAATAATACCTGCGTTTACTAGAATGAAGGGATAATTTTAAATAAGCAGAAGATACGTGCAGAGTAGGAACTCGATATCAAGTCATTTTTGCAAAGAAGAATGAGTCGTGAGCATTCCGAAAATTATAATAATATAATAAATAATAATAGATCCCTGCTAGTGGAGATCGATAAGCGACGTTTAGTTAATTTTGTATTATTGAAGAGCGAATAATTAGTGAGTGCACGAATCAAGGTATTTTGTGAAAGAAGCAGAGACCACCTGCATTAAAACGGGATAAGTGCTTATATGCATAAATAGAGAGACAATATAAAGCAAAAAATTGTATTTTTGAATTGTAATGTTAATTTTGTCGTTCTTTTAAAATTTATTCTTGCATATGGTTAGATCACATTAGAATATTTATTGTCTTTAATTACTGTTAATTCTATGTTTTATACTGCAAGAAAGT
The DNA here is from genome assembly GCA_031893035.1 of Dermolepida albohirtum. Taxonomy (NCBI): domain Eukaryota; kingdom Metazoa; phylum Arthropoda; class Insecta; order Coleoptera; family Scarabaeidae; genus Dermolepida; species Dermolepida albohirtum. Next base: position 792,827 of record JAVIWB010006574.1, on the reverse strand, counting down.
GTGCGTTTTAGCTTTCGACGGTACAGATCCTGTACGGAATTTGTTCCGTGAGGGTTTCTGCCGTAGTTTTCCAGGTGCGACAGTGTTTAATTATCTGCTGATGATGACAACTTAGTTGTCGAAATACGTATGCAGAATACGAACATTAATGTGGAAAGGAGTTATAAATCAACCTTCAGTGATTCAGTTTCTTATTATTCAAAAAACTTTCACATAATAAAATCCTAAGTATTACAATTCAACTCAAAAGGATCAATAGCCATTATTATCTGCTTCGTTTTAGTTTTAATGGGCGACAATTATTACCTATTAATTAATTTAATGATGTTAATAATTATATTATTTGCACGTGGTGTTCAGTACATTTATTACGAGCGCTACCGTATTAAACTAGTTTCCGGCTAGTCCGAGCGCTGCAATAAATGCAAATAGGAGAAGTTAATAGAGATAATATTTAGCAATAGTTTGATTTATGATGATGCATCAGTGGACCAGGACGTGTGTCAAGCCGATAAAAACATTATTAGCGGAAATAAAACACCATTTTCATTAATAAGCAAGAGAAATAGATGAAAGCAAAATATAAGCGATAGTAAATACTATAATACAAATACATTGACTAATAAAGCTATGGAATGAAAGACAAGGATGAGCATAAATTAAGTATCGTACGATACGTAATGTACTTGCATATGTGTATGTATTCTTTGTTAGAATGTTATATACCGGTGTCACATGACATGATTGCCATATCTTAGAGGATGTGTATTGATGTAATTTCAAGATCAAAATGTCTAATGAACATATGCCCTAAACACTATTATAGCTGAGCTATAAGCATTTGAAGTTTTAAATAATATTACTAATGCAGGTATTAGGTACCGCTGTTGATTTAGTTGTAATTAAAAAGTTTTGCGCTATTATTGACGACCGTCTCATTGATCCATTTATAATCGAAATTCCTCTGATGACAATTTGTAACTTATGTGACCTCACGACATTACTGGATGACGTTTCTCTTAATGTAAGACGATGAATGTAGATACAACTCGATGGTGCACCTCCGCACTTTGGCTGACAAGTAACAGATTTTCTCAATAAAACTTAATGTAAAAAATTACAGCTAACTACTAACATAAACTAATAAATTTATAATCAATTCTCTGTAAAACATTAGGAACATTTGATACGCATTTCAATAACTGAGTCATCATGAGCAGCAGTAATCAAACACTTTGCAGGAAATCTTTGTGTAAAGCGTTTCGCGGTTTATTTCTATGCAGCTTCATTTTGGGTTCGTATACGAGACCGTGCATAACTTCTGTTGATGTTAATAACTTGTGATGTGTTATGTGCCTCGGCAACTGTATTACGGCGCTACGGCGCCAACAGAGCTTTCAGAATTTAATCCGAAAATAAACTACATTAAAATATTCCTTGTGCCTGGAACAGGGTACCAACTATTCATTTAACGGCAGGCACTATAATGAACATACAACAACCGAATACTTATTAAAATGCTTAATTATTACTTTTAATAAAAAAAATGCGTTTTATTAATTGCGGGGAAGAATACCTTATTTTTGAAATTTCGTTGGCGGCAATAACTAATACATAGGGTTTTATCATTATTTGGTATTCCTTCAATATGTCAATTGCTAAATTTTCTCTCTCTCTATTTTGACGCGGTAACACAATGTTTAATCATTTGGGTAACTAAGGACTGCAAGCAGGTCAAACTTATTTTATCAATATTATCTAGTTTCAGGAAAAACGATGTGCTCTATTATTATTATTGTGATAAGGTGCGTGTGTTATAAGCATTATTTAATTTTTTCAAAGTAATTTCCTCTACACTCAATACACCTCTCCATCCCCGAAACCAATCTTTAAACAAGTTCTATCAAGTTTCACTAGGGAGTAAAGCACACTCGTTGTCCCAAGCCCGCAGAAGGTCGTCATCACTGGAAAACCGCCTCCCTTTTAGCTTCATTTTCACATGCGGGAACAGTGCGAAGTCGCAGGGAGCAAGATCTGGACTGTAGGAAGGGTGCTCGAGAAGTTTCAATCCTTTTACCTTCTTGAAGAGACCTCTTCGGACTGTACTTCTTCCACACGCAACGGACGGGCTTCGACCAAGGGCTAAAACGAGGACGGAAGAAGGGTTCGCAGTTAAGGGTGACGTTCAAAATATCGTCTCTACCCCTCAATAGGTTACCTATTAATATGGACGCCCTAAACAGCGCGCTACGCCCTCAATAGCTACGGAAACCAATGGCGACATCCAAATGACGCACTACCAACGTTGGGTGAGAGGAGAGGATGCGATCGAGGTTAAGTTCAAGAAAATCGTTTTAGTGAAAACTTATATATCCCCTGGCCCAGGAGAAAAACAACGATTTCATGACGTATGCCAGTGGGAGTAGAATTTTTTGGTCATAATGTACACCATTGCTCAAAAATACTTAACATTTATAAAAATATTGAAAATATTTTACATTCTCGACCGTTTCAATATAAATTTAAAACTCTTTTAAATAAGCAAGTAAGTATAAAAATAGTCCCGAAATTATCCAAGATAGTTTGTATGCAAATTATAAACATTCAGTTTCAGTGCAGTAGTTCAGCACTGAAGATGTCTCATACAAATTGATACGAAACGTCGGCCGATATACAAATGACGCGGTTCGAGCCCGGAAGCCCAGAAGCAGATAGTATAAACATTCTTCTATATTAAAGTTTTACACACATTGCCATTCCAAAGAGTCTGTCTTAGTTTACCGCAAGCGTTTTTATCAGCTCATAATACACAACGCGCACTATAAAAAGTTAATTATGGACAACGAACAGAAGCCCTTTCCAAACTTATGTATTCCGAATGCGAATATTAGCATGGTAGGTTTTTTTTTGGTACGACTTGTTCTGTTTTAAATTCTGTACGTAACCTATAAATTACTAGATTGAATTTACAAATAGGCTTATACACATAGCTTATAACATTAGCAAATTAAATAAAATGAGTGTTTATGGGAAACGAAACTTTAACTATCCCAAAGGATTTAAAGAATTATGAATCACAAATGAATGAAGTGCAGGTGTTCGATATCGATGTTCTTGTAGTTAGCGACCTATAGCTCAAGATTTACTAGGCTGTAGTTGACTAGCCACGAGTGTGTAAGCAGCTTATGGCTTATGAAATTTAATGTATGTGCGATGATGAAAATATATAATTTAAAATATAATAATTAGTGAAATGTAGATAACATTGAAATAAATTGTTTATTTTAGAATAAATAAAGATTCTTAACCATAATACTGTTTGACAATATCCATCCCAAAAAGGATGATTCATCACTTAAGTTACTTCACTGAAACAGAAAAATTACCATACCTCCTGTTAATATGTCATTATTTATGAATGCGAGAACACATGCAATGCACATTCTTATTTATGGCGAAGGTTTTAATAAAAGCATTTTAACATAAACTCGCAATTATACGCTTGTTTCCGTTTCCAGTTCTATTAATATTTACAGCCGACTTGTCCAGCCAGGAACAAGAAATTGCAATTTTATTTCTTCCGTGAGATAATATCTAAAAGCTGCGCAGTAATCTGATCTACGATTGTTCGAAGTCCTGCATTTGTTGTGTATAAGTACATTGAAAGAAATCTTAAAAAGAACGGTAAAGTATGTACATATTTTGAATTTTTTAATAATGCTACTAAGGAATTAATATTAAAGAATCTATTTTAATAAATATTTAATTTAGATCATAATTTATTAGGTGCGCAACTAAGTTCTCGCTGGTTTTTTCGATGAAAATGCAACTTGATTGTGAAAAAATGTTTATAATGGAAACATTCAAAATATTGCCCAACTTTTTCCTGTCTTTCTGGCAGAGCTCGAATACCGTCACGCTAGAAGTATTCGTCTTTTGAGGCTATCCACGAATCAAGCCATTTTGAGACGTCTTGATATGAGCGGAACTGCTGATTAGCCAGACTATGGTCCATCGAACGGAACAAGTAATAATCGAACGGCGCAATATCTGGGGAATATGGCGGGTGGGGTAAGACCTCCCATTTCAGCGTTTCTAAGTAGGTTTTAACGGGTTTAGTAACGTGAGGCCGAGCGTTGTCATGCTGTAGAATCACTTTTTCGTGCCTCTGCTCGTATTGTGGCCGCTTTTCGCGCAGTGCTCGGCTCAATCGCATTAATTGACTTCGATACCATTCCCCAGTGATGGTTTCGTTCGGTTTCAACAGCTCATAATAAATAACACCGCCCTGGCCCCACCAAATACACAGCAAAACCTTCGCAGCGTGAATATTCGGCCGAACCGACGACGTAGAAGCATGGCTGGGCAGTTCCCACGATTTTGTTCTCTTTGGGTTGCTATAATGAATCCATTTTTCATCACCCGTAACGATGCGATGGAGAAAACCATTCCTTTTTGCCGCTGTAGCAGTTGTTTATAGGCGAAAAAACGACGCTCAACGTCTCTTGGCTTCAAATAATAAGGAACCTAAGTTCCTTATTTTCCAATCATTCCCAACGCATGCAATCGTGGGAAATGGCTTGGCGGGTAACTCCTAATGCTGAAGCAAGCTCTTTTTGCGTTCGGCACGGATCCTCATCGAGCAATGCCTCCAATTCAGCGTCTTCGAAAGTTTTTGGTCTTCCTTCACGCGAACGGTCGTCAACATCGAAATCACCGTCTTTGAAGCGACGGAACCAATCACGGCACGTTGTTTCACTTAGAGCAGCATCTCCGTAAATTTTGTGGAGTTCTCGATGCGCTTTAGCCGCAGTTTTCTTCGAATGAAAGAAGAAAAGCAACACTTCCCGCAAATGACGATTATTTGGCACAAAATCAGACATCTTCACACAACCAAAAGTATATGACGCAAAAACAAAATCACTAATATGTCAAAGCGGTTTGTTTACCATATGTCTAAGCTTGGTTCATGACGTTTTGGACATGTCACAATCGACCAGCACTTACTACTGGAGCCATCGCTTGAAAAACAGCAAGAACTTAGTTGCGCACCTAATAAATTAGATTTTATATCAGGAATGTAGTGAACAGAAAATATTTAAAAATTTTATAATTTATTCGATAGTAGGATAACTTGACAGGAAGTGACACGAAATAAAGCAAATGAGTTAGGGATTACATTATTCATTCTTCAATATGTTTTTCTTTAACTTGAATCAACGATGTTGAAGTGTGATTATGTAATTTTCCTAAAGATTTTGACAAAATCTTCAAAATACTACATTAAGTTCTTCTATTGACTGAAACTTTTCTTCAGTAAGAAAAAGTTGCGAGTTTAGAATATAGGTTGAAGTTACTCGAGATCAAATCAGGCTAGCAATCGCTAATTCAGGTTATTGCTTGGACTATATCTATCGTTTGTGAATCCATTTGCATCAACACAACATACTTTCAACTTCTAGAGAAACTTTACTAACAAGGTTAATGAATGAAATAGATCGTCCTTCACGTAAGACGCCAGTGCAAAGTCAAAATGGAACCCCGTCCATGTGTTCGCGGTTTATCAATTTATCTGATACAATCCAACTATAAGTCGATAAATTAATTGATCGCTATAGTATTTTGCAACATAATCGTTGCTAAGTAATATTCTTATCTAAATAATTATGCACAATCGGCATCCAAATTAAATTTTCAATGGCGCAATCGATGGTACTTAACTGTACGAAGTTGATACTCGACAGAGGATGTAAGAAGCATCGAGAGCGTGACCTTTTATCCTTCTAGTAGTATGATGTACAAGAGATAAAAATACGTTTGTAAATAATGATGAGAAGTGAAACAAAAATGAAAAAATAAATTAAGGAAGTCGAGTCGTAATCAAGGTTAATTCTAAAAAGATGCGAAATATGAAGTAAAAAATACTTATAAGTGAATTTATTAAAAATACGAAAATCGTTCGAATAATTATTCCCAAAATATTGCAATTCTACAACGAACAGTGGTCTTCAAAATACGAACACAAGATAAATTGCGCATGTAACAAGTAATTAAGTGTGGGTAGATATAAAAGCTCGGAATTTTGAAATTGGGTTCAAACCTCGCACGAGACATTTTTGAAGGGATAAAAATTAGAGAGGGCACATACATCCAGACGATTTACAGGGTTCCAATAATGGGTTTAGCAAAAAGCAGTTCTTATCCGGACTATGTTGAAGAAGCCAGTGGACTAACTTCCCAAACATTGGATTACCAAAAGCCCACAAACGATGGAAACAGTCCAAATAACAATTCGAAAAAGCAGTCAAAGTTCTTATCGAAAAGAGAAATACCAGGAAAGACCAATATACAAATTTATATAAATGTGGAATTATTGATTATATTGTTCGATTAGAGAACTGGGCGTTGGATAATAAAATATAAAAAAAAATAAACGCTGCGGAAATAAGATATCTTAGACAAATTGTTAACAAGACGGGAAGAAATAAAATAATAAAAATCGTGAAAACTCGAAATTTACTGCTTATTACAACGCTTAGTTAAGACAGAAATTAATGAAAAAATCCTGTCCTCGGAGGGGAATTGAACCCTTGTCCACCGCTTATCAGGCTGGTCTCTACCATTATGCTATCAAGGATAGTAAGATTCGATTCCTTAAACGCGCCATAAATTATGCTATGGAAACAGATCTTTTAGTTGAAAACCCGCAGTAGGTCTTAAATTATTAAACGAATATGTAATCGCGTATATACACACGCGTATATTCACAATTACGTACATTTCGTGATGTAACTTTATGAAATTTCGAAATTTACTGCTTAGTTAAGGGGGAAATTAATGAAAATATCATGCTCTCGAAGGGGAATCGAACCCCCGTCCACTACTTACCGGGCAGGTGCTCAACAATTAAGCTACCAAAAAACGTAAGATTCGATTACTCAATTGCTCCATAACAAATACAGTTATCAGAGATCAGTTAAGTTCTATATTAATTCTTAAATTAATATTAAAGAGAAGCAGCGGCGATGGGACTTGACTCGTATGAGTGACAATAGAATAGCTGAGTATATAACCACGTAAACAGTAAAAAAAAAGAAGATGAAAACCAAGACGTTCATGAAAGAGACATTCAGATATTACGTGGAAAAATGCTATGAGTTTGATAATGGATAAAAGGAAATAGAAAAGTTTATCTACAACTAAAATTCAATTCAAATAGTCTTACGCTTATGAATGTTAAAAGGAATCATTCAAATATTAATAACACCCTGTGTACTACATATGTTTCAAGAAATTCACCTATCATCAGGTAAACTTGTCTTATTAACGAACGATTCCTTTGTAGGGTTTTCGATACAGTAAAATAATGAAAAAAACATTGCCTTCCCCTATCATGCAACACACGAATGTATTGAACGACAGAACGAGAAGTTTGATAGAGCGTGTGTAGACAAACACTTGCTATCTCGGGGATTTGCCAGTTTTACGCTTAGAAAGGGTTCACATTTGGGCAAGCAAGCACTGAAGTTCTTTTTTCTACACCATTAAAATACTGATAATATCTATGACTGGGCGATATATTCTCTCTCTTTTTCGTCGCTGTCGCGGATACTTCACAGCTCATCATAATTAATTTAAAACGAAAATTTATTTAGTATTAATTAGAAAGTTATAAATATTATACATACCAGGCATGCTTTGCTATCAACGACTGCAAAATTAATTTATTCATGGAAAAATAGTTATTATTTTGGTCTATTTGCATACGTACATATGTACATGAATGCATTACAATATTATATATGTACATATTCAAGATAAAATATATTTCTGCTTCCACTGACATTTAAAACAATGTAATATTATACGTTTGAAAATAATAGAAGCTTTGTATGTATATGTAAATTATATGTATATAATGTGTACATGGTGGCATTTTCTTCAGTATGGGGTTACACTATTGTGTATCCAGTAGACTGAAGAAGAACAACAAAAAGATGCAAACACAACAGCAACAACAACAACAGCAACGAAGAAGAAGAAGATTCTCTTCACAGTAAAAAACGGTTCACCGTCATCGACCTACGTATGATCGCCCTGTGAGATGTCGAGTTGCGAAGACGACGACGAAGTTCAGGTGCAATCGGTCGTCTCTTGCCTCCTTTTAACGGTACATTCGTATTATTAAGACCTATTATGTCAGTTGACCCCCAGCATATTGATAAGTGTTCGAAGTTGGACGACTTTCGAGTGAAAAATTAACAAACAATAACCGAACGGCTGGGCGAATGGATAAACGGGTGCAGACCACGGGAGTTTCGGGTGCGGCGCCTCTATTTTTTGGCGAGAACATGTGAAGTAGTTCGGAGATTGACTGACTAAACGGAGGCGTTTAGCGCGACGGTGTGTTTGTGTTTGTGCATGTGTGATGGAGAATGAAAGACGACACACGATGACGTCTTGGGGTGGAGGGGCGTTCCAATTCTTGAAGATCCGACCGAGAAATAAGAATAAAAATGGCGCGAAGAGACAGAGGTAAGTTAAGACTCTCGAATACAAGTATTGGAGTTTTCAATTAGTTACATATTAAACAGAAACGCATATAATTTATATTTATAATTCGAGATTTTATTAAAATGAGCTTAAAAGATATTTTAAAGTTGATTTCGATCTACTTAAATATTCAGTAGTCAAAAGTGGTGCTATTTTTTTCGAGTAGGTTTCATTGTTGTGTCAAGAGCTAGCTTTTGATTGCCAAGAAAATAAATTGTTTAAGATTTCAATACGGAAAGAAAGAAATAATAGTGTCCCGAATTATCCAACAAGTTGGTAGCTTAGGATTTTCTCGTATTCTCATCTAATATATTTGTTAAAGTAAAATGGAATCGAAAATAAAAGATGTGAATTATGGGAAACACTATAAAGAATGAAAAAACTTACTGAAAACGTGCAAATAGATGATAGTACTAAGTATTTATTGGCATAATTTTTTGGTCATTACATTTAAGCCATAATTGGCCTATTTTGCATCCTCTATAAATGGGGTGTCGTTATCCATCCAATTCTTTTGGTGAATGTACTTAAGTGTCACTTGTCACATCTTCTACATGAAGGTGTTGCAATACATCCCATGCAGTTCAGATGCTTTTGCTGGTAATATCTAATTAGAATACCTGTTGTTAAGAGTAAATTGCTTCTTCTTAGCCTCAGATACTGTGTTGCAGTACTTGCGTTTGAGTAGTTTAAAATTATGTTCGGTTAGTATTGCTGTCATCTTCATCTTTTAATAAATTTTTGATGAATTTGAAAATTTGTTCCGATATGGCAGTTATGATAAGTTTTAAAAAGATCTCACGTCCATACGTTACCTTTCGCGCAATATTTTTCACCAGACTATCAGCCATATCGTTGCCAAAGTTGTTGTCATGTCCCCCAATCTATTGCATTGTGACATTGTTGTTTAAACCTGCGTTCGTAATGTTATATTAAACAGTCTAGTACGAGGGTAGCCGATTTTATTTCAGGAAGAGCAAATAAAAAAAAAATTTATTATCAAAATAGTTTTATTGCTTTTCCAAATATTCTCCTTGAAAATCGACTTTTGCATTCGTTTAAACCAATTCGAAAAGCATTTCTGCCTCAACTGCCGCTTCCGGCGTAGAAAACCGTTGACCACGAAGTTTATTCTTCACGTGTGGGAACAAAAAGAAATCACAGGGTGCTAGATCAGGGCTGTACGGCGGATGGCTCATCAATTCAATGTTTTGCTCGGTCAAATATTCAATTGTTTGAACCGAACTGTGAGAGCTAGCATTGTCATGGTGGAGAATGATCTGTCGTTTTCAGTCTGTTTTTCTTATTTCTTCAAAAACTTTCGGCAAACAAATAGTTGTGTACTATTCGGAATTGACCGTTCTACAACTCTCTAAAGGCACGGTCGCAACGTGACCGGGTTTTCAGAAAAAAGCAGGCGACCATTTGTTTGATGTACTTCGAGCGCGAACAACTTTTGTTAGTTTTGACCCATCTTGAAATACCCACACAGTCGACCGTTGTTTGCTATCGGGCTCATAGGTATAGACTTAAGATTCGTCACCTGTGACGAATTTATTAATGTTCTTTGAAGCACCGCTACTGTATTTTTGTGCATTTCCTGGCACCAGTCGACGCGAGTCTTTTTTTAAGCGATTTTCAAATTATGGGTACCCAACGTGAACATAGCTTCTTAACGGCTAAATGTTCATGCACGATCTCATGCACGCTGGTGTTACTAATACCTAGAGGTGCCTCGATCTCTCGGTATGTCATATGACGGTCTTGCATTATCAATTCAGACACTGCATTAATGTTTTGACACAACAACATTTGTGGGACGACCTTCACGAAATCCATCATCCAAAGAACGCCGTCTAAGTTAGAATTCACTATACCGACGATATACTGTAGTTTTCGATGGTGCTACATCGCCATATAAAGAATTCAGCTCGTCGATGCATTCTTGTTGAGATAATCCACGCCGAAAGTTACGAAAAATAATTTCACAAAAATGTTCGCGAGTTAATGCCATTTTTTCGCTGACATAAAATTTTCAAGTTACTGTCAGCAATAGAAATATCAACCGGATAATAACCCTGGCAAGGTAAATATATTGTCAAAAATGACAAATTTTACGATGCAATCATCAGATCGGGGGCAACACTAACAGTGTTGTCAGTTCCCGAAATTTAAACGGCTACCCTCGTAACAGGTTTACTCAAGATTGTTATCACCTGCTTGCTATTGTTATATTTTTGGCCTTTATACAAAAGTTAGTTGTTGTTTGGCCAGCCAGGGTTAGTGTAACTATCTCTATTTAAAAAATAGTCTTTTCCTAAGTGGTAAAATTCCTTTAAGTTGCAACTCTTTAGGGTATAAAGTAGTTCCTAGGCGTTTATATGCTTTGGGTTGGCTCACGAAGAAGAAGAGGTAGTAACGCATTTTTCATGGATAAATGTGGGTGGTTCTCTGTCAATTTCGGTACAAAAGAAGGGCTGTCTTAAGCAGGCATCTACCTACCTACCATCACACTCCACATTGTTCTAGTGCTTCGTTTTCATTGATGCCAAAGACCACTTTTACGAAGTCACATATGTTTAGTCTGTCAGAGCATTTTTTGTCAGGTTTAGTATTGTTTAGTAATTTTGATTCCAACATTTTTCTACTTAATGGATATGCATACCACCTTTGAAGATATAAAAAGAATTAAAGATTTCGCAACGTGAAGAAAGAAGGTTACAATTTTAATTCTCTATAAATACGATATAATAATATAAGAAATAAGATAGAATTCTCACCCCACAGAAGAAAAGTTAGGAATCAAATTCAATTGCCTTATTGCCGAAAGTACCTGTTGCTTCAAAAAGAGAAGCACGTGGAAATAGAGTACGAATGTGAATAAAATTTGAGAAACTAACCAGCATCCGTGGCTGATAAACATTGGGAATGTAATTACCAATCTTCATCTTGGCTTCCGGGTTGGAACCGCGTCTTTGTCAATACCGGCAACGACGTTTCCTCATCACTTGTATGGGACATCTCCAGGGTTTAACAGTAGTTCTGATACTGTAATTATTAATATTCCCGCAATTTCTTTAGGCCTAGTGATGTGTTTATTATGTCTGGTCATGCAACTAAGTATCCTTCTTCTCTAATTTGGTATTTTAATTTCTAATGTATTTTCAAAAACTTTAGAATTATTTGAAATATTCTTTTTAATTCTGGTCAAGTATACGCTGTAGGTGTTATTAGTTATGTGTGAAGTATGATTACAAACATAACCGATGTACAAATCTGCCTGAAATATTTTCTGGTGAAACAATTATTTTCTAGAATAAATATTAGGTATAGATATTGTTCTACTTGAAATGGTTATTTATGTATTTTGTTAAAACTTCCTGAGTTTCCCCCAAGTTTTAATGTGAAAGCGAAATTTAAGCTGTAATAATAATGAAATTAATTGAGTAAGACATTTCTCTATCTCTTTACTTGCCCCATATAACGCTTTACTCTATTTGTTCGTTTGAGTAAATATTATCATCTTTGTACTTCGCACTTGTAAGTATTCCCAAAGCTCCACAAATAAAATACCAACAAAAGAACATCAATGGAAACAAGTTTAAAAGAATTTTTAATTGCGATCAACATTTCTGCTCTAAATTAACTATACTAGTACAACCGACTAAATACATTCCACGCAAGAAACTAAAAGTCATTAAAACGGTATGTTACTAACTACCATAAAAGACAAAGGCTAACCTTTGACCATTGATAGATGTCAATAAGGAACCTATCGATAAATTATATCGACTTCCTCAATTAAACTCGAAACCGAGGTAAATTATATTATGAGACCGATTAAGGCGAGCATTTTTCCATTTTCTTGCTCTATGCTTAGTTCTTCGTATAATTCAACTGGTCGAAAAAAAATTAACGCGGGGAAAAATCGTAATTATATTGATGTGAGCGACCTCTGCCGGATAATTTACTCGTTCACAATGTTATATAGTGTTTTGTTTTTCTCATTCGAATAGTCGAGTTACTTGCGCGTATTTACGCAGAAGATGATTTTGCTTAATTAATCTCCAGGAATTGTGCACTTACAATATAATAGTACTAATAGGTTAATTAGCTTGGACGTACATGGCCGTGAGTGGTTGTATAAAGATTAGAACACAATATGAATCATTAATACAGTCAATTCTATTACAAATATGCTAAGTCATACAGAAATATTGCTAGAAAGTCGAGTACCTTAAGCGTACAATATTTCAACTGCTGTGTGTGTAATATACATACGTACACTTCTATAAAACGAGGAAAGAAAGATTTATATACCATCGAATATTTGAGTACATATTAGAATTAGAGCTTACTCCAATTTGCATACACAGTCTGTCGCAGAGAAAACCGAACTCTTTAAAAATAAAAATAAAAGCTAACTATTTTGGTAAAATTAATTTATTTTATTCAAAGTAGTCGCCTTGAGCTTCAATACAACGTTCTGCATGATAAATTAACATGTCGAATGTATGTTTAAGTTCATCTTTAGAGATGTCCTCCAAGATCCGCGTCTCAATGTCTTTTTAATGGCTTCGACGTCGGCATAACGCTGTCCTGTCATCAGCGAATGTAGTTTGGAGAATAGATAGAAATCATAATCACTGAAGGTTGATATATAACCCCTTGCCACATTAATTTTTGTGTTCTGTATACGTATTTCGTCAACTTGTTGGTACATACAAGTTGTCGCACCTGGAAAACTACGGCAAAAATACCAGTACGAAAACAAATTCCGCACACGATCTGTACCGTTGAAAGCCAAAACCTACACTGAGTGAGAGCGTGCGTTTTGGCTTTCAACGGTATAGAACGTGTGCGCACACTGAGTGAGAGTGCGCGGTTTGGCTTTCAACGGTACAGATCGCGTACGGAATTTGTTTTCGTACGGGTATTTTTGCCGTAGTTTTCCGGGCACGACAGTGTTTAATTATCTGCTGATGATGATAACTCAGTTGATGAAATATGTATACAGAACACGAAAATTAATGTGGAAATGGGTTATATATCAATATTCAGTAATTAAGTTAATCAACCACAGGCTCCATCAAAATTAGCTTCAAGATAGAAATCACAAGGATGAATACGTATAATTAAGAAAATGATATACATAAAAAAAGACCAAAACACAATAAATGATAGAAGAAATATTATTAATCTCAATACCTATAACATGTAACGCCCAGTCTTATGCTCAATAGGATGGTAAATAAATGCCCATATCCTTATCTAATCAGCGATCCTTTCGCTTGACCTTTAGGGTGATACCTAATTCAAAAAGTATACTAATAATAAGTTGCAAAAGAACGCCACAATATTGTTATCCTGAAAGCTCGTATTCCAATATTTACGCAAAGATGGATCAAAAACACATACGTTCGTTATTCAGTTAACTAAAACCATAAATTGAAAGGGAATGCCTTACGTTAGTGTTCTAATCTATAATATAAATATAAAAAAATAATAATAATCCCCTCCTATACGTATAGTTGTTTCACATTTGTGGTACAAAAGAGAAATACGACATTGACTTTTTAATCCACGAAAAAAAAACGCTTATTATTAGGGCTAAAAAATTAGAAAACTACCGGAAATAACTCCCAATCAAAATATGAACAATAATCTTACGATTTGATTAATTAAAACAAAATTAAAATATCGACGTAATCTATAATCGATGGTAATGTTTCTTCGACTAATGGATACGAGAGGGCGTTCACAAAGAACAATAAAAATGTACTCCATCGATTGTAATAAGCAGCAATTACCATAAAATTGTAACTTAATATCTTAAAATGAAATTAAAAAAGTAAATTGTCTGCATCTTCCTGTATATACGAGCATACAAAAACGGATATTTACAAATGTACATGCAAGTATACTTGATACGAGATAAAAGAAAAGAAAATAACAGATGTTGTTTTTAGAAAGCATTAACTAAAAACATTTAGAATGAATACGTCTTTTGTCAAGTACATGTGTAAAAATTGTTATTTAAAAAATGCTTCTGTGTTTGTAAATTTTACAATATTAAGCAAAAATATATGTAACTGAGAAAGGTATTGCTGGTTGAGGGAAAGAAATAACTTGAAAAATGTTTCATTATCCCAGTGCTCGTAATTTCCCATAAAGAAATAAAGATTATATTTAGAACAGAACGAGCGACATATTAAAAAAGAAAAGAATACGTTTATTATACGAGTATGAAAATATAATACCGCCAATGGATTGGATTTATAATATTTTTACAGATTCACCAGATTTGCATGCCATTACCATTACCAATACTAGAAATGTGTGGATATGTATGTATGTAGATGCTAAAAATTGTCTTAGAATTATTAGCTTAACCAGTGTTGAAATTTTTCAAATTAACGCAAATTGTATTTATAGAAATGATTCGTTTAAGCCCGAAAGGAATTTCTTTCTCATATAGTATTTTGCTTCTGTGCTCAATAATGAACAAAAAACAAGAAATAATTTAGTAGCTAAATCTTTTAGTAATTGCTTGATTAATAAATTGATATGTTTGTAACCAAAGAAATTATGTATGAAATATATTCAAAATGTGTAAGTAATTTGTATTGATATTTTTTCTTTTAAATACATAGAATTTATCGCACATTCCCAGACTAACCTCTTCGTATTACTAAGTAAAATTTTTAATGCGACAATTGTCATAGCACGCCTTTGATTATGTTACTAGACTAAAAAGGACGGAAAATTCAAAAACTAAGTATTAAACCTAAACGAAAGGTCATCCAACGCCTTTCCAAATTAAACGCTATTTGATTATTGTTTATAAAAAGTTTCCCACTTTCTATATTACTGTAAAAGTGTAGCAAATTGATTTTGTATGGGATAAACATTTATTAAAGCTAAAGAAAGACCTTCGCCCCGTAGAAATGTTAATAACAGAGAACATTGCTATTGTTACAGATTTAGGACTGTCTAACCGTCAAACAAATGTTAAGAAAATACTTTCCGAACATCAATATCATGATTTTTTGCAAGTATCAGTTTTCTAAAGATGTGTACTTTTATTAAATTTATTCAATGCCAGCACCATATTGATTGTGTATATATGTATGTACGTTCTTGGAACTTTGTGAATCGAATAAGGAAGATGTTTTGCTATTGAACGCGATTTGTAAAGGGCAATAAAGTTCTATTTTGATCCTTTATTGAAGATAAAGTTCATGGAATGACGAAGATCGTACGGAGGTGTTCAGTGTCTCAATCGAAGGACAGGATTATAGCAAGATTTTTCTGAGATTGTGGAGGAATATTTGTATACTAAATATACATATTAGTCTACATATACGAGGGTAGTTTGACAAGTAGTGAAAAGAAAAACGAATTTTTTAAATACCAAATAATTTTTATTTTTCAATATATTCTCCTAAAAGAGCAATACATTTATTCCAACGGAGCTCCAATGCCCTTATGCCATCTCTAAAATGCGATTCCGGAAGGCTTGCGAAATATTCATTTACGAAGATGATAAGCTCGTTGTTAGATGAAAATTTCTTTCCACCAAGTGTCGTTTTCAATTTTGGAAGAAGGTAGAAGTCGGAAGGGGCTAGCTCCTGCGAATAAGGCGCATGCGGTACTGATTGGAAATGTAACTCGTGGATTTTGGACATTGCAACTGTGCTGGTATGCGAGGGTGCGTTGTCTTGGTGAAACAGAATCTTTTCTTTGCCATTCCTGGCCGTTTAGCACGAATCTCAAGATTTAATTTTTGTAGAAGTTCTGTATAATATTGTCCGTTTATTGTGGCACCTTTCTGAAGATAATCAATGAGCAAAATGCCCTTTGAATCCTAAAAAATTGATGCCATCACCTTGTTTGCGATAAAGTGGTTTTCGCTTTCTTTGGAGGTGCAGAACCACGTTCTAACCATTGTTTCGACTTGTTTAGTTTCGGGTGTACTGTAGTGTATCCAAGTTTCATCGCAAGTAACAAATCGCCTACAAAAATCAACCGGATTCCGCTTATAAAGGTCCAAACACTCATTGGAAATGCGCAAACGAGTGAACTTTTAATCAGTCGTAAGCAATCGCGGCACCCATCTTGCCGAAAGCTTGGCTCAATTCTTTCGTTAAAATGTGGTGTACGCCTTCTGTTGAAATGCTTACCATGTCTGCTATCTCTCTCACTTTGAGTCGTCGATCTTGCGTAATAATATTATGGATTTTTATAATCATTTCCTTAGAAGTCACGACTTTGGGTGCTCCAGAGCGCGCTTCATCAACACAGCTTGTTCTACCACGTTTAGATTCATTTAACCATCTACTTATTGTGGCGGATGATGGAGCAGTTTCACCTAATGTTTCCCGTAACTCATCTTTTATTTCGGTAGCTTTTATACCCTTAATTACGAAGTACTTAATCACCGCACGATACTTTGCTTTTTTCATTTTAACAAAACGACGTGTTGCTTCTTTGTCAATCAGCTGTCAAAAATAAACTAATCAACCGATTTATCTAAATATCGGAATGTAAGCATATAAATAGGCCACCTAAATTACAGTGCATTTGTTTTACCAATTAGAGCGCCACCTATGTGTCATTCTCACTACTTGTCAAACTATCCTCGTACTTCTATATAAAGCATATGATTGAACAATAATAATAATAATAAAAAGAATAATAATAATAATACTTTTTAGGACATTCCGTTTATCTCAAATCTATACTAATAAAAACCTAAATACCTATTTTTACCACCACTCAGCACAAAAATGATGTGTCATAAACTTTAATTTACAGACTCTTTTCCATATTTTAACCTAATTCACTATCCCAAGAACTAAGCTAATTAACTAAAATGTTAGTCAACAAGTACTCCAAGTAAGATTTCTATCTTATTATAAACCAACATCTCAACCGAGAGCCGTTAAACTTCGGTTCTCAATCTTCTATTTCTAATGCCCACATACTTTACATTCAAGGTATAACGAACCGTATCAGAAGAATCCTTGTAACATCAAAACCCTATTCTAACGAATGACTTGTCTGTTAAAGACCATAACTATTTAGAAATTCCTGCTGTTTTCAGGATTTCATGCCCGTGTGGTAGTATGTTGGCGAGACAAAGTGTTCGGTTGGCACTCGTGTTGCTGAATACGAGCGATGTTCTAGGATATCGGAGGCGGTTGAGTTTGCATTTACACAGGTGGGACATTTGATTCTGTCTAGATTCTTTCCCACATATTATATTCGTGAAATCCTTGAATCTCTAGAAATTCAAAAACTCCTTAACAATATTAATTATGATGACAGCCATCCTTTATACAATACATGGCAAATAAAGAAATGTTTTCACGGATAACTATCATGGGCTACTCATGAGTAGACATAAGCAATATAGCAAATCCCAGTCAAAATATTAGTTTCAATATTATGTTAAATGCGTTATAATTCACACCAATAATATTCTAAAGTATGGTAAATATTTACCGTACGAAAAAGCCAGACAAACAAATGCACTGTATATATTTATTTTGATTTTTCCTTTACAATTCATGTATTCAAGAATGTATCCCGATAGGAATTTTAAATCAGAAATGCTAAATCATTCTCAGTAAGTTTTTCTCATCTTTTCGATTTCGCAATCACAACGGTCCTAATTATTCTTGACATATCAATCAGTCAACGGATCATCGTAATGATTGGAGACAACAATGAAAAAAGACAATCGTTGACAATTGTCAATTTGAAATAGATCCATCTATGTGGCGTTCCCAGTAGGTACTTATCCTGGTACGAACTACAAATCAAGCGCGCATATATAAAATTCTATTAGCTTACTGCCGGTAATGTCGTTCGATGTAGGTCCGCTTGTCACATGGGTAATTGACTTCGACATGATTGAATTTTTAGATTGTACACATTTTATCGGGACAATCTTGAATTATTATTTAGCTTCTGGTCTGCTACATACATACATAGATGATATTAATACGGTTGGTATGTGTGTAGTTCTTCGTTGTGAATCAATAATATGCATTATGCATATTGCTGTGTTGACAATGATATGGAATAATTGATTATCTTTTCTTAGAATTACGAAATTAAACATATTAAATCTTAGTGTGCTGATTTACGGTGTGATTATTTGAAAGTAGCTGAAATACGGCTTGATTAATAGAAATGAAGTCTATTATCAGATAATAAAAGTTGAAATAGAAAAACATCAGAAATTTAGATGCCGAAAAGTGCTGAAATCTTTTGTAATAAGTTTTGATTAATTATTTGATGAGATATTTGCCCTCATTGAATAATTCTTTCAATTTTGAGAGTTACATGAATCATTTCCGTATTCGTTTACGCCAATTAAAACAGAACCCAAGTTTTCTTTATTCAAAGTTGAGAACAATGAGTTGTTCTTACGAACGTAAAATACCGCTCAGAATAAGTTCCACCCATTCGGAGGATGAATTTTGTAGCTTAACCTGAAACGTCTTTGCACTGTAAACACGGAATTGCCCTTCGCAAACTCGAGAACACAAAATGATTTCTGCTGCGGAGTAACCATTTTAAACATATGATGGTTACCAAGAAAAACAGGAGACAACTGACATCTAGCGGCTATTAAATAAACTAGAAAACGTATTCGTTTCTCCAATAGCCGAGCCGAGGTGCAATGATCGATAGTTTGGACAAAATAATACTTTATAATACGTATATTCTTTTTGAAACAAGCTGTATTTTGTTTGTCAGATATATGTACATATGCACAAATACAATAATATGATTTAAGATATATTGCGACGTTTGAATTCTCATTGTACACCTATAAACGTTGTATATGTTAAACATAGGCTGCGGTAGAAGAAACGCATGTCTTTCTAGTAGAAATAACTCAGTATATTTTAAAGTTAAACAAAATTTATTATTAAGAAAAATTTGAAATGAAATTTATCTGCTTCCACCATTACTTCGAAGTCTCTTCATTAGCAATTGTTTCCTGTTGTTTTCGAGATTTTCATTGATTGATTTCAATTTTTCAAACTACTACTAGTGCTTCGTTTTCCCAAGATTGCACTGATTTTTCGCGTCACATCCGACATATATTGTGTTACTAGTTTTTGTTAACTAGTTTGTATTCGTATAAATATATCGCTTTTTTGTCCTTTACCCATGACATTTTCCGGTACAGAAAGTTCCGCAAAAATTAAGCGCAATTAACACTTACTTAATCGGTGGTTTAAGAGTATTAAGTACCTATTTTAACTCTACTGAATCAAAAAACTAAAATAAGTTGCACATCTGTACTTGTTGATGGTTGAAATACGGTTGGTAGAAAATTATTATTCAATTTCATTTAGACGACGGATTATATTCATTGGTATATGTTTACTGAGTTTACTTAAAATAAACGAATGTTACATGCGGCCAAATGCCTTAGAAAAGTCTGTATAAATTGTATCAATTTGGTACAAGTGAGTGAAATGACATAGATTTGTCACTGTAGAACGTTCCTTAATGAAACTGAAGGGTGTTTCAAATTGCGCGTTTTTTTCTTAAAGAATAAATAAAATATAGATGACGCACTGAATTTGTCTGGGTATGTAGGCATCTAAAAACTGCGTATGACATTTATAAAAATGGTTTCGTACACGGTACAACAACGCGTTCAAATTGTTGAATTATTTTATGAAAATCAGCGTTCTGTGAAAAGAGTTTTTAGAAAATTACGTGAATTTTATGGTTTACATAATCGTCCATCTGAAAGCACTATTGGTCGAATTATTAAAAAAATTCAAAAGACCGGTTCCGAGGAAGATAAAAAAAGTGAAAAATACAGTCGTAGTGGTCGTTCACAAGAAAATATTAGTTTGGTTCGTGAAAGTGTTGCTGAATATCCTGAAATGTCCATTAGACGACGTTCACAATAACTTGGACTTAGTGGATAAACAGCATGGCGTATTTTACACAAGGATTTAGCTCTGAAGGCATATAAGGTTCAAATAACATAGGAACTGAAACCACTAGATCATTTAAAACGTCGTTCATTTGTCAATTTCATCAATAAACAACCAGCTGATTTTTCTCAAAAAATAATGTTTGCCGATGAGGCACATTTTGAAGTTGATGGCTATGTTAATAAACAAAATTGCCGTATCTGGGGTGAGGAAAATCAACGAATTATACATGAGAAACATATGCATCCTAAACGAGTTACTGTTTGGTGTGCATTATGGTCAGGTGGTGTAATTGGACTTTACTTTTTTGAAAATGCTGCTGGTGAAGGTGTAACTGTCAATGGTGATCGATATCGTCGGATGATAATCAAATTTTTGTGACCTGAATTAATGAATATTGATCTATAGGATATGTGGTTTTAACAGGATGGCGCTGCACCTCACTTTGTACACGAATCAACTGATTTATTGAGAGAAAAATTTCCTGGACGTGTAATCTCATGAAACGGTTATATTAATTGGCGACCAAGATCATGTGATTTGACACCGTTTGACTATTTTATTTGGGGTTATGTGAAAAGTTAGGTTTATGAAAACAATCCACAATCAATTCCTGCTTTGAAAGATGAAACTATTCGTGTCATTGGTGAGATAGAGCCTCAATTACGTCAAAATATCATTTTAATAAAAGAATGGACGTCTGTGGAGCTGCAAGAGGAGGCCATTTGGCAGATATTATTTTTCGGATATAAATGCCATAACTGATACTTCAATTACCAATAAAAAGTTTTTGAAAGTGAATGCAAATTATGTGTTTTATTTATTCTTTAAAAAAAACGCGAAATTTGAAACACTCTTTATGTTGATGGATTCACAGTTGATTTTCTACGCGATCGGAAAACAAATCAAAAAGTATTGCCTCAAATATTTTAGGATAATTGAAATTATATATCTGTTACCAGACAAATGTACAGGAGTTATCCGTAACATTTTCCCTGTTTCGGGATACTTTCTCGCGTTTAATATTAAATTAAATATATGCTAAAAGGAGTTTAACAACACATGAAAGTATACCATCTTTAATTATAAAACTAGAAATCGAATCGGGACCCAAATATTATGAATAGAACATTGTAATACTTTCCCTTAATAAAATATTGTGCTATAAAATCATTTTATACTTTCAGAATAACCTTGTACAGACCGATAAAAGAGATAATATATCTGAAAGTGTCACTGTGAAATAGGCCTTATAAGAGTATCATACAAAGTAAGAATTATAAATTATCATGCTAATATATTGAATGCCTAACTTATAAACTCTTTCTATACACACTCAGTCATAAAATCTATTAATATTCTATTTGAAATTTATGCACATAAATATCATTATCTTCTACTTATAAAAACGGTAATATAAACATGCAATGTATACCGAGATTACTACTATATTATCCTTATTACATGTAGAACCTACTCAAAAGCAGTATAATTACCATTAACATTTTATCTAAAGAATTCTTTAATTTTATTTATAATTATCTTATTAATAAACTGTAATTATTATAGGTAATAAATTTAAGCATACATTGGGATGTAGCAATGTAAGACCGTTTCACTCTTTAATAATAATCACTGTTCGCGATTAATTCTCGAGCTTGCAGCCGTGAACGTAAATCATGTTCCGTACAACGTGACACAAGTTACGTAAAATGTTTTTAATTGTCGTACATACATCGAATGTTTTTGAAACTTTGTAAGCATACAATATGGCAATGAAATTTGATATAATTTAATAATTTGGATAATCATACGTTTCTTTTGTTGTTTTTAATTGAACTAAGTTAATTTTCTTTTTAAAACAATACTAAAAGATTTGATTTTTTCAATTTTTATTTTTGACCTATATGTAAAATACTCTCACTTCGTTGAAATAGAAATTTTCGAAATTGAATTAGAAAATAGTTGGAAATATATTTTATCAATCCTATGAAACTTTATGCATGAAGATGAATGCATAACTACGTGGTTTAAGAGATAATAACGCGTGTTTTTTCGGATAAATAAAACAGTTAATTTTTCAACAGCCTCTTGCTCACTCAACACACTTATCCTAAAGATTCTCCGAATTAGACGTGCCCTAAGTTTTCGAAATAGCTATTTTCAGTTGCGATTGTCTAGGAATTTGATGAAAACTTCTTCTTTTCTCTACTAAATGAGGTCGTTTCTAGTAGTTGATGTGGAGGTCGTTTTGTAAAATTCCATTAGACTAAAGAATGTCTAAATTTCACACTATTGTATATTTACTGCGTGTGTTTCTGCAATATTGTTTAATATTCTCGATATAATATTGGGTCTGGGAAAAAGTTCGCGGCGTTTTTCCCGATAGATGGCATTGGTTGCCGATAACTAAAGAACAACAAGTCACAGCGACACCACCGACGGCTCGTTTTTTAGATGACCTTCCGAACGTTAGTTTGAGCGTAGAAACATTGTAATCGGTGCAGTGGTTGGAAAGTTATTCGCACTTGAAAATGGAGAAGAATAATGAGAAATTTCGCTATATTCTGCAATATTATTATGATAAGGGGAAGAACGCTGCGCAGGCTTGTGATAAAATTTGTGCTGTGTACGGTGAAGGTACTTTATCAAAATCTGTTGCGCGGAAATGGTTCGCTCGCTTTCGTTCTGGAAATTTCAATGTGAAAGATGAGTCACGCTCCGGTCGTCCAATCACTGAAAAACCTGATGAAATTCTTGAAAAAGTCCAACAAGATAAGCATATCAGCAGTGTCGATATTGGCATGGAGCTAGGCATTGACCACAAAACTGTTTTGAACCATTTACACAAAGCTGGTTACAAAAAAAAGCTTGACGTATGGGTTCCTCATGAGTTGAGCGTGAAAAACATGATGGACCGAATTAACATCTGCGATGCGCTGCTGAAACGGAATGAAATCGAGCCGTTTCTGAAACGTTTAATAACCGGAGATGAAAAATGGATTACGTACGATAATCGGAAGCGTAAAAGATCGTGGATAAAGGATGGTGAGCAGTCACAAGCGTTCGCTAAGCCAACATTGACGCCAAAAAAAGTGATGCTGTGTGTATGGTGGGACTGGAGGGGAATCGTCCACTACGAGCTACTTCCAACTGGTCAGACGATTGATTCTCAACTCTACTGTGCACAACTAGAGAGATTACGCCAGGCGATTGAAAGAAAACGGCCCGAATTGATTAATAGGAAAGGTGTTGTCTTCCATCATGACAACGCCCGACCACACACTTCTTTGATGACCCGTCAAAAATTGAGAGAGTTTGGTTGGGAAGTTTTGATGCACCCACCTTACAGTCCGGATATAGCACCCTCTGACTATCATCTGTTTCGATCTCTGCAGAACTGTCTCAATGGAATTAAGTTGGTTTCAAAAGAAGCCTGTGAAAACTACTTGATTCAGTTTTTCGACCAGAAACCACAGAAGTTTTTCACCGATGGGATCATGGATCTACCAAAAAAATGGCGAAACATTGTCGATAATAATGGAGCATATTCGGTTTAAATGAATTCGTCCACGCGCCATGCGGGGACCAGTTGAATTTTACTGAAAAAACGCCACGAACTTTTTCCCAGACCCAATATTAAAAGACTATGGCTATCTTAATTGCGTTTGTATTTAATTTTGTGGGTCTATACTTTTCTTTCCATGGTCTTATGCTTGGTTTATTCATTATAAGTTTAATGATCCTTTTACCTAAAGAGTGTCCTCAATTTACCTTCAAGAGATGTTTTTTACTTGGCAGTATTGTTGGAGACGAATGAATTTTTTTCCGAATTATTTATCATTGATGTGTTTTTTTCACGTATTCTATTTTTATTTCATTACATTTTTTATATTATTTATTGCATTTTAATAATAGCTATTTTGTTTGTAGTCGCCGTTCAAATTTAAACATTTCACCAGCTTTTCATGCTTTCCAAACATATTTAGTTGCCGACAATTTGTAGAACCAGACACCAATGCTCTCTCTCAGTTCTGTGTACTACACGATGGTAATCACTCGAGGCTATAAAGCGGATGTTCAAAAACTTCCCAATTAAAGTCTGAAGCAAGTGGACGCAGCAGCATGTGGACCTGCGCTATCATGAAGAAATATGATATAATGCCGCTGGACAACATCCACGTAGACAGTAGGCCGCTGCGTTTATGATATCTCTTCCAGGCGTGTAGTTGATAAGTAAGACGTCATTTCGATCTCGAAAGATTGTAGTCATAACCCTTTTGGTGTTTAGAATTTGTTTGATTTTGATGCAGATCGGGAATGATACCATTTCATATATATATAATCAATGAACCCCATCCAGCATTCGGTGTAGAGT
This sequence comes from Dermolepida albohirtum, assembly GCA_031893035.1. Taxonomy (NCBI): domain Eukaryota; kingdom Metazoa; phylum Arthropoda; class Insecta; order Coleoptera; family Scarabaeidae; genus Dermolepida; species Dermolepida albohirtum. The sequence continues at coordinate 767,921 of JAVIWB010006574.1, read as the reverse complement.
TAGTCTATTTTTCTATTTTCCACTCACAAATTTGCGCCACTTGTTTTTGTTTTCGTTTTGAGTCAAAGTGTTGGCCTTCATCCACGACGTATACCTTTCAATTAGAATCTTCTCCATCATCTCATCCCACGTTTCTCTCGGTCTACCTCGTTTTGTCCTAGCCGGGTTTCTTGATTCCCATACCTGCCTTACCGGCAAACTTGCATCCATCCTCACTAGACGTCCCCACCGGCTGAGCTGTCGCCTCTCTATGAATTCCGCAATGGATTCTACCTGTAGTTCTTCCCTTATTTTATCAATACTTAGTCTTTCCAATCTTGTAATCCCCAGTATTCTTCTCAGGTATTTCATTTCAATAGCTTGGATTTTACTTTTTTGTTTCCTATTCAAAATTCATGTTTCGCATCGATAGGTCAATATTGGTCTAGCAATCGATTTATAAACTTTTATTTTAGTTGCCTGGGACACTTCTTTTTACCTATAATTGTTTTGTTTATTGTGTAATAGGTTTTTATGGCGCTTTCAATTCTTCCGTTGCTCTCCATCTCTTGATCACCCGTTCTTTCTATAATCGAGTCCAAATATTGAAAGCTATCTACTTGTTCTATTTTCGTATTACCTACCTTCATATTTATGTTTCGTTTCTCTTCCGTTATTACCATCGCTTTTGTCTTGTTCTTAATTTTTCATTCCACACTTGCATACTGTGTTGGAGGTCCATTTCACTACTCTATTAATTATATAATAAAATAATAATAATAATATACAACGTGTTTCAAAAGGACTATACATATTACAAAGTATTATTTTGTCCAAACTATCGAGCGCTGCGCCTCGGCTTAACGAATACATAGTCTAATTTATTTAATAGCCGCTAGATGTCAGTTGTCTTCTGTTTTTCTTGGTAACCGTCATATGTTTAAAATGCCTACTCCGCAGCAGAAATTATTTTGTGTTCTCGAGTTTGCGAAGTGCAATTCCGTGATTACAGTGCAAAGATGTTTCAGGTTAAGCTACCAAATTGATCCTCCGAATGGGTGGAACATTCCCAGATGGTATCGACAGTTTGTAGATACAGGATGTGTATGTTAAGGAAAGTGTCCTGGCCGCCCTCTTGTTTCTGAAGAAAATGTTGCACGAATTCAAACTGCTTTCCAACGTAATCCTTCAAAATCAAATCGTCGTGCTAGTCGGGAGTTACAACTGCCTACAACAACAATTTGGCCTGTTTTGAGACGTCGGTTGATTATTAAAACGTATAAGTTACAGTTGTTACAACCTCTACGTCCTGATGACAAACGGAAACGTGTGACATTTTGTAACGAGATTCATGATGCTATTAACAATGATAACACTTTCGCACAACGCATCGTGTTCAGTGATGAAGAGGTAAGCAAACACAATATTCGAATTTGAAGTCTACAGAACCCACATGCAGCCATTGAACATGTACGAGATTCGCCTAAAATCAATGTGTTTCGTGCAATATCCCGATCATCTGTTCACGACCCATTCTTCTTTTATGGAAACACGGTTAACGGTCAGCAGTACCTCGCTATGTTACAAAACTGGTTGTTTCCGAGGCTGCATTTTTCAACAAGTCGGGGCCCCCCTCACTGGAGTCGCCAAGTGCTTGAATATCTGAATGAAACTCTATCGAACCGTTGGATTGGTCGTCAAGGAGCTGGCGACTTAGCATGTTTCAGCTGGGCCCCACGGTCACCGGATTTGACACCGTGTGACTTCTTCCGGTAGGGTTTCGTTAAAGACAACGTTTATGTACCACCACTCCCACAGAACCTGGAAGAGTTGAAGAACCGGATCCGTACTGCCATAACATCAGTGACGAAGGACATGTTTGCCCGAGTATGGGAGGAATTTGAGTATCGATGTGTCGCTGATGGAGGACATGTTGAACATCTGTAATCTGAACTTGAGAGGTTCGTAAATATGTTTGTAAAGTTTCATATTCGTATGTCTTAAAGTTTAATAAATATATGCGTATACGAAATACGTATATTCCTTTTGAAACATCCTGTATGTCTGCATGCGAATGAAGTTGGTATTAATTTAATTTATTAAGGCTTAAGTAATCATTTCAATACATTTGATAAATCATTTAGAAGTCCAAAGTAGACGCACAACATTTATTTTATTACGGTTAGTTCAAAATTACTCATCTTATTTATTATATAACATTTGCTCAAACCAACGTGAAGTTTGTTCACAACTTAAATTAAATTCGAATTCTTTACTTATGTACAAAAACAACTCAATCTCTTTTTACATAACTATGGTATATATATATATATATATATATATTTGTTATTTCATATATATATATATATATATATATATATATATATATATATATATATATATATATATATTGTTATTTCATTAGCAGAGAAATTCCTTAGACATAATTGGAAATTACTGTACAATATATAAAAGAATAAACACGTTCAAGCATTAATTAATATTCCAGTTTATTTTAGCTTGTTTATGTAATTATAATTACTAGCTTACTATCCCAGTGAAGGAAAAAGGAGTTTCACTCTTTACGAGACCATGCATTTCGTCGTCTTTTCTTTTGCATAAATTGTCTGCAATAATCATGTAGCATTTCAAAGTGGAAGGTGAAATGTAATTGCTTACGTAATAGCTTTTAAAAATAACCGAACTGTATTATAGTGCATTAGTGTGGATGTAGATGATATATAACAGCACGATCATGGTAATTATTTGTCTTTTTTAGCTTTTTTCCTTCCGGCCAAAAATAATGTGTGAAAACGTTTGAATTGCTGCCTTTGCTCGGTGGAGATCGCATTTATCGATAGCGTTCAGATAAAATACGAGCTTATACGTGAAACTTTTTTCGGTTAACTTTGCTAATTTTCTGGTCTGCTGGATATCGAGTGAAGGCTGTTTGTACGCCTTATTATCGGAAATAGGTTTTTCGTTCTAGAAGAGTAGAAGTATGTGGTGCTTGTTTGATACACAATTTACGGTGTTGTCTTGTTGGTTGCATATCAATTAGGCGTATGCTAGATCTATAAAATATATCAATTTAGATAGTTAAGTTTCTCATTGATATTTGCAGCTTTTAGTATCTTCGTATTCTTTTTTCATATATTTTGTTCACAATCATTTTTCATTTTAATTTATTTACTTCAAAATAATTTATATTCAATAAATATCGCTTATTGTGGTATACTGTTCAGTATTATCAGTTAAACAGACTGATGTCCAGGTTCTCCTACATTGTAGGAATCTGCAAACCATCCTTTAAACTGTTAAGAGGACGTTGAGTAGATATTAAAAGATAAAGTCAAGTCTATACTGTTGGATATCTTTATTTTTAACATGAATGTTAAAAGGAATCATTCAAATATTAATAAAACTGTTTACTACATATCTTTCAGAGATTCATTCATTTTCAGGTAAACTTGTGTTATTACAGAACGATTCCTTTGTAGACTTTATCGTACCTTTTCGATACAGAAAAATAATGAAATCACAATGCCTTTCTTTGTTGAAGTACATTCCTATGTTGTACGAGCACAAGTTTACCTGATGATAGGTGAATTCCTTGAAACGCATGTAGTAAACAGGGTGTTATTAATATTTGAAGGATTCCTTTTAACATTTATCTGTTTGGCAAATCGCCGAGATTGTGTTTGTCTATACACGCTCTGGGAACTTTGTTGCCCACATGCGAGATAGATGGGTTCTCGTTCTGTCGTCGAAATGCATTAGTATGTTGCATGAGAGGGGAGAGGCAATGTTTTTTCATTGTTTTTAACAGTTTAACAGTCTTATTCTGTTTTGAATAACTTTAGCGCTAATTGGGCCAGAAGATTAAGTTTATAAACGCAATTCTTTTATTTGAAAGAATAAAACACTATATTATTGTTTTGTAAGTGTAGGTTCGTATTTCTAAATAAAACCCTTGTAAACTTAACACATTTCTACTTATTTGCAGATAAATATTTTTGTCACAGGTCCGGTTATAGTAGGATATAGTTTATGAACAAACTGAACTTACAAAGTTATATGAATTATATTATGTGTAAGTACACATTACTTACGCATACGTTTAATTTACTCTAGGATTGATTTGGAAATTAAGGATTCTTTTCTCTTAAGCACTTGGCGTTGGAGAACGAATATCCAGGTGAAGAACTGTTGTAAATTTTTTCGACCATCGTTGCAATGCAACATATGGGGCTCTTGATGTTCCACATTTTTGTGTTATACGGCTATTTGCCTTGTTTACGTTGTAACTTCCTTGTATAAGTGGAATTATCTACTATCACGTATTGAGAAACATGAATTTAGCGGTATGTATTCGTCAAATGGTCACCCCGACGCCAAACTTGAATGAAGAGCATCGATAGGTATACATATTAGCATCAGTAATATGTATTACCGGTGGATGCATGTAAGATAATGTTGCAAATATTTGCATTATGCAGACGCTACATACGATTGGGTTAAATATGCAAATGTGATGTTAATAAACTAAATATAAATCGCAAAAAATAAATACTTGAAGTCCTTAGCGGCAGTTGAAAGTTGTGAATATAACTTCAGTTGCTGCTTTATATCATTTATACGTATTTGAATATTATTTTTAATTTATATGCCATTATTATCATTGTTAAATTAACAATAATGTAAATATTCTATTTTGTAATATTAATATGTAACATATACGTACTATAACTTATTTCGAAGGTAGGATATACATATGTATGTATTTTAACAGATTAACCAAAGAAGATGTCAAGATGCTAGATATCGTGTTAGTAACTCCTAACTTAGGAGGAAATAACTTTAATAGACAGATTTGTGATGTTATATCATTACCAATCGTTCGGGAATCATTGTTTAACTTAACAGCTAGATATAAGCGGAATAAATGCGATTGGAAATACATTTCTCGCGCGAGAAATCACGCATAAACTTTGTAAAGAATAATAGATCATCATCATTTTAGGTTTGCAACCTGAAATAAAACTAGCAGAAGTAAATAAAATCTTTTATACACGGTGCCTCCTATATCTAGTTATTCTCTAAAGAATTCAGTTACATCGTTTGCGTATAGGCAACACAAATTGCAGATCTGCATAAGCTAGTTCTATGAAATGAGAGAAAAGGAATTGCAAAATGTATTGTAGCATTACTTTAGGAGAGTGGTATATATACATTGCGATAAAAAATAACTGATAGTGCTGGCATACCTAAAAAGTTGGTATAACTTTTGCTTTATTTTTGTTTGATGTAGCAAATTCCTATATACGACGGTAGTTTGACAAGTAGTGAGAATGGAAAAGAAAAACGAATTTTTTAAATACAAAATAATTTTTATTTTTCAATATATTCTCCTAAAAGGGCAATACATTTATTCCAACGGTGCTCCAATGCCCTTATGCCATCCCTAAAATGCGATTCCGGAAGGCTTGCAAAATACTCATTTACGAAGAAGATAAGTTCGTCGTTAGATGAAAATTTCTTTCCACCTAGTGCTGTTTTCGATTTTGGAAAAAGGTGGAAGTCGGAAGGGGCTAGATCCTGCGAATAAGGCGTATGCGGTACTGATTGGAAATGCAACTCGTGGATCTTGGACATCGCAACTGTGCTGGTATGCGAGGGAGCGTTGTCTTGGTGAAACAGAATCTTTTTCTTTGCCATTTCTGACCGTTTAGCACGAATCTCAACATTTAATTTTTGTAGAAGTTCTGCATAATATTGTCCGCTTATTGTGGCACCTTTTTGAAGGTAATCAATGAGCAAAATGCCCTTTGAATCCCAAACAATTGATGCCATCACCTTGTTTGCCGATAAAGTGGTTTTCGCTTTCTTCGGAGGTGCAGAACCAGGTTCTAACCATTGTTTCGACTGTTGTTTAGTTTCGGGTGTACTGTAGTGTATCCAAGTTTCATCCCAAGTAACAAATCGCCTACAAAAATCAACCGGATTCCGCTTATAAAGGTCCAAACACTCATTGGAAATGCGCAAACGAGTGAAATTTTGATCGGTCGTAAGCAATCGCGGCACCCATCTTGCCGAAAGCTTGGCAAGGCTCAATTCTTTCGTTAAAATGTGGTGTACGCGTTCTGTTGAAACGTTTACTATGTCTGCTATCTCTCTCACTTTGAGTCGTCAATCTTGCGTAATAATATTATGGATTTTTATAATCATTTCCTTAGAAGTCACGATTTTTGGTGCTCCAGAGCCCGCTTCATCAACACAGCTTATTCTACCACGTTTAAATTCATTTACCCATCTACTTATTGTGGCGGATGATGGAGCAGATTCACCTAATGTTGCCCGTGACTCATCTTTTATTTCGGTAGCTTTCATACCCTTAATTACGAAGTATTTAATCACCGCACGATACTGTGTTTTTTCCATTTTAAAGAACGACGCGTTGCTTCTTTTTCAATCAGCTGTCAAAAATAAACTAATCAACCGATTTATCTAAATATCGGAATGTAAATATATAAATAGGCAACCAAAATTACAGTGCATTTGTTTTACCAATTAGAGCGCCACCTATGTGTCACTCTCACTGCTTGTCAAACTATCCTCGTATCGTACAGTATAAGTGATGCATTTGTTCACAATTTGCAATTTGCAAGGTACATCAATGTACCTTATTGCGTTTTGAAGGCTATGGCTTTAATGCCTTTACAAAGACAGATGTTTAACAAAAATGTTAAAATTTAAGATAAAAATAAAAACCACTAGTAAATGATCCACAACAATGACACATGATGCAAGTAAACATGTACTTTTAAAAAATGTCATCAACGTACAAAGATCAAAATCTACGAAGTCTCATGAATTCATTATGATAGATGTTAGAGCTTAAACTTTTCTATTTCGTGAAATAATATTCTTTTAACCAAATTGAATGAATCAATTCTTTGGAAAGCTTTGAATGGAGTTGGTAAGCCTTATTTGTTCTTTAATATTTTTACTTAGATATTGTGGTTATAAAATTGTTCCTAAATTCGTCCAAATCGAACACAACATCATATCTCCTTCCGCTAGATCCATGTATCAACGAACTGGATTTGCGTTAGTTTGACAACGAATCAAGTATACTAGACGTGACTAACCTCAATTCTCTCTCCAATAAACTTCTTTACTCACATCTACAACTTGTTCGTATTTTATCTCAATTTGATTGATATTTTCTAGACCGAATAATAAGTCGAAAATACCAAACAATATATCACAAATGTGAAATCCGACTCTATCATCATTGTACTCAAAACTGATAAAGGCAACGCCATTGTTGTCCTGGATAGTGATGAATATCAAGATAAAATACAGACACTTCTCCATGATGGTTGCTATAAACTTCTTAAGTGAGATCCCACCTCACGAATAGAATCTGTCATTATAAGTTTGATCAAAACGTCTTCTATTCCTGCTGATTCTCAAAAAGCTTTATTATCTAGTGACTCGAAAACCATTAACTGTACGACTTCTCTAACAATCACGAACCTAACACTCCTCTGTGTCCCGTAGTTAGCATCATAAGCGGTCTCACTTATAAACTGTCTAAATATCTCTCCAATATTATTAAACCATATACCGGCAACAGTGATTCCTCTTTCAAATATTTCAAGCATTTTATCCAAAAACTAAATGACGTGACAGTAGATCCCAAAGATTTGCTAGTTAGTTTTGGGGTCGAATCTTTATTTAAAAAAGTTCTCATATCTGACACTATCCAAATAATCCGACGAATCCTATCCGTTGACAACCAGCCTGATGATTTGGCCGATCAAGTAAAAACTTGTTTAACCACTAGCTTTTTCCAGTTCCGTGGCAGTTACTACTAATAAGGCTCGAGTGCAGCCATGGAGTCCCCTCTCTCCCCTGTTATCGCTGAAATATTATGGAGGCATTCGAATAATAAATCCTGTACTCCTGCAATGTAAAATCAAATTATTGGTTCAGATACGTAGATGACACCGTCATTATTTGGTCGCATCGTCAAAATTCCTTAAATAACTTTCTTGCATTCCTAAATTTCCAGTACAATTCCATAAGTTTTACCATGGAGGTTGAATCAGGTTACCTTCCTTTCTTGCATGTCCTGGTGAATCGTCGTCTCGATGGTTCACTGGGACATTCAGATTACCGTAAATCCACAGGCGCTGACCTTTCCCATCATCATTCTTTCCAAAAGCAAGGTATCATTAACTCCTTGATCTAAAGAGCTATCAACATATCTGACTAGTATTTTCTCTCCCAGGAATTAAATCATTTTCAAAACATGATATTCAAACAGACCATAGATCGACATCTAAATCCTGGAATTCTTCAACTCAATACTCTGCTGTGTATATCATCTCCTCTCTCTAAAGCCCATCTATCTTATATAAAAGACATTACTGATCTCGTCAGTAGAATACTTCTCAAAAACAACATTAAAACCATCTTTGAACTCCAATTTTTCAGATCCATTTTCTGTAAAGGACCGTGTTTCTCTAATATGATCTTGTGTGTACAGCATTCCTTGCTCGTGCGGCAGTGTACAGATTGGCAAAACAACACGGTCTGTGGTCACTCGCGTTGTACCTGCTTTGCATTGTAGCTGCTGGTTTTGTAATTACCGAGCATGCGCTTGAAACCGAGCACCATATCCTGTCACGTATTAGTTGTTACTATGGCCGATAAATCCGAGAGATCTCTGAAAACCCTATTAGCCTAAAGCGTGATGATGGTTATCCCCTACGCAACGCCTGGCAATTCTGTATCTCCAAATTTCTCAACCGTATCCGTAACGGTCCATTGACCGATATCCCTATATAAACCCGTTCACCACAGACTTACACAAGTCTCAGTGCGATTGTTAAGCGCTGAAGATGTTACATACAGTACTGATGAAACGTCGATACTAGAATTGTCGTAGATGCGGTTCCAGCTTTGAAGCCAAGATGAAGAGAGGATATTTCAGTTTCATATTGTAAAAGCGCATTATTATATGTAACTGAAACCTACCGTGGGTTTCCTTTAATATCTGTTTCCATAATGCTATTTATGGCATGGATATCACCATTCTCTATCGTCTAAAGGTAAAGACACATGCTCGGTTAGTATGGGATTCGAAGAACAAATATTCTGCATTATATACACGATGTAAAGAGATTAATGTTATAACGTTTTAGTTTCGCATAGTAAAAGCGCTGAATTATGTACACTACTATAGATCATCAAATCGAAAAGGTTAGTGGGAACAGGCTGCAGGAAGCATGTTTGAACGAAGTAATTCTGATTCTATCAAAAGTTTGACATAAAAATTAACCAACAAGCTTCGTAGTTTCGATAACGAATCGAAATCAGAAAAGATAGGTCAAAATTGCTCGCAAATCAAAGCCATGTTGACTGCTTAAGACTATGGTGTAGTTGCCCACTCCGAATTATTTTTGGAAGGGTGAGCAGACAACAAACAATATGGTTAGGGCGTCGCGAATGGTTTGAAAGAGGGAGAGTGTTCGCTGGAAAGGGTTTGCGGAAACATAATTCTACATACCACCATAACATTTCTTTCCACATGTTGATCATTGTACACCAATTTTTGACTAAAAATTCATCCAATTATTAGCACTATTATTATTATTCTGTTTTAGAGAAATATCAAAAGTACATAGAGTTTTTAAACATCGAAGGTAAAATTGGAATTCCGTTAAAGTATTAACACAGATAGAACTATTAATTCTTAATCTTAGTAAGAAGAAACGTGTAATAAACATAAATAAACGAATATAAATAAAGGTATATAGAAAATAATAATTTTCAGCATATCCAATTTTATGATTGCTATAAATTCTACCGTCCGAAGAAAAGATTGTAAAACAGATAATTTTTTCTTCCGATCAACCTAAAACTCCTCTCAATTACTCACATACCTTCCTCTTATATACACACAGTATTATATACTCGATAACTTTTTGACCCAGTAACCAAGTACAGAGTTGTGGAATGCTATTTATTCGATATTTAAGAGAGTTCAATAAAAGAGATCCATTAGCGGTCGTTCTACGTCGACATCGTGCGAAAGAACGACCGAAAAAATTAAGTTGGGGTTACAGTTTATTGCCAATTCCTCATACGGCATAAACTAAATGAACCAATTCTCGGTGAAGTGACTGAGCGCGCTGACGCTCGGTCGGTCGACCTATTCGGGTTGAGTCTGAACGGTATGGTGTAGTCAGATGGATTTTACCGCAGGCGCGGGCATAATACACGGGGAATACGGAATCAAAGGAGAAGGTGGAGATGGGCGACTCTCGGATGTCACGAGTCGCGGTCACGCCGACGACCCGGCCTTCTTGGCCACTGCACGAATTGCTCCATTGTCAGGATATTTGTTTTCTTATGTTGTGCCTGTTCTTTGTTCGTGCTAGTGGTTCTCATTTTTTAGGTTTTATTGTATGGGGGAAGTAAGCCTGCACAATGTTGTTATGAATAAAATTGAAAGTTAAATTACTTTAATTAAGAAATAATTTAATAATGGTGCTATAGTTCATGATACGTCTACTCTGACAAAAGGCAGCTACTGCTGCAAATTTAGCTTTTATTAGGATGTTTTCACTACTTCTTTTCAATTTGCTTGTTTCATTTGGTTGAATGAATGATTAAAGCAAAAATTTTAATCAAAAGCTTTGTAAGTACCGTGTCTTAAATAAATTGTTATTCGGAGTGGGCGCTGACTTTAACATAAAGTTAGTGACTTATTCACCTTCATTATACTTTTAAAGTATAACTTGGACAGTCGCCTTCTGTTGTACTACAAATTGTATCTTGTTTGCTGTAAAATATTCAAAATTAATCACCAATACTTCATGTTAAAGCAAATTTACGAAATGCTGCTTCTAGGTCAGCGTTTCTCAACCTTTTAATATTTGCGAACCAATTTTCAATCGTAATTTTCATCATGCCCCTATTCTCATACAGTAACTTTCTTTTCAAATTGAGCTGAAATTGTAATATTAGTTTCTATTTAAAGGAGTTTTGATGTTAAGGCCACACTGCGAAACTGCCTTAATTGCGTTACCACGAAAGGAGAAATTTATTGATATTCGACAACGCTGATCCGTTGCATTGATAAAATCAGAATCAGCGTCTCTCTATCACTCTCTGCGTTATGTATATATAGTAAATAAATACTACACCTCGTTGAACTCCAGCCAGTCTCAGGCAAGTCGATCCTCGATTATATATATTGTAATTTACGTGTTTTTTTTGCAATTGAGTGGCAGTAGATTTATATTGAATCATTGATACATTTTTAAATGGTCGTACATGAGATTTAGGCGATGGTGAAGCATCAACGTATACATACAAAGATGAGCACTGTGTCGAAGATAAAATCAAGATATTTTAAAAAAATGTTTGAATTTTGGGTTTACCGCCGCTGATATAAATGAAGAAGAGAGGCTACTAATGGTCATTTGCTCAAAAATTTTAGCAGCGTTAAACCCAATAAACTTAAGCGACACTTGGAAATACTTCATTATTAACAATCCCCCATAGTTCTTCGTATTAAAATTAAAATAATGTGAAAAGTAAAAATCATTTTTCAAGAAAATTGACATGAAGAAACTTGACTTGCCTCTTATAAAGTTTAATATGAAACAGCCAGATGTAAAGCCTCGCACAGAAGAACTAATTCGGCCAGCTGCGAATAAGATTGTAGGAACTACATTTGGAAATAATTTTGTCAAACAATTGCAGTTAATATCTCTATCAAAATGGTACTGTAGCTCGTTGAATTGATTATATAACTGAAGATGTAGAGGTAATTTTGACGGAGCTTATGGTGGATTAACTTAATCACTGAAGGTTGATACATAACCCCTTTCCACATTAATTTTTGTATTCTGTATACGTATTCCAACAACTACGTTGTTACCATCAGGTAATTAAACTGTGTCGTACCTGGAAAACTACGGTAAAATACCCGTATAAACAAATTCCGCACACGATCTGTACCGTTGAAAGTTTGCGTTTTGGTTTTCAACGCACCCTTTACTTGTACTTATATATTTTCTTTTTCCCAGTTGATTTGTGAAATACCTCTTTACTACTTATAAACATGCACAATGTATTTTTTCTATGGAATGGTATGCTATTGCTACTGCTTTCGTTGTTGCACTGAAACTGAAATAATTTCAGTACAACAACGAAAGCAGTTACACCAGTTAAGCCCTGAAGATGTCTTATGCAAGTGGAGACGAAACGTTGGCAAAAGACGTACCGAGAACGCAATTCCTGCGCGGAAACTAAGATGGAGGAAGTATGGATAACGACTGCAGAAGTCTACAAGCCAAATTAACCTTCCAGTTTCTTTCTTGTTTGGCAAAAAGGAGAAACTAGAAGCGTTCGAATGAATACAAACAACAATGCAGCCTTGTATATATGCAATGCAAATAAGTTCAAAATTACATGGATTTGAAATACGTGTATAGTACCACGAAATATAATGGCTTTGAGTACAAATTTTCAAGAGCCTGTTTAAACACCTACTTAAGAAAAACGCATGAATAAAATGCATCGACATACAACGATAATGATATAAATATACGTCAGAAAATAATTTCAATGCGCCAATAAATTTTTATAATATATGTTCGTAACCAATTTCGAATTCAATAACCATCCTACACCTTCTTTTTCAACTTTTCCAGTAAAGACGACCGGGCATAAACGTGTAATCATGTAAAAGGAATAAAATGATAGATGTTTGGGTCACCAAATTGTTTCGAAACGAAATGTGTACTTACCATAATTTACCGAGGGAATTTTATAACGGATTCCGTTTTGTAACATTTGGCGTAAATCGAAAAGAAGTAAGAAGGAAAAAGAAAATGCGTGTATAAATATGAAACTGTTACGTTCTGTTTATGGTCGACGATGTTGTCCTCACCATTTACGTAACTACCAGTGTGTGTTGCGTTCTCAATATACAAAAAATAAATCATTTCTTTTTGTACCTTATTGGCTTATATTGCATTATGCTTTACACCCACATAAGTATATGTACGGGAATATTACTGATTTCGAAACAATGACAAACGAGGTAATAAAGAACTTTTGAGTAATTATTCCTGTTCTCATTAACGGATGATTTGTGGTTAGCTTATATCTATAGTTGTAGCAATGATAAATTTAGGATTTTGAAAATAAATATAATCTAGTGGATTCTTTTTAATTTAAAATTATATTAAGTATTTGTTGCATACTAATTTTCTATACTTGTGTAATGTGTATTACTCAGCTTGTATTTCAGTTTTTTTGAGTACAAATTATTACACAGGCCAACCAATAAGTATTTTTTAAAAACTTTTTTCAAAGTTCGACCTGTTTCTTATGTATTTTGGTGTGCTCGATTCAAATTTTCAATCAGTTTTTTTCTACCACATATCAATTTTTCGCAATCTTTATCTTTATTGGGTATGATAGTATTAAAATACGAAGGATGTTTCCAAAGTTCTGGGAATTACATATAATTTTTATAATTTAGTTAATTTTCGTCAATAATACACTGTCGTTTATATATATATATATATCCATTTAACTGAATACATTTATCCCAACGATAAACTAATTTTTTTAAGCCGTCCTCAAAGAAGTTTTTCGGTGTCTTGTTGATCCACCTATTTATGGCACGTTTTACGTCAGTTAAACTTTCAAATCGAACACCCCGTTAGGGTTTTTTCAAATCTGGGAACAGATGGTAATCACTGGGTGCAAGATCCGGGGAATAAGGTGGGTGCGGCAGCAATTCCCATCGTAAATCGTTCAAAATAGCCTTCGTTTTTCTTGCGGTGTGTGGTCTTGCATTATTCTGTTGCAATAACGGACGGTTATGCAACTTTCCAGGCCATTTTTTGACTAGTGCCTGTCGCAGTGGTCCGGATAATAAATTTGAATAATATTCTGCATTAATTGTAGTACCCATCAGCAGATAATCCATGAATATAATCCCTTCGCATACAGTAAGCATTACTTTTTCAACAGACGGAACTGCACGCGCCTTAAGTGGAGGCCCTTCTTCAGGTTTGCGCCATTCATTGGATTGACTTTTCGTCTCAGGATTGAAATAAGGAATCCACGTTTCGTCAGTGGTTATTATTCGTTGCCAAAATTCATCACCGTAACGGGCTAACAGCTCTTGAAGTTGACGACAAGTATCGGACCTATTGAGTTTCTGTTCTAGTCTCAACAGCCTTGTAATCCAGCGCGCCGAAACCTTGCTAACGCCCAAACAATCATGCAAGGTGTCATGAACTTGTCGTGTACCTATACCTAGGTGTACACTAATTTGACGAATAGTCATTCGCCTGTCGTCTTTCAGTAGGTTTTCGACGGCAGAAATGTTTCTTTCATTTACCGACGTGCTTGGCCGCCTACTGCGTGGATTGTCTTCTAGTGATGTTCTACCGGCTTTAAAACGATCGATTCACCGATAAACAGTACTTTCTGCAGATTCACCAAATACTCCTTGCAGACGACTAATAATTTCTGACGTTTTCACATCTTCTTTCCACAAAAAGAAAATTATCGCTCTTTGAGATTTTGCCGCGTGGTTACAAAAACAGTGCTACTAAAACGCGTCTACATTAGCCGAATACCTGATTCAGACTGAACAATGTTGCACTAGATAGTTGCATAAACATGTCAAGACTTGTCTGGCATCAATAACATTACGTATAAGTTCTGCGTTATTTAATTATAGCACCAATTTCCAGAATATTGGAAACACCCCTCGAATAGAGTCAAGATTTAAAGTTAGGTAATTTATTATCAGAGTATAATTGAAAACTTTAATATTTTATTATTACAATGTTAGTGTAAGTTTGAATATGGACAATCTTTTACTTATTAATCTAAAGTTTTGTATATCCTCAACCTCTTCACGGTAAAAGTTCGAGTGTAGCTTTTCCTTTTACATGATTCATCTAGAATTGCTCGTAGAAGGGTCCAACAGTAATCTCCCATCATGTTGACATTCCAACGACCCTGATACCGTTTTTCCATCTCCTTTATATCTCGGTGGAAACGTTCCCCTTGTTCCTCACTTACAGATCTAAGATTGTCAGGGAAAAAAGTAAGTGTGAGTGTAAAAAATACAACTGCAGATTAGAAAGTATATGCCTTCGTGATTTTCTTTGTATTAGTCATGTAGATACTCAAAAATGTGCTTTGAGCATTTACTACTAATTAGGTGTAGAGAGCAAGGTATTATTATACACTTTACAATGCTTAAATAATGTAAAGTAAACATGCGAGGAAACCTGACGTCCTGTGGTATTTTAAAGTTCATTTTCGGATTCAGCACGTCAAAAAACATAAAGGGGAGTTAAATTTATAAAAAAAGTTTTTTCATGGTTGGCCTATTAGAAGTATTGGGTATATAATAAGAACTCTTCTAAAAATTTTAGAAGACTTCCTATGAAGCTGGTTACATGTTCGACGATACTTTAAGAGACACGTTTCAATTACCGATGAATTCAGAAGATTTTACAAAGGATTTTAGTGGAATAGTAATAACTACACGTTTCCTTCTCTAGTATAGTTACATTCCTCTCATTAAGTAAATTCCTTTTAAATAAATAACTGTTTTAAAATAGTATTTTTAAATATACTAACTTTTGCCGCAATCATGGAACAAATAAGTAATTTTTTTTACTTCTACCTTGAAAATATTTGTCCTTTTTGTCTTTAGTATACAGTTGTCGTCTCTTGATAAACAGGATACAACAGGAAAGGATTAGAAATTGGTTTCAGGATTGAACAATTTAGATACATTATAAAATTCCAATAAGACATTTCATTTTCAATAACCCGCCATTTTAACAGTTGTCATGACTCAACCTGTAACTACTCGACAGATTACAAGTAAAAACTACGCCATTAATAAAAATGGGACACTTCAACAACACATTGAATTTATTAAAATTCATTACAAAAATGGTGAAAATTTCGCGGTCACAGTTCGCGAAACTAAAGCATGTTTTGGGTCGTCGTGAAGCACCTTCTCGGCCAGCATTTGTGAAACTGGTGGAAAAATTTGAGCTGTGATGTGAAGAATCAAACTCGTGCACGTCGCTCAAGAACAACTGAGAATATTGCTGTTGTAGCCCATAGTGTTGAGGAAAACCTAAGTTTGCCCATTTCTCATCGATCTTTTGAATCGGGCATTCCACGAACGATATTATACCGTAATTTGCATAAAGACTTAGGTCTTAAGGCTTTTAAAGTTCAGTTAACACAAGAACTAATGACTACCTACCATCAACGACGTCGTATCTTTGCTGATTGGGTCCTTGAAATGCATCAAACTGATCTGGAATTTCATAGAAAAATTATTTTGAGTAATGAGGACCATTTTCACTTTAGAGGCTACGTTAACAAGCAGATTGTCGCATTTGGGGTTCGGAAAGCCCAAGAAATATTGTTGAAAAGCCTCTCCATCCTCAACGTGTGAGTGTTTGGTGCGGTTTGTGGTCTGGCGGGGTCATTGGATCTTACTTTTTCAAAAATGAGATTGGAGCAACTGTTCGGGGAATGGATTGCGCTATCGCACGATGATTAATGATTTCGTATGGCCGGAATTGGAAGATATTGATATGGATGACGTTTATTTTCAACAAGAAAACTTGGATACACCATTATACGCCCGAAACAAAAATATAGTTAAAACAGTGGACTGCAAAAGGAGGAACCGGCTCAAAAAAAGGCAAAATCTGTTTTTTTTTGGCTGGGAAAGTGATGGCGACTGTTTTTTTTTGGGATAGTCATGGAATTATCTCAAAGGATTATCTTCAAAAAGGAAAAACGATTACAGGAGCATACTACGCATCATTACTTGACAAGCTGAAGGCGGTAATTGTGGAAAAACGGCCACATTTACAGGAAAGAAAAATCCTGTGTCACCAAGACAACGCACCGTCTCACACCATGGCGACAATCCACGAATTACGGTTTGAACTCCTTGACCATCCGCCTCACTCACCAGATCTAGCCCCAAACGACTTCTTTTTGTTCCCTTATCTAAAAATTGCGCTCGGAAGACAGAAATTTTCGTCAAATGAGGAGGCAATCACCTTCGTGAACAATTATTTTGCAGAGGAAAACGTCGTGTACTATTTGGACGGGTTATAGAGATGGGAGCATCGCTGGGAGAAATGTATAGAGATACAAGGAGACTATAGAGAAAAATAAATATAATTTTTAAGAAAAAATGTCTTTTATCTTTGTTAGGTCGGAAACGTTTCAGACCACCTTCGTATATATATATATATATATATATATATATATATATACTCGTGTGCCATACTGTGTTTACGTACTTACTTATACGGGCTCTTTCCAATTTAGCTCTGTATTTAACTAAATTTGCTAGACTAACTACAGGTTTATTATAAATTGTTCCAATATATTGAACAAAAAAATTAAAAGGTAAGATTATTAATGTATCATAGATAAGAAATTGCTTATTACTCCAAATTTCTTCTTTTCTAATATGAGTAATCATTTTTACTTTTCTTATTTAAATATGGAGATTTATTCTCTTTTTTTTTCCAGTGTTAATAATCATCAATATTAAAACATTAAGAGAAATGTTATTTACTTAGTTTTTGCTAATAACATCAAGTAGTCGACATCAATAACTTCTTTTTTCGTCGATAATTCTATAACCAACAACTAGCTTATCTCGCTACAATATCTTAAACCTAATGAATATTATTGTACTCAATCATTATTTTCTAACAACGACAGTGCACAAGTAGACTACCAACAACGTGCTATTATCGCTAAATGATGCAGTTTTTGATCATTATTCACGCAAAAAAAAGGATCAACGTAACAGCAGTAGCAAACAGGAGGCCACTTTCCAGTAGCAATAGTGGTGGCAATCACAATCAGTCGGCGGATCGTACTGTGAGCAAAAACAAGACAATTTGTTATTGCGATGGTACTCGTCATTTTTAGTCCATTAGTGGTTAATTACGTTATCTTGTACGAGAAACTGAGTGAGGCATGCCGGGAGCTAAGTCATATAACTAAGTAACCGACTGGTACTGTATTATATGAGTCAGATAGGCGGCGTATTTATTGTGACTCGCGTTAACGATTTTTCCATAATATTCGACATCTCGAAATGAAATGATAATTGCATGAAATTACGTTAAATTTATTTTTTGATGTCACCGTGATGCGGTGGTTTTCTTCTTGTCTTATCTTTTGCTACGTGACCGCACCGGTGTTTATTCGCGCGCGTACAGACGGTAGCTTAATCATACCGTTGCGGCATTGGCATTTGCAAGGTTGAATTTATGATGAGTCTGAACGAAAAAGAAAACAAATCCTTTGGTAATTGATTACGAATGCATTATACCTATATTTCGAAGAGCAATTTTCTTATAATAGTTCTTTTGCTTTCGGGATATAATGCGTTTACATGTTTGTGTTATTATCGTAAAAATCTGCATTATTTAGAAAATATCAGAAATTAGGTAAAATTTAATTATTACGAAAACTGTTTTCTTATGTGAATTTTCTATTATTAGCACTCAACCTGAGTATTAATAATAAGAACACCATTAGTATATTTAAAGTGCATACAGAAAAATGGAGAAAAGCAAATAATCAGCTTCCCAGCTGTAACGTCTCTTTACTCCCCCACACTAATGTACAAAGGGTACTGGGAAAGTTTTGCAATACAGCTTTGTTTATCCAATTTTTTTAAAGTAATTTCCTCTACTCACATTGCTTCCAATGGCTCTACTCGTAACATATAAGGAGAAACAAAATCTAAATTAAACACAAGTAATACAAAGACTTTTTATTCCTATCTCAAATAGATACAGGGTCGTTTAATCAAAATTAATTCTTTCTGGTGAAATTGTTTAATCCCATAAACCAAGATGGATGTCCTTTTCCACAACCAGTGTAATTTATCGAATATTTACATGCGTACGTAAATGTATGTCTCACAAATATGTATCTCACAAACCGATAAATATAAGGGACTAGCTGTACCCTGCGTTCGTTGCTACGCCACCAACTAAAATAAATTTGAAGGAAAGACATTACACAAATATTCAATTCATTTTGAGTCATTTTATTGATTTTGTTCATTTTGAAAAAATCGTGACATTGCAGCGTTTCGTTTCAATTCGATATTTAATTAAATTAATTTAACTCACAATGAAATGCACAAAACTATTCGAGAAACGCTCCCAAATATAAAAATACGCACAATATTGTCTGCTCAATGTGAGCCGGACATGAACTTCATAATTTACATAAATTCTTATGTCACCCACAACTTGAAACGTCATCATTCGTTCGCTGTCTTGAACTTCATAATGTTACATAAATATCTTCATTGGAATGGCAGTGGCGCCATCTGTCGAAAATTGGTCGTACCAACTTAGAAACCTTCGTGGGCTCATGCACAACAACTTTGCTAAAGATCATCAATTCAAATCAGCATGAACTGGACATACAGAAATATATTTTTATATACATATGTATGTATAGATTGGCGTGTCTTTGTTCCGACGCACAGTCACATGAAAATTCCTTCCTTTATTTGAAACAACGCTCAATCAACGTCCAATCGTTTTTCTACAGAACACTTACGATCTGAATGTAGGTTCACAAAAGAGCAATTCAAGTTGTTCACCCACTTATAAACGCTCGACCAACGTCATGAACAAAAAAGCCAAGAGGAGGATAGGCAATTGCAAGTTCATTATCACAGACCTTATTTACACAAGGCTTAGACTACCTCAATTGATCTGATTTACTATCGGAAATCTGTAAAGTAGCTAAAACTATATAGAACGGCAAGCAGAAACCTAGCGCATCTGTCTGTCTGTCTAGGATTAAATAGTACAGATGGCGTACCATGTCCTTTTAGAATACTATATATTAACATCAGAAGAATACTATTGAATATGGATATAAAAAGTAGTACTTAGTTTTAATGCACCCGTGAAATTTTACACAATAATATACAGCGATGGCCAATAAATATGAACGAAGTATAAAATAAACACGTAACAGAACATATTAAAAACATTAACGATTACTGTCCACAAACCGTTTATTTATGAATTATGCCTGTTGATATACTTAACATAATTCACTTCATTATTATAACAACTTTATCAAAGAGCTTTATGTATTATTACATAAACGTAATTGACTTTTAATATTTCGCTTCTTTAAGAAAACGTTCAGAAAACCTGATACTCTTGTAGTAGTTACAGGGACAAACGGGGCCGGTCGAGATTTTTTGTCGTGCACTGTCAGCGACTGCCGTCGTAATTGTATCGGTAATTTATTACACTGTTACTTTTAAATATTTTACTTGTGTGAGTGTGTGTGCGTTTGTCTTCCTTTGATGCATACCGTTGAAGGAATACCGCTTTTTAATTTAATTAACACATTTGCTTTTCTCTCTCGCAATAACGTCAGTCGCTCTTACAGAATTTGAAATATTTCATTATAATATCACCTTTGGGTTTTATTTACGGAATAAGTGTATTCCATGTTCTAATTGGGGCAATGATTGGGATAAGTTGTATATAAGGTGAACTAAAAGCTTTGAGATATGAAATTTGATTCGAGTAATAACAATAATAATAGTTATAGTAACAGTAATATTATTAATAATAATAGTGAAGAAACAGTAACAATAATACCGATTGTAATGTGAGTAACAGGTAATGCAACGAAACAATTTCTTCATCATATACGAGCTCCCATATACACACGCACACACAAACATAGTCAGCAGTCATTTTCTAGTCAAAAACAGGTTTCATAACAACCAATATTCTTCTTTCGATCAATAACCATCTTTGAATGGGTATCTCATACATCATAAAACTTGTGATAAATATTATGCTATTTTGTAATAGATATTAAAACCATACAATATCAGCCGTATACAGTCCGAGCTCAAATCGGTTTTAGTGAAAAGTTTCTTGGCTTTAGACTGAGGTAGTGCATGAAAAAGGATTCTGTAGTGTGTGTTCTTAAAGATTAGAAGTGTTTTAGTTGCATCGCAATTTATTATAGTTTCTCCTAGGATTTATTAAAACTTATCATGGCCTGTTACGGATCGAATTACGAAATCTTCTGCTTAAAACGAAGCCCTCACAAAAAGGTAATAGAAAAAGTGCTTAGCTCTGATATTAAAAGGAAAATAATTAATCGCCCAAATTCGATGTAGTGTTAGCTCCAAATATAATACAAAAGTGCTATCTGAAAAGCTGGTACAACTTGAAGCTCAATTAGTGGCTAGTTAGAATGGAATGAAGAGATCTGTAGATGATTTAGAACAGTGCCTATGGAGCTAAATGAGGACACAAGTATTTGCTAAGTTTTGTCAAGAGAAGCTTCAATTAGGTACATCACCGCAACTGATGGACATCTGTAATGGTCTACCATCTAAAGAACCAGATTAAAGTGGTTAATAGTTAAATTCCGTGCAATAATTTTTTTTTTCTTCGTTATAGGATACTTCAATTACCAAATTATGTGTTTTATTTATTCTATAAAAAAAACGCGAAGTTTGAAACACCCTGTAGTTTCTGCATTAGATCTTTGGACTTTGTTAGATGCAGGGAGTTGCGTAAACATTTCCATGTCGTTGTCCATCACTCCAATCAAAGCATTTGCAATATTGCGTTTTTCGACATCTGCAGTTTCATCTACTGACATAAATATGTTTAACGTTTGTAATTGACAATTGAAGTCATAATATCATCGTACATTAGGGAGATGGATTCTGTGGATTCCGTGAGCACATGCAAGTCACTATATTTCCCTTTAACACAATTTCCTGAAAAGTGAGTAAATTCAGGATGATTCACCGTTCTTCTTGGAATGTTATACGCTACTAGCATTTCAAATACATCCTAATTAAATGCTTTCTACTGTTCATAAGCAGTTGCAGTGGCAACGATACTAGATTTATGTGTATCCGACAACACATGTTTTACTACAAGGGGTTTCACTCACCACGAGTGTATTACAATGCAAATTTGGCGTTGTATTGGCTGTATTACAATGCGAATTCTAGTGTAGGTAAATCCACTATTCGCCTTTTAGCAGTATATCATGACAGACATGGACGGAATAATAATAATAAAACGCAAGTATCTAATAAAACTAAACAATAGATCGACCCACCGTATACCATACTTACAATTTAATTAAAATTCATTCAGTGCAAAAGCCTGCTTATCAGCGTCACCTACATTCGCCGATAGATGCAACTACTTTAATACATACATATATATCGTAACTTATAAACATCGCAACTGCGTCGCGTTGACGAACCCGAGTTGGACAAATACGTATAATATGTACATTACAACATTACACACATAATATACAGTTTCTTACGTATTACTTTATTACTATTATTACTGTGTCGAATTTCGAATTATATTATTCATTTAAGTACGGTCCTGAAATGTACACCTGACTGCCGATCACTGGTAATAATTATAACAAACTATACAAAGTATATTTAAATAAAAGAATCTATTACTTTCAAATGTTAACATTTCTTGTTGAAGAACACTTGCCGATAGGTTATTATTTAAAAGTAATGAAATAGTATACCCATAAAAAATTGAACACTGCCTTTGTAAGATGACTTTTTCCACAACAAAAACCAGTGTTTCGACGGCCAGAGAAAGAATAGTCTGGCGACTCTTCGCGAATGTCGATTGTATGTATGTGCATGTGTGCGTGTGTGTGTGTGACTGTGTACCTCTTCTTATTTTAAAATGTAAATGCGAAGAGAGACGTGCCAGCGTAAAAGGTGCTGAACAAGTATCTTGTTTGTTAAATTTTTAAGTCTATACTTTACTGCACTGCACAATACAAATTGGGTTGAAAAAATACAAGGCCGTATAGGTAAGTGGCTGTGTACATAAGCGTACGAAGCCTATAACATCGTTCCTTTATTCCTTATTAATGTTCATTTTATCCTGCCAAATATGGTCGTCCGGGGAACAATGGATAACAAACAAACGGTTTCTTCTATGTGCTACTGTTACCGAGCACGCACTCCTTATAAACATGTAAACCCTATTTCTCAATCAATGGTGGAAGTTTCAGATGCACCAAGACGTTGCAGACGTTGGTTGAATTGTTACAGTTCCATAAATAACTCTGTATAGTCTGTAATGGCATTATTATATATAATAATAGTAACACTATTAGCAATAATAACGCTTTTGTCCAACTTTGGTCTTACCAGAGTAAGGGCCAAAAAATTGAGATGTAAATGGAAAAATATACTGTTGGGACCAAGTTATTTGGCTGTGAATCTGTCCAGGTACTAAACTCCTCTAACGCGTAGTAATTTTCTGAATTATGAGAGCAGGTGCCAGGTCTGCATTGAGAACGCTTCGGAATTTGCGCCTATTTAAATTATATACAGGGTAATTTAAAGTAACATTTAAAGATTTTAAGGGGATTTAATATGGTTGAAAAAAAAGTCTTAATAAAGTAATATACGCACATCAACCGTTTACAACATCAATTTTATTGCAATAGCAGGCTAAATTTGTTTTCGTGGTTTTTATTAAGGTGTTATTGTATTTATACATAAAATACTTCTTCTAAGGTGTAGTTCGTTAAAGTTACGTAGTTTAGGCGCTATACAGCCCCGAACATACAATTGTAAAACCC
The DNA here is from genome assembly GCA_031893035.1 of Dermolepida albohirtum. Taxonomy (NCBI): domain Eukaryota; kingdom Metazoa; phylum Arthropoda; class Insecta; order Coleoptera; family Scarabaeidae; genus Dermolepida; species Dermolepida albohirtum. Next base: position 744,161 of record JAVIWB010006574.1, on the reverse strand, counting down.
TTTGTTTTTGTTGTAAATTTCTTTATGCTTTTTTGATAAAGTTTGATATGTTGACATGTTATGGAACATAAAGCTCATATCAAAATTACGATTATTATCAATCCACACGTGCCTTTTAATAATTGCGCATTTCAAATTACTACTTATGCCTAGGAAGAAAAAGAACTTTTAGTGTAAAACTAAGATTGTGTAACATACAGGTTGGTAGAAAAATTTTGAAAGCAAAAATGAAACAATGTGAATTTTTAAATGAAATTAGCTTTTTTATTCAATGTAATCTCCCTCAACTTCAATACATTTATTCCAATGATCCTCCAATAATTTTATACCATCTCTGTAATGATTTTCTGGAAGCTCTGCAAAATACTGTTCCACGGCTGAAATAGCTTCCTCGTTCGATGAAAAACGCTTTCCACGAACGAATTATTTCAAGTTTCTGAAGAGGCAGTAATCACTCGAAGCCAAATCTGATGAATACGGTGGTTGTTGAAGCAATTTGTACTTTAATTCATTCAATTTAGCCATCGTCAAAACACTTTTGTGCGAAGGCGCATTGTCTTGATGAAAAATTATTTTTTTTCCGCTAAACCAGGTCTTTTTTCACGAATTTTTGCATCCAGTTGATCTAAAAGGTTAAAATAATAGTCTGAGTTAATTGTTTTACCTTTTCCAAGATAATCAATCAATAAAATTCCTTTTGCATCCCAAAACATTGATGCCATAACCTTTTTTGCCGATTGTCCTGACTTCACCTGTTTTGGAGTTGAACAACTAACCGTAGTCCACTGTAATCGTTCTTGTTTCAATTTAGGATCATGGTGGTAGATCCAAGTCTCATCCATAGTTATAAAACGATGCAAGAAATCGGTTTTATTCCGCTTGAAATGCACGCTGAGAAATTTGTTTTCGATCCAGTTTTTGGTGAATTGTTAACGAATGTGGCACTAACTTTCCAAACAGCTTTTTTATATGTAATTCTTCATGTAAAATATGGAGTACTCGTTCGTCTGAGATGCCTATGGTATCAGCAATTTCACGCTTAGTCAAATTCGGATCTTCACTAACCATATTATGTACTTGCTCAATGATTTCTGCTGTTGTTGCAGTTTTTGGTCGTCCACTACGTGGTCCATCTTCAACGCTTGTACGACCACATTTAAACTCTAAAACCCATCGATATACTGTTGGAAATGAAGGAGCGCATTCCTTTAACACGTTCACCATTTTTGTATGAATCTCTGTTGCTGATAAACCTTCCAAAACAAAGAATTTTAACACAGCGCGATATTCAGTTTTTCCATTGTTAAAAAATACACCGACACGTCTAATTCTAATGGATTGCTAACAATGAATGAATTGACAGATCGAGATAAAATTTTTAGTGTGTTCATATGACACATGAAATATTAAAATGGCGTATGAATTTTGATACCTCTACTGCTTAATAGGTGTCGTTTTCAAAACTTTTCTACCAACCTGTATTTACTATGAAAGAGGTTTTCGTGAAATTTTAATTTTAATAATTCGCGGTAGGTTATATAAAGAAATTAAGTTACTGAAACATGTAATAAACACTATTTTGTGTTATTAGTATTTTTAAGGCATACACACCATTTGCTTCTACACGAACAATTTTGACTGTTAGCTTCCATATACCATAAATAAAATTATTGCCTTTAAAAGACACAGTAAATATAAGCTGTTTATTTAACGATAGTTTAATTTGAAATTTCGTGCATAATTTCGATTCCAGTGGATGTAAGCAGTTATCTGGTAGATAATTTCATGGCATTTATTTTTTAAATATGGTTTCCGGCATATGTCCGCCCCGGCTACGAGTTACACGGTCCATTCGATCAGTTCAATTTTTGACTACTTTTTCCAATAAATCTGGCCGTATGGTGGCTTGAATATTGGCTTCCAATGCTTCAAGAGATGCCGGTTTGTCGGCATAAACCAATGACTTAAGATAGCCTCATAAAATGTAGTCCGGAGGCGTTAAATCGCACGAACGAGGGAGCCAGTGAACAGGATCACTTCTGGAAATAAAGTTGTCACCAAATTGATTTTGCGATAAATTGATTGTTAAGTGCGCTGTATGCTAAGTTGCGCTGTCTTGTTGGAACCAAATGTCGTCGATGTTGTAGCTGATTAATTTTTGGAAATAAAAATTCAGTCAGCATGGCTTGATAGCCGCGGCGTATAATTTGGGAACCGCTGGTTAAAGGGGTTACATTAACCTTAACCTGAACTTGAACAGGTTCAGAAATTATAGCACTGTAATTGCTTTAATCCTCGATAACTTGATGAAAATTTTCGTAGAGTAAAACAATTGCGACGTACAATAAATCTTGTGAACGTTATTTGAAATATTTACTTTATTTCAATTCGATGATTTCATTTTACTAAAGTTTCGGTCTCACTTTTGTATTGGTGTATGTAATGGTATTATGTTTCGTATAAATAATTTAGAAATGCTATTATACAGCGTGTTTTAAAAAGAATATACGTATTACAAGATATTATTTTGTCCAAACTATCAATCACTGCGCCTCGGCTCGGCTATTGGAGAAACGAATACATAGTCTAGTTTATTTAATAGCCGCTAGATGTCAGTTGTCTTCTGTTTTTCTTGGTAAACGTCATATGTTTAAAATGGCTACTCCGCAGCAGAAATCATTTTGTGTTCTCGAGTTTGCGAAGTGCAATTCCGTGATTACAGTGCAAAGACGTTTCAGGTTGAGCTACCAAATTGATCTTCAGAATGGGTGGAACATTCGCAGATGGTGTCGACAGTTTATAGATACAGGATGTGTATGTAAAGGCCGCCTTCGTGTTTCTGAAGAAAATGTTGCACGAATTCAAACTACTTTCCAACGTAATCCTTCAAAATCAACTCGTCATGCCAGTCGGGAGTTACAACTGCCTACAACAACAATTTGGCGTGTTTTGAGACGTCGGTTGGTTATGAAGCCGTACAAGTTACAGTTGTTACAAGCTCTGCGTCCTGATGACAAACGGAGACATGTAGAATTTTATAACGAGATTCATGATGCTATTGATAATGATAACACTTTCGCACAATACATCGTATTCAGTGATGAAGCGACTTTCCATGTTAGTAGTCTGGTAAACAAGCGCAATGTTCGAATTTGGGGTAACAGAAACCACATGCAGCTATTGAACATGTGCGAGATTCGCCTAAAATCAATGTGTTTTGTACAATATCCCGATCATCTGTTTACGGCCCATTCTTCTTTGATAGAAACACGGTTAACAGTCAGCAGTATCTCGTTATATTACAAAACTGGTTGTTTCCGAGGCTGCACGAAGACAACTTCATTTTTCAACAAGACGCCCCCCCACTGGAGTCACCAAACGCGTGAATAACTGAATGGAACTCTACCGAACCGTTGGATCGGTCGTCCAGGAGCTGGCGACTTAGCATGTCTCAGCTGGGCTCCACGGTCACCGGATTTGACACCCTGTGACTTCTTCCTGCGAGGTTTCGTTAAAGACAACGTTTATGTACTACCACTCCCACAGAACCTGGAAAAGTGGAAGAACCGGATTCGTACTGCCATAACATCAGTGACGAAGGATATGCTTGCCCGAGTATGGGAGGAATTTGACTATCGATGTGATATTGTTCGTGTCGTTGATGAAGGACATATTGAACATCTGTCATGTGAACTTTAGAGGTTCGTAAATGTGTGTGTGAAGTTTCGTATTCGTATGTCTTCAAGTTTAATAAATATATGCATTCGAAATACGTATATCCTTTTTGAAACATTTTCGAATAGTCCTCGTACAGTGTAAAGATCACGAAGGGACTTATAATATTGAAAAAATTAAAGTACTCTAATATCACTTAAATAACGACAATACATTATTATGTCAATCATTAGGAGTTTGAAAGGCACACCGCCGTGTGCAAGCGATCCGAACATTTTTTCACGAACAATTATATTAATGTTACATTCTCATGTTGTAAAGTATCCAGGGTCTCGTTAACTCACCACTATGAATATATATATATATATATATATATATATATGTGTGTGTGTGTGTGTGTGTGTGTGTGTGTGTGTGTGTGTGTGTGTGTGTGTGTATGTGTGTGTGTATACTTACTAAAGAATCCTAATTATCAATTATCAGTCAATGGGTTTCCATCAAAGTCCAGAATTCAACGGTATATGTCAGTTATATCGATATTTTTATAGACTACGTTCTGCCGCGCAGGAAAAAGTCCAGTGGAGAAAATATGGATAACCTTGTATCATTGTCATGTTTATTGTTTCGACTTTGAACTAAAACGACCGCTTGTATTTCTTGTAAGTTAGTCCTAAAGAAGAAATTACTGGCTTATATTTGTGTTACACTACGTATGAGAAGGGAGGAACGAATAGTTACATAGCTCTTCTTATTCTTCGGCGAATTATTTACTACCACCCCTGCTATTTATTTTATGTTATTATTATCTCGGCGTATTTTAGTTTTCGTTTATTGGCGCGATATGTTGTACTGTACTGTTGCAAAGGCCGCTCGCATATATTTTACGATACTTACTTTATAGATTTATATTGTAAAGGTGTTAAATCATTTCTTCTTTGTGTACCGGTCTGTAGTCCGATTTTACTCTCTTGTATGTATACGATCAGGGTATAGAATAGCGATAAGTCTTATTTTCATTTTTTTTGCAGTAAAAATCCCATTACGTCTTGCAAAGAAAGCTATAAAATCTAAACGCTTCTCAACAATTATCCTTATTTACGGCTATTTTCTTTAATTTACATTTTTGCCGTTTTAAGTCTTGCTGTACTTACGAAAGTATTCCCTATTATTGTTTACGAAATGGCAGAAAAACCGTTACTAAATCTACTGTTTATATTTAGACGGAATAAAGAAATATCAAATAAAGGAAGAATATTTAGCCAGTGATTTTAAACCTGTGGGCCGCGATAATTCTAAATGGAGGCACGAGCATATCGAAGAATAAGAAAAAATATTAATTTTTCTTGAAAATCGTTTAATTTGTTGGAAGAAAAGCAATAAAGTACATTGTGACATAAATTACAAACGAGTTTAATAATTATAAGTGACTCCTTTGGGCCTGTCTTATAAAGCCAAGTTTAAAAAAAAAAAATTTAATATTTGACATTGACACTCTGAGATCTTCTGTATTTTTTGAGACCTGTATATTGTTTTAAAAGTAGCCACCGTAGAAGAACCTTTTTCGCAAAGGTGCGCAGTTGGAAATGGTAATGGTATACGAAATGCTTTTGTTTTCAGTACAGAAAATCCATCTACCCCTGCCCAAAATGTAAACAATGATTTATTACTAAATTCATCTTTAATTTCGTCAGTTACCGTGAGATCTATGAAGATTGCTTGTGATATCTTCGGGAGAATTTTTAAATGGATTCTTAATCCACACGACACTTGATACGAAGTTGTCTTTAGCAAAAAAACACTTTTTACAATTTTTTGCCAGCATGGCTAAATGATTTTATATGCTACTCTTCGGTCTTGTAAGTGGTAACAAATTCATCCACATTTGCGCATATTTTTAGGTCTTCGCGCTTTATATTTTTGCTCCATAATTCCAATTTTCTACAAAAAACATTAACTTTACCACTCGTATCCAAGACAAGTGTGTTTGTTCCTTGCAGTTGAAAATTCAAGGTATTTAGTTTCTCGAATATGTCGACCAGGTAGCTCAATTTCATCACAAATAAACCACCTCGAAACTTCTCAGCTTCCTGTCCGTTTTATTCTTCCAGAAAAATGACGGCTTCGTCTCATAAATTTGTAGAACGTTCCCGCGTAATAACCATCTTGTCTCGTTAGAAAATAGTAACGTTGAATGTACTGAATCCCCGTCTTTATAAAGTGCAGCAAAGATTCTTGATTTAACGGGTCTCATTTTGATACAATTTACTACGGTTACAACCGTCGTAAGCACAATATTCGGACCAGAACTTATTTACCAAAGCTTCCCTGTGAATCATACAATGTGTTCAGACACATTGTGGAGATTTTCATCTCACAAGTGTGAGATTTAATAAAACGTCTTGTCTAAGTGCATTCAGAGTAGAAGAAATCGGTCGTCTATGCAATTTAAGAGAATCAGAAACAGTGAGAGCAGTAAATCGAGTTAACAAAAAAAGACGCAAGAGATGAGCGATACCTTATACAAGTCGCCTTAAGAAATATACCGATTTACCATTTTAGATCTAAGCAGAGCGCGCAGCAGCTCCAAATGAAGCAATTTCTGCACAAACGGTTAGGAGAAATGTTAATTAAAAAAATTTCTGCCCTTCATGCGAGTGTCAAATTCGCAATCTCTTGCTAACTAGGCATGAGTTTTCACTTTCAGACCACGGAGAACGGTGAATTTTAGACTTCTAATGTACCACAAATTGCATTATGGACACAGATATTAAATGAAACCTATGGTAGGTTTTTTCTGCATTATGTATACAATATAAAGCGCGGTTGCAATTAGCACTTTTCAACTATCATTTGATGCTTCAAGTTTGAACGTGTTCAATTAAAATTTACAACAAATATTGTACAAACTACGTGTGCGAAGACCTTTTCCAATATTTACGCAAATAAAATACTCGTTCGCTTAGTTTGCTTATGAGACTATATAAAGTACGACATTTTAGGCAATTTCCACTAGCCTTACCGCAAACTCTTTGCATCAAAAGTAAAAACGAAAACCCATTCTTGTGTTTTTATTGAAGTTGTGTTTCTATTTCAAACTTTAATCACTGAAGGTTGCTGTATAAACCCTTTCCACATTAATTTTCGTATTCTGTATATGTATTTCGACAACTAAGTTGTCATAATCAGCAAATAATTTAACAGTGTCCCGCCTGGAAAACTACAGAAAAAACCCGCACGAAACAAATTCTGTACACGATCTGCACCGTCGAAAGCCAAAACACGCACTGTATTAAAACTACCTAATATTAATTAACCAAATTTTGTGACAGCGTACTTTCCTTATCTTTACCAGAATATTATATAAACATGTCACTTCGTTTTAAGTTACACATGTCTCCGTTTATTTAGATAAAATCTTCTTCTTTTGTATTCCTCTGCTGTCTTCTAAGGTCACGGAATTATCTGTTCTTAAGTCCGGTGCTTACATTATCTTTTGTGTATCCTCTATGCAGGTGTGCGTATCAGTAAAACGGACAGACCGATATCGGATCGCGACTTTTACCGTGAAATCCGAAACGAATCACCGACAAAATGTTTCGCTTAACTTCGATGTAACATGATTCCTTCTTGCACCGCGCGAGCCCACCGGGAAATTTTTCATTCGATGGACAATAATATAACAAAACAAAAGGCTCACGTATATAGACTTTGAAGTCTTAAAATTACTTCCTGCTTGTTGAAACCAGTATCTGTGGAGAAGGTATGGACTTGTTGAATGCGTTCCCCTTCCCGGTAGATATCACTTCTAGTCGGACAAAAATCGTGGAATACGATCGCCTGTGAACGTGTAAATTGTCGTTTATCGAGAAATAAGCGCTAATATAAGTTTGTTCATTATCTAGATAGACTTCTAGTACTACTTGTTCGTTCTTTTATTAACGGGCAAATATCAGACAATTGAATAACGTCAAATGAAACTTGATCATTTATTCACATATCTTTAAGTACCTAGTGTTATCGGAACATGAACTACATGACACAAAGAATTAATTTCAGTACTTAATCACATCGACATACTTACGTACTCGTATTATTATCTAGATGATTATAGATAAAAATAATGTCCAAAGACAATTCAAGCCATAAACAGCGCATTTTTATCGTTAATATACCATACCTATTAGTTAATCTACTCCAAAATCGGCCGTCACTCAAATTCACTTGAACTATATATCGGATGTCCTATGACATGATTGCCACAGCTTAAAAATGTGTTAGTGACACAATATCCTCTTAACAATACCTAACCAACGAATAAGATAATGAAAACAACAAGAAAATCAGTATATATCAGACAATTGAATGTCGAGTATACCGGGTGTTCCATGACATGACTACCATACCATAAGCATGTGTTACTGAAGCAATTTCAGGTTAAAATGTCTAAAGAATATTCCTAAAATTCTATCGTAACTAAGCTACAAGTATTTGTAGTTTTAGATAACTCTACTGTATCTGTTATTATTGACGATCGTCTTATTGGTCCGTTTATAATCGAAGAACGTCTCGCGTTTACTGGAAAATGATCTTACAACATTATTAGATGATGTTCCTCTTAATGTACGACTAATATGGATACAGCAAGATAGTACGCCACCGCATTTCGATAGACAAATAATAGATTTCTTAATCAAAATTATACGAACCAGTGGAATGGAAGAGATTCAGCTCCTATTTATTTAGAAGAAAAAAAAGAAAACTTAAATAGTTAACACTAATTATCCCAGAATCCGGTGCTCCGCTTGTGGCACTACACCGGATGTAACCTAACCTTAATCTTTACTTACTACATAACTAACTATCTAAATCTAAACTAGTCTTATCTAATGTTTTAAATGGGGCCTAGCCCGCGTCCTGCTTCACTATTATTCACAATTCCGCTCCTACCCTGCGGAAGTAGTCCGCTCCTTACAAACCCCATTCACTAAAATATCCAATATTCAATCATACACATTCATTCTGGTCACTCACCATTTCGCTCCTATTTGATTCCAAGGCCACCAGACTTAAATCCCTTGGGTTACTTTTTAAGGGAAAAGCCGAAAAATTTGATTTATGCACAACAACTTGAAAACAGAGACCAACTTATGACTGGAATTATGGATGACGCAGAAACTATTCTTCTGAACCTGAGACAGTTAGCAGAGTTACCTCTTCAATTCTAAGACGAGTTAGACTATATATACAACAACTAGGTGAACATGAACAACTAATTCAATAGAGCCACTCCTTTCTAAATGATTTCCATTGGGATCTTTTTCAGCCGTACGTACATAATACCTGCGTTTGTGGTTATCCAAAACTACAAATGCTTATAGCTTCATTACGATAGAGTTTTGGGCATATGTTCATTAGATATTTTTAACTTGAAACTCCTTCAGAAAAACACCTTAAGGTGTAGTAGCCATGGCATGGGACACCCGGTATACCCGACATTCAATTTTTGTCAAGGATAAATGCCTTATTTTGGATTTTTTAAATTGATTTTCTTTGTCGTTTTCGTTAATTTATTAGTTGGTTAGGTATTGTTAAGAAGATACTTTTAGTATTTTTTGTTGTTATTTATTATTAGCTTTACGAATAAATTTAGTTTAGCAAAAGATCTTTGCTTCACAGTCGGAACATTCAATTTTCATATAATTTAGGTTTATTTTTGCTGCTAGATCTATTCAGTTTATTTCCAAGTCGCCAAGAGAAATATGAAGATGAATAAAAAGAAACTTTGGTCATGCAAGACAACGTAATTCTCGGTACAGTTGATGATTTAAGAATTAACACAAGAATACGCAAAATTTTGTCCTCAGTTGACGAAATCCGTTATCGCAATGGCCAAAATTAATGAATTAAAGTTTGAATTACTACCTTATGTACCTTAGTTGCCAAATTTATCTCCCTCGCATTATTTTCTATTCCCAAACTTGTAAAAATGGCTCAGTGATCAAAGATTTTCCAACGATAAAGAAGTGATGCCGGCAGTTAATGGCTATTTTGAGTAGCAAGACAGTTATTATTATAAAAAGGATATCGAACTTATAGAACATCGCTGGGAAAAGTGTATAGAGCTGAAAGGAGATTATGTTGAAAAATAAATTTATTTTTTCCAAAATTTTTGTGTTTTCTTTGTTGGGACGGGTTCTTCTGGGACCACTCTCGTATGCTCTCGTACCTGTTCAATTGTTAACACATGCATATTGCCATATATGTGTTCAGTTTTATAATCCATCTTTGTAAAAGCATAAAATTTTTATTTTTCACAAATGCGTGATAATATGAAGAAGGTTTTCGGAATTCGTTTAAAATTCATGGCTTGTAATATATAAATAAAATATATATTGCTCGAAATTTTTAAATAGAAATAGAAGTGATTCTTAAATTCGTATGCATAGAAAGCAGCAACCACATGCTTTGACAAAATGTTATTGTAATTTAGTCTACACACCGCCCTACATAACACGGGTCATAATAAATATTTTGCGTAGTATACATTAGAAATAATTGTTACATGCAATTATTAATAAATTAAATTAATTGAAAATTTTAACAACCTGTGTATTTATTAATATTAGTTATCAATATGAACTTTCATCAAGTAAAGGGTGCATGGATTCTATATTAAAACATATTTTATTTCTAAAAATTATAAATCACATAGTCTTAATGGTTGGATTCTATTGTATGAAACATCTATTTCGAAAGACGCTCTTCTCTATTTCTGCTTCTGTTGTGAATATAAACTCTTAAAAATAAAAATAAAATATTCCTCGCTTCAATAAATTTCTGTATTCTTGCATATTTATTATATCAAGCGGGCGATATAATATGCCCTTATGTAATAAAGAATGTTCGCGAGAAAATTTATTTCATTCGCCCCACGTTCGGCAGCATTGTTTCAGTAAATAACAATTTTTTCCCTTACTCGATCGTATTTGAGCTCGCAAACGAGGCACTATTACTCGTTTATAATCTACTTTTGAATTGTTTTTCTTGTAAAAGTCAAGGCTGAATCTAAATTTCTTTAACGCAAAATGTGAGTATTTATGTTAATGGCAAGATTTAATCCTTTATCTTCTTAGTTGTAATTATACTTAGTACCGAGCGGGTTTTATTTTGTGTGAATATAAAATGTAGAGAAAAACAAAAATCAAGAACGAAGAACGTTATTTGTACTTCATACGTGTTGTTAAGAAAAATCCTTTTATTTCATACGTCTGAATTTAAGCCTGTAATAATTTTCAGTTGTAAAATTAAATTCCCGATCTCGCTTAGTATATTTTTATATATTAGGTGCGCAGCTAAGTTCTCGCTGTTTTTTTGATGAAAATGCAACTTTACTGTGAAAAAATGTTTACAAATGAATCATTTAAAATATTGGCCATCGCTAGCGACAACTTGTTCCCATCTTTCTGGCAGAGCTCGAATATCGTCACGGTAGAAGTGTTCGTCTTTTAAGGCTATCCACGAATCAAGCCATTTTGAGATGTCTTCATATGAGGGGAACTGTTGATTAGCCAGACCATGTGCCATCGAACGGAACAAGTAATAATCGGACGGCGCAATATCTGGGGAATATGGCGGGTGGAGTAAGACCTCCCTTTTGAGCGTTGCTAAGTAGGTTTTAACGGGTTTGGCAAAGTGAGGCCGAGCGTTGTCATACTGTAGAATCACTTTTACGTGCCTCTGCTCGTATTGTGGCCGCTTTTCGCGCGGTGCTCGACTCAATCGCATCAATTGAGTTCGATACCATCCCCCAGTGATGGTGTCGTTCGGTTTCAATAGCTCATAATAAATAACACCGCCCTGGTCCCACCAAATACACAGCAAAACCTTCGCAGCGTGAATATTCGGCCGAACCGACGACGTAGAAGCATGACCGGGCAGTCCCCATAATTTTGTTCTCTTTGGGTTGCTGTGATGAATCAATTTTTCATCACGCGTAACGATGCGGTGAAGAAAACCCTTCCTTTTTTGCCGCTGGAGCAGTTGTTCACAGGCGAAAAAACGACGCTCAACGTCTCTTGGCTTCAAATCATAAGGAACCCAAGTTCCTTGATTTTGAATCATTCCCAACGCATGCAATCGCTGAGAAATGGCTTGGCGGGTAACTCCTAATGCTAAAGCAAGCTCGTTTTGCGTTTGGCACGGATCCTCATCGAGCATGCCTCCAATTCAGCGTCTTCGAAGGTTTTTGATCTTCCTTCATGCGAAAGTCGCCAACATCGAAATCACCGTCTTTGGAGCGACGGAACCATTCAACCGCCGTTTTCTTCGAATGAAAGAAGAAAAGCAACACTTCCCGTAAATGACGATTATTTGGCACAAAATCAGACATTTTCACATAACCAAAAGTATATGACGTAAAAATAAAATCACTAATGTGTCAAAGCGGTTTGTTTACCATATGTCTAAGCTTGGTTTATGACGTTTTGGTTATATCATAATCGACCAGCACTTACTACTGGAGCCATCTCTTGAAAAACAGGGAGAACTTAGTTGCGCACCTAATATTTAGTACAGTTTTCTTTCAAATTATCTGGCAAATAATGTACGGTCCCATTGAACACCATGTGTTGGAGAGAGAGAGAGAGAGAGAGTGAGATATAGCAAAACACGACGTGAGTTTGTGCAATGCCAGGTATGACCTATCTCCTCTACCCAGATTCAAATCACTTTAGAGTAACCTAGATATAGTGGATCCCAACATTTTCAAGTCTATTGCTAGTATCCTTTTCATACAGGATTTCTTGAAATTTTTGCAGTCAGCTTTCATAACTTTTGGAGTAAGTGACAAGAAGATTCGAAACTCGAAAATTCAGAAAAATTTGAGACTTTGTGTGTGGGTAAACCACGCTAGTGTATTCTCAAAATTGTTTCTTTTAGTGCGGAAAAACATGATGAGGGGGTGAAATATCGTCCTTCGTTAGAATGATTTTCGATTTTTGGAGTATGTCTCCGTAATAAAAATAGATGCTATTTGCGAAAATTGCCCTAGATTGTAATTTAAACATCAAGTTTATTCGCACCTCGGCTCACTGCAAAAATATTTTAACATTTCGAATGCATGACACGAAATAGCATTTAAAATAACACTAAATACATACAGCATTTATTTAAAACAAATGAACTTACAGTAACAAAATATTGTAATGTTATATGAGTATGTACTGGCGCACTTATAGGATATACACATCCTATAAGTACGTCAGTACTTATTCCACCAATTCCAAAAGATGGGAAAATTGGTGTTACATCAATTGAATGACAAATGGAAAATCGAAAAATCGTGTGTGAAATACTGCTTCAAAGGTATGATCGGAAGTCATTTCTGCATCGAATAGTAACGAGTGATGAAAAGTGGATTTATTTCGAACACCTTAATCGAAAAAAATCATGGATCACCTGGCGAAGCCGACCCATCGACTCCAAGGCCAAATCGTTTTGGTCGCAAGACAATGCTCTGTGTTTGATGCGACCAGTGTGACGTAGTGCATTACGAACTGTTGAAACCTGGTGAAACAGTTAGTACTGATTGCTACTGACAACAAATTATCAATTTGAACTATTTATTGATAGAAAAATGTCCAGAATGGGCCCGAAGACACGGTAAAGTGATTTTACAGCACGATAACGCACCGTCTCATACAGCAAAACCGGTCAACGAAGCATTGAAAGCACTTGGATGGGACGTAATATCGCACCCGCTGTACTCTCTACACCATGTCTAGTCCAACTCTCACCTTTTCACATTAAGGGGACACACGTTTGCAGAGTAGCACTTCGCCAATTTCGAAGAAGTTAGAAAATGGCTGGATGGATGATTTTGCTCATAGGACAAACACTTTTTTTAGGGCATCCATAAATTGCCTAGAAGATGAACAAGATGTATAGAATCAAATGGCCAATACTAAATTTTTCAATTTTTTTGAAAATTATATAGTTTTTTTTACGAAAAAAACGGTAATGACTTTCCGGTACACCTGATAACATGAAGTTCTTCAGTTTATTTTTAATAATAGAAGGGTACTTATAATTTAAATAGATTTTGTATATTTATTTGTTTTCCATATAATTTAAAATAACCGTATACGTATAAATATTTTTTTTAAATGCTAGAATCGCAAAAATAGTATTGCACAACAAACATGTACAAATGTATCACGCTAAGTCAAGTTGATTGGTTTTGCTCTCTTTCCGTTGGGAAATCGAACAACGCCATGACGTTGCTATGAAGCTGAAATTCATACAATAGAGTGACCATCCACACAGGGAAGAGCTATAGTCAAACCACGGTCGCGGAATATTTCATTTTATTGTGGTGCACAAGTCTGGATAATAAATACCATTTTTATCATATTGATTTTATAGCCTCTTTATTTTGTCTCGCGCGTTCTCTTCGTTCGTTCTCTGGTGACATTTGAATAGCAGTAATGGCCAAGGTCGACCGTTCGTAATATCGTCCAGTCCGCGAGTAACAACTGAACGAGCGTTGTCTGAGCGCTTGACCAACATAGTCCCATGCATATGAAAGTATGTACGTAAGACGGCGAAGATAGGCTTCGGTAGAAAAGGTAGAAAGAAAAGAAAGATACTGTTGGCCGTATTAGACCTATTAGTTAACACTGAAGCGATTGTCGCAAAAAATACATAAAATACAAAATAATTAGACAAAAAAAGAATAAGAAGCAGTTTTAATGTGCATAAAAGGAATTCCAAATTAATTTTTTATTAGAGTATGTGTAGTTAGTTGTCTATTGAATCAATAAAGTAGATAACAAATTTGCCAACAAGCAAAAGCTAATTATTTTGGCGCTAAATGTTTCATATTCGCAAAAACCAAATAACTTTAGAATGCTTAAAATATAAGCCTTCCCTTTAACGCGAACTACTGAAATATAGAAATAAATGATAAAAGGTGAAAACTCAATTCATTAAAAATTTGCTCCAATGAAAATCTTAAATATGAATACACCGTTTTCCTTAATATTAAACACTATAATTTCATTAATAAAAAAAGGGTAAATAAAACCCCTTTCTACATTAATGTTCGTATTTTGAATACGTATTTCGAAAAACTAAGTTGTCTTACACAATTGTTCCTTTCCTTCACCGGTTGTTTTTTTTCTAGGAAATCACAGAGGTAAAAATATGTTATGTTTAAGTATAGTTTACGTTAATCTGGTACGTAGACTTCCGCGATCGTAGTCCATATTTTCTTCTTGTGGGCTTCCGGGCTGGAACCGCGTCACTGGTATAACTGCCGACGTTTCGTACCCACTCGTATGGGACATCTTCAGGGATCAACTACTGCTACTGTCTGTCGCACTGAAACTGTTTCGCAGACAGTAGCAGTAGTTGAGCCCTGAAGATATTCCATACGAGTGGGTACGAAACGTCGGCAGTTATACCGGTGACGTGATTCCAGCCCGGAAGCCCAGAAGCAGATAGTTGGACCACGACTGCAGAAGTCTACGTACCAGATATATAATGTAGTAGGTACTAAAACTGCAAGGAAAAATTTCTCTATGGGAGAAAGACACCAGAATGTACCAAGTTTATCTATTCACAGAAAAATACACAAGCTTGCAGATTCCTAAAATGCTGAAGAATAGTTGCTTTTTGAATGTATTTCAAGCAGGTCTTCAATAAAAAACAGGGTAATTCAGAATTCGAAAACCATTCCGAGGAAAAAGCACGACATTCTATTTTGCAAAAAGCTTTTTCTAATATAACAATTGTCGGAAAAAAGTTCTTTAGATAACCAATGATTATTTTACATTGTTGAGACATCCATCTTGTAGCTTTGATTTAGCTCTGTCAGCTTTGCCTTTAACTCCTCAGTTTACTCATTCTAGGAAAGCGCTGGTCATCCGAACTTCTCGAAGAAACCTTTGAACAATATTTTACATATTTTGCCCAAGGATGGTTTTTTTTTTGGAAGATATAGGACCATTCGAAAAATTTGAAATAAATGCATGTGCTAACTTGAATTATGTAGAAAAATAAAGAGTTGTTAATGTGATACGTGCTCTTTTCATGGTTAAGTGGATAAAAATACAGTCTTCTCATGTAATTGGTGTCCAAAGTCTTCAAATTCGGCTTCCTCCTAAACTTATTTCTTTTATTTAGCTCTATGGTAGAGAATTGTAGCGTCCACTTAACGAGGCGCTTCACAACTTATCTCCAAGTCCTGCTCATTGATCAATATATTCATAGAGACACAAATTCCTAATATAATGTTTAGATTTTTAACAAGATATGCTATTACTTTATGAAAATCTTAATATCAAATTTTTCGTGTCCAGAAGAAATTTCGATATTTTAGAAATTTTTCTTTTTAACATGTTATTTATTAGTGTTCATTATTATGCTCAAATCCACTAAACTACACCGACGGTATTTTGAAATATAAAAAATAAATGGATCGGAATGTTACTGTTATCTTTTTATGTAAGTTCAACGTAATTAGTATTAGTACACTGCTTCTATTCTACTAGATGAACTATGTACCATTTATTTACTGGGCAGGGAGTCCCACAGCTGGACGTTCGGATAACTAGTTTTAAGTTTTTTATGAATTAATACATTTTCAGTTAATTATCTTCATTTATCTTGGTCAGCTATTAATTGTATTCTGTGCAATTCTTTCTTATCCACGTCGTTATTGTTATAATCGTTATAAGTTTCATTAGAAATATACTATGGAGTTACTATCGTTAAAATAAAGTAGACGTTGAAATTAATGGTATATAAAAGTAATGGTAAAGCCACTTACCAGTGATTCATTTACAGTGTTTGATGAAGAAATTTTTGCTACTTTAAAAGGTAAAGTTAGGTGAAATGTACAAGTTTTTAAAAAGCTGAAAACAGCAAAACTTGCGATCTCAAATATTTGCGGAAACCGATAAGTAAAATTCATTAGAATAACATAACAACTTGTAACGATATATTGGTATCATTACTTTTGGATTATAGTATATCTTATTTCTTTTAATAATAGCTTTCTTTAGTTTTTCGTTTCATCTTAAAAGCTGTGAACAAAGTTTTTGACAGACTTTGATTACATACAAGCGACAAGGAAAGGGCGACTTTATGTGTTTAATTACTATACTTCGTTTTCTCCTGTTATTAAATTCTATCTTGAGAGATCTTCACATGGGTTCATTGAAATATTTTCAACATTTTATTGACTTCGATTATGCAATTTTTTTCCTTCTTTTATATACAACAATCTAAATTGTCGATACTTATATTTTAATTTATTTTATACATAAATTTTTATGCAATTTTAAGTTCAATTTATTAAGAGCCTCTTTGATAACCAGATTATGATACATTAGTCAAATTTTACCTTTAGATATTTACTAACTCTAATTTAAGTAAGGGCTCGTTGAAGGGTTAGACATAGTTGAATATTTTCGGCCAGTTGACATTTAAATAGAAAACCGTCTGCTAATATCAATAGTTTTTTCCTTCATATAATCTCTTTGCTTTCCACAGACCACAGTCAATTTTTTTTGCCATAAAGTAATTTATTAAATGTAATTCATATTTCAGTATTAATCTGAATATTATTTTCTGACTTGATTTGCTGTTTTGTTTGTTTTCTTTTGATGTTGGAAAGTGCCAAATAAGTGGCACATACATATATTACAGAACATTTCTTTTGTACAGTGTGAACGAACTAGTGTGAACTAACTATAGTTAGGTTTAAGTAATTAAAGCTCTGAACTGTATCGTAGACGTTTCTTTTTTTAATATACCTATCTAGTAAATATTTATTTTTTTTAATACCGTGTATTTCAAAAATAATTGAACAAAACAATAAACCTAGATAGAGCTTAACTTTTCTTTGCTGTAAAAAGGCTCCTTTTTTTTCTTAGTTAACTAAATACCGAACGTATTTTATTGATCCACTTTTTGTTTCATTATTGGCTTAGGGCTTTTAGTGCAAGAATACTGTGGCGTCTTATTAGAACTTATTAACAGGGATTCCCCCACTCTCCGAGTTTATTTCTTCTTAACTAAACTATATATCCTCGGACACAAAAGAAAACCTTAATCACTGAAGGTTGATATATAATCTGTATATATATTCTGTATATGTAGTTCAACAACTAAGTTGTCATCATCGACAGATAGTTAATCACAGTCTTGCACCTCAAACCCCGGCAAAATCCGTCCAAAGACAACATCCGTACTAGACTTACACCGTCGAAAGCCAAACATATACTGTGTGATGATGTATACATATTGCGAGAACTAAGTTGTTATCATCAGCAAATACTCCACACAAAAACAAATTACGTGATAGGCTTTGTTTTTGAGAGGATTTTGTTGTAGTTCCAGGTACAACACTATGATTAATTATCTGCCCACGATGACAACTTAGTTGTCAAAATACGTATACAGAATACGAAAATTATTCTGGAAATGGGTTAACCTTAATTAATTATTTTAATCAATCACAGTCTCCTTTAAAATTTGCCAACATTAGACGTCTCCATATGAGAGTTCTTTGGATTTCTTTTATTTGGTGTCGTAATTTTGAACCTTGGCTTATGTTTTCAGAATCACATTAAAACATCATGTCTCATCACTAGTTACAATAATTTTTAACAAGTCTTCGTCTACTTGACTTACTGTTTTTGCAATGACCAATTAGCCATAATTTTTGATCATCCACCAATCGATGTGAAATGAGCTTAACTTTCGAAGACAAAGTTTTTTAGGTAAAATGAGATTAATTATTATCTTATACTTCAAGTTCAATTCTCATGAATCTTATTCAAAATTTATTGTATTAGTTAATTGCCTTGAACACCTGTCGTCATCCATATCCACTCTGTCTTTTTTGAATAATCAACGATATTCAAAAACTTGAGCTTGTGCTACAGAATTATTTTCATAAGCGATTTTAAGTATTTAGAGTTTCTGTCGCAGTTTCAACGTTAGTAGAGGGGCCTAACACAAGATCCCATATATTTTATTATGAGGATTCATTTTGCTTTTCTGATTCCGTGCAGATATTCAACCCTCAATATATTCATATGTTTTAGTAAATAGACTAGTACACAGACTGGTAGACAGGCGAACAGACTGGCAGACAGATAGACGGACTGACGGACAGATAGACAGACTGGTAGACAGATAGATAGCAGTGGCGGCTCGTGAGTATTTGACATGGTGAGGCAGATAGAATAATAAATATTCAAAATTGTTTACAATTGATTAATAAACTCTATATACCTACTACATATAAAAACAGTTTATATATATTTATATATATATATAGGGCTTCCAGTACAAACAGGGCTGCCAGACGTGAACTGAGCCCTATATCGCGCCCCATTCGATTTTTAAGGGAAAACGAAGTTTCAAAGCAAACCCTTGTGAAACGAAAATAAATATTCTAAAAAATCAAACAAATTCTAAAAACATTAATCGAAAATAAGAACTCAATCTTCTAGGATTTAAAAATAAAAAATAAATACATTCCTATTATAATATAAAATTTAATAATATAACAAATATATACATATATATGTATATATATATATAAATCAACAACAATCCAATAACAAAATTTCATGCAAAATGAAAATATTTTAAAATACAGAAAATTTCCTTTATTGGCATTGCACGTAGAACTACATTTAATAGATTTTACTTCTTGTATAGCAAAGGTATCCTCCGGTTTTTTGTGTTAGCAAAATAATCAATTACATCATTATAAAATCGTTCATCCCTCGTCATCGTTTTAACCAATTCCTTTTCGATTGCAATTAGTGCACAGTTACTAAGTCTTTGTTGTCCAATTGTATTTCTAACATACGATTTTATACGTTTCAATGTGGAAAAACTTCCCTCAACGGACGCGGAAGTTACCGATATGGTAACTACTATACTTAGCAATTTAAAAAGTTCTGGCATACAGATGGCTAACTTTTGTTCGTGCATAAATCTTAACATTTCACATGGTGTTTTAGAATTACCAAGGAGTTGCATGCCACTATAAATAACAGCTAATTCATTTTTTAATTGAATTTGATCAAAAAATTTATATTGTTCAAACAAATTATTTAAGAGCCTCTGAGGAAATGCCTTCGAATATTCTTCAAATTTATTTTCTGTTAATAAATCAAAAAAAGCAAGTTTTTCTAAATCAATAAATCTAATTTCAATTTGACTAATAAACGTATCTAGAATTTCGAAAAATAATTTTCTATGATTTTGTTTAGTATCTGGAACGTCATCAATTCTACGCCTTTTATGTGCAACAGATTCGTCAGACATCGAATTTTCGTATACAGTACTGAAATATGTATCACACTCCCGAAATTCTCTAAACTTATCAAGCAAAAAACGTAATTATTATTATTATTATTGAAATTTCTGTTAGACTTACCGTGTATTGTAAGAGATTTTGATAAACCAGGGTTTGGTCTTGGAAGGTTTTTGACATATAATTGATCTTCTACCGATAGAACAACGAACGTATTTCTTATTAAAAAATCTACAATGTCTTGTGTATTTCTTACATTTTCTAAATCCATATTCACAATTTTTAAATCACTGAAAATATCACTAAACAAATATTAAAATATTTAACCTAACTTTGTTATTCCCCCAAGCTGTAATTTGCGATTCGGGCCGAGAATGTCAGCCTCGAGTATATTCGGTAGTTCGGCGATTGTGATTCGATGAGAGGCTCAGTTCAAATTGGCTTCAGACTAAATAATACATACATACATACATTGATATCTAAAGAATATCTACTTGAAACAATAAAAATACTCCTGTTAAAACTTAAAACATATTATTTGCGTGGAGGAAATATTGAGAAACTGTACAAGAAGAATGTAAACCTTTAGACATCTTTATATCATTAAATAAATACTTAATTTATCCTATTAATAATGCTTTCTATATTATTAAAAAATTCAAAAATCTCACAATAAAGTTAGAAAAATCTATTAACTTTTTGAATATTTTTTCTTCGTTGTTATCTTAAATATGTAGCTAATACTTTACTGTAATTTCCATAGAAATTGAGAATTTTTTTGACTGCTGTAGTGCGTTATAAATTTTCAATGAGAGGCAATGAGTGGCCGGGCCTCAAATATTCGTGTTTAGTAGGGATATACATAGATCAAGCATGAAGTTGGTCGGGGCAAGTATACGCGCTCGTACATTCGCACGGAATTAAAATGAAATGATAAATTTGTACTTTGCTTGTAATGCCGGTTTATTTAAAACTATTTTCTTATTGTTTATAAGATAAATTCTGAATAAAAGATGATAATTAATTTATAAAGAATTTTAAAAGTATACATATTATTCTTGTTATAATTCCAAGATTTAGATGGTGAGGCACTGCCTCACCTGCCTCACCTGACCAGCCGCCACTGATAGATAGATTGGTAGATTGGTAGACAGATTGTTTATCTGTATACCTGTCTATTTATTTGCATTTTATTTGCTCTTTATGTGCTATTTATCTGTATATCTGCCTACGAGTCTGTTGACCAGTCCGTCTACCTGTCCATCAGTTTACTCATCTGTCTACTAGTCCGTCTACTAAAATATATGCATGTATTGAGGATTGCATATCTGCGTGAAGTCAAAAATGCAAAATGTATAAGGAAATACATGTTATTTTGCGCTAGAGCCCCCATAGCATATCCACTAACATTTCTAACACATAATTTAACATCTATTCATTTTTCAATAAAAATGTACATACTACTCACACTTAAATGCGTCGTATTTTGGTTTCTAGTGAGCGAAATGTTAAAAATTTTTGCAGATTATTTAGAAGGGCAGATAACTCCATTAAATAATATGTATTAGTTGTGTGAAAGGAAGGGTAACTGAAACACTGTCACGTACTCGCTAAGGAGCAACGGTTTAAAAGAGATAATAAGTAAATAACACGATTTAATTTACTTTTAGAAATCTAAAGTCTAACATGTGTACAATGTTAACTGAACCCCATCTGGTATATGTACAATTCCGTATTTTTATTGTTAATAATTTCTACTTGGATGGACTGTTTCATGTATGCAAAATGTGGTGTATGCTTATTAAATCGCAGAGTTAATTGTGATCTTTTCAATTTTTGCACGAAGACATATGTAAATGATCCATATTTTACAATGTAAATTCTTGCACCGCCTGAGAATAAATATTAACACATATTTATTGCACTGTCTCGGTAGATACGATCGTTCCAACTAATTATACCTCGGTGAATTAAACACTAATTAATGATGCACCTACCTACGGTAACACGTTGACGCTTTAAAAGAATTCGACACCACTTATGCTGTTTCATTCATAAGCATGCATTTTTGTAGCTTATAGTTTTATCAACAAAGAAATAAAGCAGAAAACTTTTTAGTAGACAGTAGGAGGAGGACGATTTCATATTGTTGAAACAAGACGTAAAACACAAAAACAAGGATATATTCTCTCGAAGAAATAAATGACACGACAAATCTTCAGCACCAAAGTCAAGGTCGTTCGTTTTTAACGTTCGTGCTTTATTAATGTGTCATAAGTGCAAGTTAAGTGAAGCTATTAGTAATTGTGTATACAAGCGAAGGTAATAAAATAGATTGCAATCATAAAATTTCATTGTTTGCCTTTTTTTGGATTTGGTATTGTTTCGTTCTTTAGAATTTCTGAAGTACCATAAATTTAATAACGATCTTTTAGACTTCAATCTAATCAATTATGTTAGTTTAACTGACGCAAGTGTTGCTTATGTTACCTAATAATGGCTGTTTAGAATATTTGGTACGAGGGTAGTTTGACAAGTAGTGAGAATGGAAAAGAAAAACGAATTTTTTAAATACAAAATAATTTTTATTTTTCAATATATTCTCCTAAAAGAGCAATACATTTATTCCAACGGTTCTCCAATGCTCTTATGCCATCTCTAAAATGCGATTCCCGAAGGCTTGCAAAATACTCATTTACGAAGATGATAAGCTCGTCGTTAGACGAAAATTTCTTTCCACCTAGTGCCGTTTTCAATTTTGGAAAAAGGTGGAAGTCGGAAGGGGCTAGATCCGGCGAATAAGGCGCATGCGGTATAAATTGGAAATGCAACTCGTGGATTTTGGACATTGCAACTGGGCTGGTATGCGAGGGAGCGTTGTCTTGGTGAAACAGAATCTTTTTCTTTGCCATTCCTGGCCGCTTAGCATGTATCTCAACATTTAATTTTTGTACAAGTTCTGCATAATATTGTCCGTTTATTGTGGCACCTTTCTGAAGGTAATCAATGAGCAAAATGCCCTTTGATTCCCAAAAAATTGATGCCATCACCTTGTTTGCCTATAAAGTGGTTTTCACTTTCTTTGGAGGTGCAGAACCACGTTGTAACCATTGTTTCGACTGTTGTTTAGTTTCGGGTGTACTGTAGTGTATCCAAGTTTCATCGCAAGTAACAAATCGCCTTCAAAAATCAACCGGATTCCGCTTATAAAGGTCCAAACACTCATTGGAAATGCGCAAACGAGTGAACTTTTGATCAGTCGTAAGCAATCGCGGCACCCATTTTGCCGAAAGCTTGCAAAGGCCAAATTCTTTCGTTAAAATGTGGTGTACGCATTGTGTTGAAATGTTTACCATGTCTGCTATCTCTCTCACATTGAGTCGTCGATCTTACGTAATAATATTATGGATTTTTATAATCATTTCCTTAGAAGTCACGATTTTGGGTGTTCCAGAGCGCGCTTCATCAACACAGCTTGTTGTACCACGTTTAAATTCATTTACCCATCTACTTATTGTGGCGGATGATGGAGCAGATTCACCTAATGTTTCCCGTAACTCATCTTTTATTTCGGTAGATTTCATACCTTTAATTACGAAGTATTTAATCACCGCACGATACTCTGCTTTTTCTATTTTAACAAAACGATGTGTTGCTTCTTTTTCAATCAGCTGTCAAAAATAAACTAATCAACTGATTTATCTAAATATCGGAATGTAAACATATAAATAGGCAACCTAAATTACAGTGCATCAGTTTTACCAATTAGAGCGCCCACCTATGTGTTATTCTCACTACTTGTCAAACTATCCTCGTATGTAATCTAATTTTTAAAACTATTTATAATACTGCAGCACATTCCGCTGTTTGGAAAACAGTTTAATTCATATTGTAAAATTTATATCCAAGGCTTCCGAGACGGAAGGTATATTTTAAGAAAGTTTTGAAAAAATTTCATACAATACAAAAAGTTTAAAATGAAAATTTTTATTAAAAAAGAATTAACCCCATCCTGCTTCCAACAGCAAAGGTAGTTATGACTCGAGCAACGGCCCACATTACTTGAAAGTTCTGTATTTTTATAACAATACGTTAAACATAAATAAAATTTGAAAAACCAAACATGTATATGAAATCCTTAAAAATAAATTTCACATTTCTTTGGGAAAAGACTAAGGCAGAAGGAATTATCAATTTAGGCAAGTTACCAGCTCCTGAGGAGCCTGTTGTTAGTACAACAACAAACTCACCGAGTTCGAGATTCACAAACGCATGAGAGATATCTTTCAAGTAAGGTCCGTTTGTGAAAGAGACTGAGAATCTGCTCCAGGATGCTATGCGTGCCTCTAGATGCCATTTGTAGCCGTATTGTTTGGCTGTGTGTTGAGCTGTAGAAGTTTATAATATTTAAGAAAATTGATTCGTCGTCGACTGAGATACGATTTGTAATTCGATTCATGAGTATAAGAAAATTGACAACAGCGAAAATTCACAATCAGATTGCTAAGTGTACGGTGATAATGCTTCGAGTGATGTAATAGTAAAGTTCAAAAGTGTGTGAGAATGTTCGAAGATAGGTGGGTTAATGTGGATGATGAGCCACTTGTTGATCTCCTCTGATTTCTAAAGATTTGGTTCGTGATGTGTGCAACAAAATCTGAGAGGACCGATGATTCGTGATTTCAAAATTATCGATTGATTTTCCACATATTCCGAGATTGGTTTTGAACACCATTATTTCGGAGAAACCGAAGTATCGAAAATTGTGTTATCGGTGGGTTCCAAGACTGCTTTCTAACGAATACAAAACACATCATTACGTGAGATAAGACTTGAGTATCAACGTACGAACAAAAGAATAAGAGCGTGTCATCTAGCTAAAATAGGTGAACATTTTAACTTGGCGAATTGTCACTAGATGAACTTTAAAAGAATGATTCAAATGTTAATAACACCCTGTTTATTATGAGTTTGGAGGAATTCACCTCTCTTCAGGTAAACTTATGTTATTAACGAACAATTTTTTGTGGGTTTATCGTACCTTTTCGATATAATAATAATAATAATCTTTATTTGTCCAACAGCGAATTGGCATTTACAGTACAGTAATATATGTAATTTAATTTTAATTTTAATTTTTAGTGCAGATTAAAAAAAAAAGAAAAAATTACACAAACTGAATTAATATCAATTAGCAATGTATAAATGTATATAAAAAAACAAATATAATTCAAAAACAAGTGCCAAGTTAAATAAAATAAAGTTCAGAATACAGAAAACATTTAGAAGCCTATCAAAACTGCACATAATATGCACAGGTGATTTCAACAATAGATTTGTTTTCGCCCTAGGTAATTTAAAGGTAGCATAGTATCGTGTATTAGACACGGGTACATTGAAGTTAATGCAGGCTAATATCATCGGACAATCAATTCCGTTAGCTAAAAGTTTGGATAAAAATTTATAGCCATACATTTCACGGCGACATGATAGGGACTGCATAATATAATAATAATGAAAAAACAATATCTCCCTCTATCATCAAACATACGAATATACGAACGATGTTTACCTGATGATAGGTGAATTCCTTGAAACGCGTAGTAGACAGGATGTTATTAACATTTGAATAATTCTTATAACATTCAGCTATTGGCATTTCGCCAAGTTTTTAAAGTGTTCGTCTAGTTACGCAATGGTAACTTAGTTACCTATTTTATCGAAATGTCACGCCCTTGTTCCTTTATTCGTATGTTTGAACGAAAGAGGCGATATTACTTTCCCTAATTTTTATGTATCGAAATTGTACGATAAGTCCATAGAGAATCGTTCAACCTCTCGTTAGTTAACCTGACGTGAGGTGAATTCTGTGAAACGCGTAGTAAACAGGGTAGTATTATCATTTGAATGGTTCTTTGAACGTTCAACAAAATGCAAATGTGTATCATAATAGCTCAATTAAGCCATTAATTTTAAGTAATCTAACCACTCGAGAAAGGACGAAATTACCATTTTGGATCTTTTACACTATCTATTTAAAAATCATAACCTTAATTACAATATATTTCATTCCATTGTAGCTCTCCGCAGAAGAGTAACTAGACAACTTTAATTTAAACTAAAATAAATTACTACTAGATTTTCTCGTAATTTATATTTATCTTCTTTAAACCGCATTAACCTTCACAACACGAAATTACTTACATATGTCTTTTCTAATCAACCAACGTTCGTTCTTCACTGACTCTCGAGTTGAGTGGCTCGAAGTCATGCAATTACCTCGTCGGTCTCGTCGAATCACGCGGATCATCGCTTGATGATGACCTCAACCCCTCTTCTTCTTCGTCGTTGCTCAAGCCGTCATTCAAAATCAATGAAAATGACCCGACCGAACGCAAAACCGCATTTTCAATGTCAGAGGCAATGATAAATTCGAACACCATTACGCATGCATCGGACAAAGTTATTTATATTGCGTAATGAATTCATAAGTCATCCGGAGTGGACTTTCAATCGGTTAGGATCCGTAGCGTATCTGTGTTGTGGTATCGCGCACGTTGTTTGAAACTGACGACCGTAATCGATGACTTTTGTCTTAGGAGTTCTTGGCTGCGTTGGATACATTATTAGTTAGTTACACTACACAGTCCTGGGAACTTTCTGATTACAAACGTGTATAGTTGTCATAATGAAAACTTAAAGTGTACACAAAAATGTAAAAGGAAATTGTAAAATTTCATTAAGCTCAGTAATGAAAAATTTATTATTCATTTCATATCGTATTAGCATATACTGTACTTGTTATAAAATATAACAAATCGATTTGGATTTTTGGTAATTAATTTAAAACTGACATTGAGAAATAAGAACATCTTGAAAGCTTGTCTACTTGCTGTGCTTAATACGGCACACAAACGTGGGTATTCGCCAGGAGAAATATAAACAAACTTGGAAAGCAACGCCCAATGGAAAGATTCATTAAATCGGGTAACAAATGATAGTATAAGAAATATCACTAGAGTACACTAGAGTACACGTAACAAGACAAATGGGCCTTTTAAGGGAATCGGTGGGACGAAGGACTAGTGCTCTGGTCGTATTTGAAATGAACTAATGAGAGAAGAAGATAAATGGCGATGGGCATGCCAAAATGAAAGATGATATAGATAATAATGATTAGAGCTTGGAAAATATGAAAAATGCATATAAAATGCACACGTGCATCTTTGCGCCAAAATATCGTAGTGCATCGTATTTCGAAATATTTTCATAATAATATAATATAAATATATAATATATTATAATATTATGCTCAACAGGTATAAAATCCTATTACAGGACAATAAAATAGCAAATAAGATATGCAATGTTTCAAGCTTACATTCAAAAACTAAATATTGTATATTAAATATAAATTACACTAGATATTAGTAATTACATATGCTTACACACAACACAAAAAGTTTATGATGTGCACGAAAATATACTTAAAGAATTCATGTAGAATGCTCTTTACACCATGTAAACAAAACATTGGCAGTCATATAATAAATGAAATTCAATTAAGAATTTTATATTTAAACAATTGGATCATGACGTTTACACAAAAGCATATACAACATTTAAAGTTCCTAGGAGCATAGAGGATGTACTTTAATATGATGTACGTTGAAGCTATTTAAGCAATTTTAAATTAATTCAAATTGAAATAGAACAGAATCACACTACACATGTTACCGGGGACGATAGGATACGAAAAATTCAATATGTATCAAATTTTCTTTTCAGAAAAATATCGAATCCAGGAAAAAGGGAAGACCCATCCCACATTGTCGTAACTGCTAGGTCATTTGTGAATTTATGATCTTTCGAAACTCTTACTGCAAAGGATTAAGATATATAGAACAATAGCGACTTAACATTTGACGACCTGCAAAAGGATTTTTTTGACAAAAAAGAATTCTTGTTCCAAAAAGCCAAAAATTGTTCACAGATACGTATAACAACGGGACCAGTGCGCTTCAGGACAATTTCAGGAGGGACCTGGGTAATTTATTTATAGGCTACAATATTCCTATGTACAAATTATATCACTCATTGTTTACCAATTTTTTAGAGACACATTGTAAAGACCAATTTATTTCTAATTCTTCAATTTTGCGCAAAAATATGTGGATAATACTTATGATGACACGAACAATTGTATTCGCCGTATGATAGGAAATAAACCTGGTTAATAAAAATGGTTTTCAATCGATGAAACCATTGATGTTAAAGGAACGTACATGGCAAATTTTATAATCAGCACATTGGATGAAAATGTATCCCATCGAGGTTGTTTAATTTCAGTGAAACTGTTATAAAAAAGAAATAATTTAACGATTACTAAATTTGCCAATGATTTATTAACTTTGCTGTTACTTACCACAAGAAGTATTTGCGGACAATATTGTATTAAAAGTCACTGACGCTATTCCATGTATGCTTGAGATAGTCGAACATTCAAACATTTTATTTCCAAAGATAATTCGTAGTATATGCCGTTTAAATAGGATTGCCCAAACAGTTATTAAAGACGTTATTAGCGGATTGGGTCCTGAAAGTTTAGTCGTAATTAGAAAATGTATCGATATTTTCCACAATTCTAGTTTAAAATAACAAATTTTCCACATCCAGGCAAATTGCATGTGCATAGATAGTGCGCTATAACACAACTCGAAACAAGGGTATTTACTTTAAATATAATAAATGTATAAATTTGAAAACAATCAAATCTGTCGACAAAAAGCAATGGTAGATATGCGTTTCGTATACTGCTAATACTCGTCATTCTATCGGGTTTTGTAGACCATTGCTTTTGTCGACATACATTTGATTGATTTCCAATTTACTTGCAATTTTCCATTGCGCCAAAGACGTAAGGTCTTAACAAGGCCATACATCCTTCATTCGGCCAGTTAGATCGCAGGCTGTTACGTTAGAGGTCACTATGTGTCGGTAAAAATGTAAATATTGGTCATACATTCAAATATTTATTAAAAAATAATGTGTAAAATTCAATTAAGTCAAAAATCCACAATAAAATCACAGAAAAATTTCAATGTATTTTAAAACACTAAAATAAAAGATATTTGTATCATTGAGGGATTATTTCTAAATTTAAATTTGTTCAAGTGACTTCGTGCGATGTAGAGCGCCGTTCTCATCTTGTAAAGTTCTATTAACTAACACACATTTCTTAACAACTCAAAATTTGGAGTATTTAGTTAGTTATTATTTCTATTCACACGAAAATTGGTTATTACATATTTATAATTTTTAGTTTTATTTTCAAATATTTAGTATTAAATCACGGAAGGTTGATATATAACCCCTTTCCACATTAAATTTCGTATTCTGTATACGTCTTTCGGCAACTAAGTTGTCATAATCAGCAAAATACAGGCCAACCAATAAATATTTTTTAAAAACTTTTTTCAAAGTTCAACCTGTTTCTTATGTATTTTGGTGTGCTGAATCCAAATTTTCAATCAGTTTTTTTCTACCACTTATAAATTTTTCGCAATCTTTATCTTTCGTTGGGTATGACAGTATTAAAATATTATATATAGTTAAGATTTAAAGGTACGTAATTTGTTATCAGAGTATAATTGAAAAATGTAACATTTTATTATTACAATGGTAGTGTAAGTTTGAATATCAACAGTTTTTTACGCATTAACCTTAAAGCTTTGTATTTCCTCAACCTCTTCACGGTAAAAGTTCGAATGTAGCTTTTCCTTTTATATGATGCTTCTGGAGTTGCTCGTAGAAGGGTCCAACAGCAATTTGACATTCCAACGGCCCTGATGCCGTTTCTCCATCTCCTTTATATCTTGGTGGAAATGTTCTCCTTGTTCCTCACTTACAGCACCAAGATTGTCAGGGAAAAAATTTAAATATGAGTGTAAAAAATGCACATGCAGATTAAAAAGTATATAACTTCGAGATTTTCTTTGTATTAGTCACGCAGATATTCAAAAGTACGCTTTGAGCATTTATTACTAATTAGGTGTAGAGAGCAAGGTATTATTATACGCTTACAATGCATAAATAACGTAAAGTAAACATGTGAGGAAACTTTATGTCCTGTGGTACATAAAAGGGAGCCAAATTTATAAAAAGAGTTTTTTCATGGTTGGCCTGTGTAACTTCCGATAACATCCTCCTACATTTTCATTATGTTTGTATAAGACCATAAGAAATCAGAAGTTTTTTCATGGTTGACCTGTGTAATTAGAACCTTTACGATTACGTTGTATAGAGGGCTGAATTTATTAGCAGAGGTGCGTTTATACTACCGAGTTACCTGTCTATTTTGAAACGCTCTGTATATATGAATTTGTGTAGTAAATCATTTTTTAATATGTCGCTATTAATTTTCACCTTCTCTGCATAAAATTGAAAAGTTATTTTTGATATGAACGGAATACCATTTTTTCTAACTTGCATTTTTAATTTCGTATTCAATTAGGTATTAAATAAATTAGTAACGTTTTATGGTCTTTTATTAGTATTATATCATATTATTAGCTGAAAGTTGCTAATTGACTATGATCATAGATTCAATCAATTATTTTAGATTATTAGTTAATAATATCAGAGCAGAGAGCAGAGCAGAGGAGAGCAGAGATTGCCGTTTTAATTGTTCTTAACAGTTTAACACGGAAACAAATAATTATTTTGTGTCATTTGTAAAAAAATTACCTCATGGACTCCTATTTACATGTCCTGTATAGCTTAATTAGTAAAATCTTTATATAACAATATAGTCGTAAAAAATATCAAAATTTTATATTTCCAACGCAATTAGAAAAAGTCTACTAACTTGGAGGTCTTGTAATATCACTAATAGCGGCCATTTTCAATGCAACATTACACTGTATCTATTTTTAAATCTTATAGGACGTTGTAAGAAGAATCCTGGCGACACGACAAAAAAGAAACTTTATGCAATTGACGCAGAAATGAAAACAATTCACTCTTGTTCTTTTCCGATTAATTTTAATTGTTGCCCGCGAAACGGCATATAATGGCAGCAATTAGAAAGAGGCAATTAAGTCGGAGAAATGAATATGTTCACCGTAAATCGTTAAAGAAATTAATGACGTTAATGATATAAATGTGGTAATATTATAACAAGAGTAGCAATAGTAAAAAATCAAATGCTGCAGGTAATTGTTTCTGACTAGGCTACTGTTTTCTTTCAGTGACTTCATTTTATTTTAGTATTGGCTTAATGCATTATAAAGATAGTAGATTTCTATTATTTTATGCAGCCTTTATTAGGTCTATAAACTGCCAAACTAATATTGTATCAGATTTGGCAACTGAGTAATGGCAAAATTTTTAAGGAAAATTAAAGAAAATTTTTGAACGGCACAAAATAATTTTATTTAATAATGTATTACCCATTTTTAGCAAAAATTTTTTGTCATTTTTTAGATAGAATCATAATTCTTTTTGTAAAGAAAATAAATAATAATTTGATGATGTTGTGAAGCCAGGACTATATGGTGGAAGTAACTACATGTGCCAACCAGGCTCCATTAACTTTTGCCGAATGAACAGAAAATGTATCTGGCCCTGCATTTCCATGGCGTAACATACAAATCTCTGCACTATTTCTCATGCTTTTGATGTTATCTGTCATAATGCTTTACTTTCCAAACTCAGTTCTTACTCCGTCTGCCATTGCACTAGTGACATCTTATTTGAGAAACTATATCTTTTACATTTCCTACAATTTGTAGATAGTTTTGGAGTTCCACAAGGATCGTATTTGGATTCATTACTTTTCGTTCTATTTGTCAATGAGTTTTTATTAAATATCGTTTGTCTTGTGCTTTCATATGCCGATGACATAAGATTTACCATAAAGTAGCTTCCATTGAAGTCACTTATAAATTGCTATCAGGTTTGGAATACATTAAAGTTTGGTGCAATACTTATCAACTAAAGCTAAATGTAAATAAATATTACCTAGCAACATATGCTAGAAAAAATGCACCATTACTGTTGGACTACAAAATAGATAATATATGTGTTATCCATTTTTTTAGCAAAAATTTTTTGCCGGTTTTTAGACAGAATCATAATTCTTTTTGTGAAGAAAATAAATAATAATTTGATGATGTTGTGAGGCTAGGACTATTTGGTGGAAGTCACTACGCGTAACAACCAGGTTCCATAACTTTGGCAGAATGAACAGAAAATGTATCTGGCCCTGCATTTCCATGGCGGAACATGCAAATCTCTGCACTATTTCTCATGCTTTTGATGTTATCTGTCATAATGCTTTACTTTCCAAACTCAGTTCTTTCTCCGTCTGCGATTGCACTAATCACATCTTATTTTAGAAACCATATCTTTTACGTTTCCTACAATTTGTAGATAGTTCTGGAGTTCCACAAGGATCGTATTTGGATTCATTACTTTTCTTTCTATTTATCAATAGTTTTTTATTAAATATCGATTGTCTCGTGCTATCATATGCTGATAACATTAAGATATACTATAAATTAGTTTCCATTGAAGTCGCTTATAAATTGCGATCAGGTTTGGAATTCATTAAAGTTTGATACAACACTTATCAACTAAAGTTGAATGTAAATAAATATTGCGTAGTAATATATGATAGAAAACATGCACTATTACTATTGGACTACAAAATAGATGATAGAGTTCTTAACAGGCAGTTTCAAATTAAAGACCTGTAATTTATTTTTCGTTCATCAACTACCACTTAAGCCACATATTCTGACAATTTGTGCATCTGCCTGTAAACCTTTAACATTCTTTATACGTGTTTCTAAGTACTTTAGATATATTGGAGTATTAAAATCTCTTTATTATGCTCTTGCTATTAACAAGCTCGAATGTTCTGATGTTGTATGGTGCTCTATTTTTGCTTCTCATTGCCCACTGCTTGATCGAATACATGGACGATTGCTTAAATTTTTATCTTACAAGACAGAACGTTTTCACTCGTTGGTATCGGTCAAGTAGAATTGTTCTCCATACATGAAATGCGATCTCTTGTGTACAGAAGAAATCTACATTGTACGAAGTTTCTGTGAAATTTATTGCAGGGAAAGATTGACTGTGAGCTTCTTCTGTCACGAGTGGCTTTTCAGGTTCCTAGAATTTCTGCCAGGCATGAAAGCACATTTCATCTTTTATTAAAATCTAAAGTTCTACATAAAACGCCTATAACATTAATGTGTCTCATTACCAATAAACTTATAGTATATCAGACATTTTTGGGAATTCCAATAATGTTGCTATTGGCCTTGTTACTTAGAATCTGGATTTAGTTTTATGGTTTTGATATATCACTATTTAGTTGCCTTATTGTTTAGAATTTGAATGTTTGACTTATAGTTTTACATTTTCGCGCCTTACATTTACATTTACAATTAATTATTTTATTTGTTTATTTATTTACTTTTCATGTTTTATAATTGGGAAATGCTGTTGAACAACAGAGATTTATTATTATTGTTATGATTATATCTTTACCATATGATTGCTTTTCTTGGATGTAATTTAGATTGGTTTGTTCTTGGATGTACTTTTTGTTAGAAGTGTAAACACATTTTATGGTGCAATCGTTCGTTAGAAGCGTAAACACTTTTTATGGTGCAATCGACCAAATAAAATACGATTCCCCATGATTGTGATGCCCATATGTAGCGGATTTTCGATTATTGCTGTATTTGACTATGCATACGTTCTTAAAATAACATATCGAATCGTCTGGAGTAGCTCTTGGCGCTTATAAGGTATAGTTTAATACTTTATATATAATGTGATTGATTGAAACCATTCGTTGGTCGTATTGGAAAAAAATCCTTTTTTTTTTCTGAAAGTTATAGATATTTTCGTGATGGCTATACATTTATTTTAAACGGAAAGATGAACTTTCGAGGCATATTTGAATTCTACAGGATACTCTAAAAAGACAGTTTGAAGTTTCCTCTATTTCTAAAATCAACTATTAGATATTTAAGATTTTATGAAAATATTTGGTTTTACACCATCATTATTATGATTATTTGACATAGTTATTTTGGCACCGGAAATGGTGATTTTTCCAGTATTAGTAGAAGAGGTCTCAAGCTTCACTCTGATACTCTTATTCTTGACAAACTTTATAAAAGCTTTTTATAATGTAGTTTCGAATAGGAGTATCAAAAAAAAAAGCATCAAAACTTTTTCTTCAAATATAATACCACGTATTTTTTAAAGCATTCGAATGCAGAATATACAGGATGTTTCAAAAACAATATACGTATTTCATATTCACACACATATTGGGTCTGGGAAAAAGTTCGTGGCGTTTTTCCCGATAGATGGCATTGGTTGCCGATAACTAAAGAACAACAAGTCACAGCTACACCACCGACGGCTCGTCTTTTAGATGATCTTCCGAACGTTAGTTTGAGCGTAGAAACATTGTAATCGGTGCAGTGGTTGGAAAGTTATTCGCACTTGAAAATGGAGAAGAATAATGAGAAATTTCGCTATATTCTGCAATATTATTATGATAAGGGGAAGAACGCTGCGCAGGCTTGTGATAAAATTTGTGCTGTGTACGGTGAAGGTACTTTATCGAAATCTGTTGCGCGGAAATGGTTCGCTCGCTTTCGTTCTGGAAATTTCAATGTGAAAGATGAGTCACGCTCCGGTCGTCCAATCACTGAAAAATCCGATGAAATTCTTGAAAAAGTCCAACAAGATAAGCATATCAGCAGTGTCGATATTGGCATGGAGCTAGGCATTGACCACAAAACTGTTTTGAACCATTTACA
Source organism: Dermolepida albohirtum (assembly GCA_031893035.1). Classification (NCBI taxonomy): domain Eukaryota; kingdom Metazoa; phylum Arthropoda; class Insecta; order Coleoptera; family Scarabaeidae; genus Dermolepida; species Dermolepida albohirtum. The sequence goes on along the minus strand of JAVIWB010006574.1, from coordinate 709,295 downwards.
CAAAGCTGGTTACAAAAGAAAGCTTGACGTATGGGTTCCTCATGAGTTGAGCGTGAAAAACATGATGGACCGAATTAACATCTGCGATGCGCTGCTGAAACGGAATGAAATCGAGCCGTTTCTGAAACGTTTAATAACCGGAGATGAAAAATGGATTACGTACGATAATCGGAAGCGTAAAAGATCGTGGATAAAGGATGGTGAGCCGTCACAAGCGTTCGCTAAGCCAACATTGACGCCAAAAGAAGTGATGCTGTGTGTATGGTGGGACTGGAGGGGAATCGTCCACTACGAGCTACTTCCAACTGGTCAGACGATTGATTCTCAACTCTACTGTGCACAACTAGAGAGATTACGCCAGGCGATTGAAAGAAAACGGCCCGAATTGATTAATAGGAAAGGTGTTGTCTTCCATCATGACAACGCCCGACCACACACTTCTTTGATGACCCGTCAAAAATTGAGAGAGTTTGGTTGGGAAGTTTTGATGCACCCACCTTACAGTCCGGATATAGCACCCTCTGACTATCATCTGTTTCGATCTCTGCAGAACTCTCTCAATGGAATTAAGTTGGTTTCAAAAGAAGCCTGTGAAAACTACTTGATTCAGTTTTTCGACCAGAAACCACAGAAGTTTTTCACCGATGGGATCATGGATCTACCAAAAAAATGGCGAAACATTGTCGATAATAATGGAGCATATTCGGTTTAAATGAATTCGTCCACGCGCCATGCGGGGACCAGTTGAATTTTACTGAAAAAACGCCACGAACTTTTTCCCAGACCCAATATTTACGAAGCTCTCAAGTTCAGATTACAGATGTTCAATATGTCCTCCATCAGCGATACGAACAATATCACATCGATACTCAAATTCCTCCCATGCTCAGGCAAGCATGTCCTTCGTCACTGATGTTATGGCAGTACGGATTCGGTTCATCAACTCTTCCAGGTTCTGTGGGAATGGTGGTATATAAACGTTGTCTTTAACGAAACTACACAGTGACCGTGGAGCTCAGCCGAGACATGCTAAGTCGCCAACTCCTTGACGACCAATCCAACGGTTCGGTAGAGTTTCATTCAGATATTCACGCACTTGGCGACTCCAGTGAGGGGGTGCCCCGTCTTGTTGAAGAATGAAGTTGTCTTCGTGCAGCCTCGGAAACAACCAGTTTTGTAACATAGCGAGATACTGCTGACCGTTAACCGTGTTTCCATCAAAGAAGAATGGGCCGTAAACAGATGATCGGGATGTCGCACAAAACACATTGATTTTAGGCGAATCTCGTACATGATCAATGACTGCATGTGGGTTCTGTAGACCCCAAATTCGAACATTATGTTTGTTTACGAGACTACTAACATGGAAAATCGCTTCATCATTGAACACGATGCGTTGTGCGAAAGTGTTATCATTGTCAATAGCACCATGAATCTCGTTACAAAATGACACACGTTTCTGTTTGTCATCAGAACGCAGAGCTTGTAACAACTGTATCTTGTACGGCTTCATAACTAGCCGACGTCTCAAAACACGCCAAATTGTTGTTGTAGGCAGTTGTAACTCCCGGCTGGCACAACGAGTTGATTTTGAAGGATTACGTTGGAAAGCAGTTTGAATTCGTGCAACATTTTCTTCAGAAACACGAGGGCGGTCAGGACTCTTTCCTTTACATACACGTCCTGTATTTACAAACTTTCCGTACCATCTGCGCATGTTCCACCCATTCGAAGAATCAATTTAGCAGCTCAACCTGAAACGTCTTTGCACTGTAATCACGGAATTGCACTTCTTAAACTCGAGAACACAAAATGATTTCTGCTGCGGAGTAACCATTTTAAACATATGACGGTTACCAAGAAAAACAGGAGACAACTGACATCTAGAGGTTATTAAATAAACTAGACTACGTATTCGTTTCTCCAATAGCCGAGCCGAGGTGCAGTGATCGATAGTTTGGATAAAATAATACTTTGTAATACGTATATTCTTTTTGAAACAAGCTGTATTTTGTTTGTCAGATATACATATGTACATATGCACAAATACAATAATATGATTTAAGATATATTGCGACGTTTAAATTCTCATTGTACACCTATAAACGATATATAAACACAGGCTGCGGTAGAAGAAACGCATGTTTTTCTAATAGAAATAACTCAGTATATCTTAGAGTTAAACAAAATTTATTATCAAGAAAAATTTAGCCATTTTAAACATATAACGGTTACTAAGAAAAACAGACATCTAGCGGCTATTAAATAAACTAGACTATGTATTCGTTTCTTCAATAGTCGAGCAGAGGCGCAGCGATTGATAGTTTGGACAAAATAATACTTTGTAATACGTATATTCTTTTTGAAACATGCTGTATTATATGTGATTCTGATATCGCACCACATAATATGCATATGTAAACGTCTTAGCATAATGCATGTTTAAATCATATCAAGTACTTCAAAATACATTGCATGGATTGTTTGTTGACTTGGTAGCGAATTCTCTGTCTAATTATGAGGTTCGGGTACAACCTGTAAAAGCAAAACACCTTTCTAGAAAACGAAAATGAAACAATTGTCGCAATCTCACATCGAGATCACTGTAGTTTAATCTAATTAAAGTAACTTATGATTACATGGGAAAGCAACAATACTGTATTCTATCAAAGTTCATGCAGATAGCGAAATCTAATTGAACGATATTTCAAACAGTACGCAGCTGTAAATATTCCCGTACAAAATAAATTTAACCTGTTTCAATGGGAGCATTTCGTATTTTGAAATTTCGCAAAGTTTATGAAACAAAATTAATGCTAACGTTTTTCCGATCGGATTCAGCGACAATATTGGCACGATTAGTGTTCGACTACTCGATCTAGTCGAACACGTACACATATTTACGGTCGAATTCTTTCTTAATTGATGTCGTTAATGAGATCTAATTTACACGAACGATGGGAATTCTACAGTGTTTCTGTTGCTATGAAAGTACAAATTTTGTATGTGTGCAGTTCTTTGTATTTATGTTCTAAAATGCAGCGAAATATGTAATCTGTGTTTGAATTTTTACTAAATATTAATTAGCAACTGAAAAGATACAAAATTTATGCTTTGCGTATCGCTATGTGCTCTTACTTTCGTTTTGTTTCTAGTAAAAAGCGTTAAACTACTTTTCCTTTCTCAGCTATTGGTAAATTCTTAAAAAAATTAGTGAATATTGAATATACAGTTTATCCAAAAAAATCTTTGCACATAGAGAAAAAATAAAAAAACTTCAAAAGATGCATTGATTTCTTATTTAAATAACCATCTTTTTTATTTTTTTCGCACAGTGTTTTATAAACATATGCTTTTTTAATATAATAAATTAAAAAAGCTTCTGTAACAATGAAAATATTCTAATGTAGTATATTAAAATAGGAAAATAGTTCAATTTCTCTACTGTCAAAAAAATGTTTTCATACTTGACAAAATATTGGGCCTGGGAAAAAGTTCGTGGCGTTTTTCCCGATAGATGGCATTGGTTGCCGATAACTAAAGAACAACAAGTCACAGCGACAAACGGCTTTCCGAACGTTAGTTTGAGCGTAGAAACATTGTAATCGGTGCAGTGGTTGGAAAGTTATTCGCACTTGAAAATGGAGAAGAATAATGAGAAATTTCGCTATATTCTGCAATATTATTATGATAAGGGGAAGAACGCTGCGCAGGCTTGTGATAAAATTTGTGCTGTGTACGGTGAAGGTACTTTATCGAAATCTGTTGCGCGGAAATGGTTCGCTCGCTTTCGTTCTGGAAATTTCAATGTGAAAGATGAGTCATCCGGTTCCAATCACTGAAAAATCTGATGAAATTCTTGAAAAAGTCCAACAGGATAAGCATATCAGCAGTGTCGATATTGGCATGGAGCTAGGCATTGACCACAAAACTGTTTTGAACCATTTACACAAAGCTGGTTACAAAAAAAAGCTTGACGTATGGGTTCCTCATGAGTTGAGCGTGAAAAACATGATGGACCGAATTAACATCTGCGATGCGCTGCTGAAACGGAATGAAATCGAGCCGTTTCTGAAACGTTTAATAACCGGAGATGAAAAATGGATTACGTACGATAATCGGAAGCGTAAAAGATCGTGGATAAAGGATGGTGGGCCGTCACAAGCGTTCGCTAAGCCAACATTGACGCCAAAAAAAGTGATGCTGTGTGTATGGTGGGACTGGAGGGGAATCGTCCACTACGAGCTACTTCCAACTGGTCAGACGATTGATTCTCAGCTCTACTGTGCACAACTAGAGAGATTACGCCAGGCGATTGAAAGAAAACGGCCCGAATTGATTAATAGGAAAGGTGTTGTCTTCCATCATGACAACGCCCGACCACACACTTCTTTGATGACCCGTCAAAAATTGAGAGAGTTTGGTTGGGAAGTTTTGATGCACCCACCTTACAGTCCGGATATAGCACCCTCTGACTATCATCTGTTTCGATCTCTGCAGAACTCTCTCAATGGAATTAAGTTGGTTTCAAAAGAAGCCTGTGAAAACTACTTGATTCAGTTTTTCGACCAGAAACCACAGAAGTTTTTCACCGATGGGATCATGGATCTACCAAAAAAATGGCGAAACATTGTCGATAATAATGGAGCATATTCGGTTTAAATGAATTCGTCCACGCGCCATGCGGGGACCAGTTGAATTTTACTGAAAAAACGCCACGAACTTTTTCCCAGACCCAATAGTAAGCCTGATGCAAATTTTTGAATTTTTAGTGCTTATATTTTGTGTGTCCACCTTGAGCATCAATTACCTAAGATTCGGAATATTATTTGTAATGATTTCCATTCGGATTACAAAGAGAATGCACGCATATAAACATTTCTTTTTATTTAAATAAAGGAAAGATAAAATGCTCAACTTAAATCAGAATTGCTTTAGAAGACCTTTCTCACAACTGACATGGAAGGAGACAACAAAATTAACATTACACATACAATTCTTGACCTTATATATATTGTCCGTTTATAAGTATATGCACTTATCTATTCAACTATAGGTTGTGTCCGCTTCTTTTCCCCAATTCTTATCGATCTCTACTTGTAGGGTCCGATATATGTATATATACATAACTATAAATCTTTCTTTACAAATAATTGATTGATACGTTTCATCGCTTCGTATCTGGCAATTCCCGCACTTCTAAATAGAAGTGGCCTGCTATATACCAGTATACGAGGATAATTTGATAAGCAGTGAGAATAGAAAAGGAAAACGTATTTTTTAACTACAAAATAATTTTTATTTTTCAATATACTCTCCTAAAAGAGCAATACATTTATTCCAACGGTGTTCTAATGCCCTTATGCCATCTCTAAAATGCGATTCCGGAAGGCTTGCAACATACTCATTTACGAAGATGATAAGCTCGTCGTTAGACGAAAATTTCTTTCCACCTAGTGCTGTTTTCAATTTTGGAAAAAGGTGGAAGTCGGAAGGGGCTAGATCCGGCGAATAAGGCGCATGCGATATTAATTGGAAATGCAACTCGTGGATTTTGGACATCGCAACTGTGCTGGTATGCGAGGGAGCGTTGCCTTGGTGAAACAGAAACTTTTTCTTTGCCATTCCTGGCCGTTTAGCACGAATCTCAACATCTAATTTTTGTAGAAGTTCTGCATAATATTGTCCGTTTATTGTGGCACCTTTCTGAAGGTAATCGTTGAGCAAAATGCCCTTTGAATCCCAAAAAATTGATGCCATCACATCGTTTGCCGACAAAGTGGTTTTCGCTTTCTTTGGAGGTGTAGAACCACGTTCTAACCATTGTTTCGACTGCTGTTTAGTTTCAAAAGTACTGTAGTGTATCCAAGTTTCATCGCAAGTAACAAATCGCCTACAAAAATCAACCGAATTCCCCTTATAAAGGTCCAAACACTTATTGGAAATGCGCAAACGAGTGAACTTTTGATCAGTCGTAAGCAATCGCGGCACCCGTCTTGTCGAAAGCTTCGAAAAGCCCAATTCTTTCGTTAAAATGTGGTGTACGCATTCTGTTGAAATGTTTACCATGTCTGCTATCTCTCTCACTTTGAGTCGTTGATCTTGCGTAATAATATTATGGATTTTTATAATCATTTCCTTAGAAGTCACGATTTTGGGTGCTCCAGAGCGCGCTTCATCAACACAGCTTTTTCTAGCATGTTTAAATTCATTTACCCATCTACTTATTGTGGCGGATGATGGGGCAGATTCACCTAATGTTTCCCGTAACTCATCTTTTATTTCGGTAGCTTTCATATCCTTAATTACGAAGTATTTAATCACCGCACGATACTCTACTTTTTCCATTTTAACAAAACGACGTTTTGTTTCTTTTTCAATCAGCTGTCAAAAATAAACCAATCAACCGATTTATCTAAATATCGGAATGTAAACATGTAAATAAGCAACCTAAATTACAGTGCATTTGTTTTACCAATTAGAGTGCCACCTATATGTCATTCTCACTACTTGTCAAACTATCCTCGTACTAGTAAGTCTAAGTTTACCTTCGGGGTCTCGTCTCTATCAGTTCTGAAGCTCCTATCTTCTTGAGCTTTGAGACTCAATTCTCTATTGTGAGCTCTGGAGTTACACTTCCCTTGTGAGCTCTGTAGCCACACTTATTTTTTGTTAAAATTGTCCGACTGTTTATATAATTACTATTTTTGTGACGTACTCCAAATCCAGGGATTATCAACTTCTGACTACCTGGGTTTTGACAATATACATAATGCACTGAATAACTAAGCTATAAAATTAAAACCTTTCTGGGAATACATTACGGAGAATACATAATAGATCTAATAATTAAAATAAAAGTACAGGATTATATAAATTAAATATTATTTTCAAATAGAATCGGCAATGTACAAAATAGAACGTAATACAAGGACAATAAATATCAACAAAACCTTTTCGGGATTACATTCAGGAAAATATAGATATATATACTTAATATCTAATAGGCACAATAAGTGTTACTACCAGGAATATGAGCTTTACTAAAAGGATTATCATTTTTTTCTCTTTCTTAAAATTCAACCTATAACAGAAATTTAAATGCATTCCGACTATATAATGCTTTTATATCCCTTCTATAATTAGATCCTATCTGAAAATTACATTAATAATATATTTAAGAGAAAATACACATTAATACAGAGTTCGGAGAGTGCTCGAATTAAACTCGCTCGCGAACGAATTCAATTCGAGCGAGTTATATTTTCTATATTAAAAAGAACTATTCTTACGAGTTGAGTTTTTGCTCGCGAGTTAAATTATAAAACTCGTGAACACAAATTTTAAAACGAACGAATTAAATAAAATTGTGCTCGCGAGCAGAATTTTTTCCTACTCTGCTCACGAGTTGAGTTTGTGCTCGCGAGTTAAATGATAAAACTCGTGAACGCAAATTTTAAAACGAACGAATGTAATAAAATTGCCCGACTCTGCATTAATATGAATACCTTAAAGTATTAAGACCTTCCTTCTGAGAATTATTATATTGGGTTGGCAACTAAGTACTTTCGGTTTTTACTGATAGAGAGCGTTGCTTTATTTTTTGTATAACGTATGTTAGTGCTGTACTTTACCGTTTGTCGCGTGATACTAGTCACATTGACGTAACTTCAGAAGCAAGTAGTGCGTGATTTTTATTAAAGCTATTAGTTGTGGGTTAATTTTAAATGGAGTGCAGAAACGAACATTTTCGACATATTTTACTGTTTTATTTCCGTAAAGGAAAGAAAGCTGCTGCGGCTCACAAAAAGATATGTGAAGTTTATGGTGCTAATTTCTTAACAGAGCGCACGTGTCAGAATTGGTATAAAAAATTTCGTTCTGAAGATTTTTCCCTCAAAGATGAGCAATACCTCACGAATTGAAAGAAATTCATTTAACACAAAGAATCAACTTTTGCGATATGCACCTTAGACGAAATGAAACCGACCCTTTCTTAAAAAGAATCATCACTGGTGATGAAAAATGGGTCTTGTACAGTAACATAGTTCGAAAACGATCATGGAGCAAACACGATAAACCAGCTCAAACCACATCGAAAGCTGAATTGCATCCAAAAAAGATCATGCTGTCAGTTTGGTGGGATTACAAAGGTGTTGTGTTTTTTGAACCAAACGATCAATTCTGATGTTTACTGTCAACAATTAATAAAACTGGATGAAACAATCAAAGAAAAACGGCCAGAATTGTCAAATCGGAATGGTGTATTTTTCCACCAAGATAATGCAAGGCCTCACACATCTTTGGCAACCCGTGGGAAACTATTGGAGCTTGGCTAGGAAGTGATGCCACATCCCCCATACAGCCCTGATCTAGCACCATCTGATTACCATTTATTTCGAATTTTGCAGAATTCTTTGAATGGTAAAACTTTCACAAATGACGATGACCTTCACTCGCCCCTGATTCAGTTTTTTGCTGATAAGGACCAGAAATTTTATGAGCGCGGAATCATGCAGCTGAAAGAAAGATGGCAAAAGGTCATTGAGCAAAATGGAAAATATATAATTGATTAAAAATATTCTTTGTTTAAAAAGAAAGTATGTTATTTTATACTACAAAACCGAAAGTACTTAGTTGCCAACCCAATAATACACTTACATTGGGAAATACCAATTAAGTAACATCTTTATTTGAATGAAATTAAAAAATAAAAAATAGAAAATGAAAATATTCCATACAAAAAATTACTATTGTAAGCACTCGAAAACTCTCGGGAGTTGGACGGAAAATCTTGATAATTTAAATTTATAAAATACTCCTATTTTAGATAGATCTTATCATCTTTTGTATAGGCACGTATCTAGCTTTGCAAATTAGTTACTGTTTTTAATAAATTTTTTTAAATTTCTAATTTAAAATTTTCCATTTAAATATCTGTTGTTCAAACCTTTTCTCCTCTTGGAGGTATACAGGGTGTGGTCATAAATTTGAATTTTTTAAAAATTTCCTTTTTTTAATTTTTCTACATCGGGTATTTTGAATATTTCTACTTACTTGAGTGATCTAATGCCTTTTTATTAACGAGCGTATACATGTGGTGGCATTGAAATTCGAGCATCCTAATTTTAGGAGAAAACCATCCTTGGTTGGTCATAGGTGACTCGGATTTTAAGCAAGAGGCAAATTCGAGATTTGTTGTCTTATTTTTTGAATACGGCTCACTTTTCTGAGTCATTTACCCGCAAATTTTTGTTTTAATTAATCCTGCTTTCACCATTCTTAAATCATTCAGGTGTAGTCGCGATAATACGGACAATATTAATGTAGAAGTTGTTGGAATGAACAGCGAAACGCCGACTTTTACAATGATAATGTTCTAAAATCAGGAAGATTATATTGTATTATTAGTAACACTTGTCATGAGAGCTTTTCAACTCGTTTAGAAAATATTGAAAATTCTTTTTTACCTATACATCTCTCTTTGACTCTGTAAAACCTATAATTGAATTTACATCGCATATTCAATTAGAATTCCATTACATTTTGTTTCTATGTATTCGCATTAGATTTCTCGGACAATAGCAAATGAGTTCAATATAGGTAACAAGAATAATTCAACTTACAGAAGTACGCTAGCTGGCTGCAATTAGCTCAACTTTACAAAAAAAAAAATCATGGAGATAAAGAATTTATTGGAATAATTGTTAGAATTGAGATTCGTCCTACTGGACTCATTCACATCACAAATTACCAGTTAAACAACGTCAACTCGGATTCGATCACGAACGAGAGCAAACTCGTTTCAACTGTCGCATCAGCGACTTTAGCGTGGTAGATTTGTGTTGAGGTCATTCGAAGTGAAACACTTCCATTTTATTTAATTTTATTTCACTTTTTTTTTGTTTCATGGTTAACTGTTATGTAACAGTTGAAATAGCGCGCTGAGGTATTTGCACAAATGCAAATTGCAAATAATATGGGATATATTGAATATATACATAAAGATACGATACATTGCAATGGTACTTTACTTCGTGTTTACTTTGTACGCATATTGTTACAATAAAGGAATTTACGTTGATGTATGCATTTATGCAATCATTTTCTTAATGCACCAACAGGTTTCAATATGTCGTAAATAAATATGTCAATGACATTTATTAATGATTTTAAGACCAAACGAAAATTAATTTTAGTTTTGAATGCAACAAAAGAGGGAGGACAATATAGTTTTTTTTTTTTTATTTTTGATATTACAATCTGATCGTCACCGACCAATGAGCAATTTTTTGTCTATCCTAACTTACTAAATACAATCTTAAAACTAAGAGTCTTACTCAGTAGTAATTTCTTAGCCCCTAATACAATTGACACCAACACAGACGTGTAAACTACGCACTATACTCTGCTTTGCACTGGCACTTAACTAATGAACCAACTCAAAGGGCTTCGTCCTTTTGAGTCTTCTTGTCTGGTAGGTGTTGTCGAGGAGCTGGATGGCCTCTACATTCACATGGTCTAGGAGCCGTTGTTCGTGGTTCTTAGCAAACTTGGTGATTGTCTGGCTAACAGTTTCCATCTCCAGGTCCCGATGGAGATCACTATTTCGGGAGTACCAAGGAGCATTAGTAATACTTCTCAGTACTTTGTTTTGAAAGCGTTGTATGATCTGGATATTACTTTCTTTGGTACATCCCCAAAGCTGTATTTCGTAAGTCCATACTGGTTTCAGGATTTGCTTATATAATAGTAATTTATTATATATGGACAGAGTGGAGTTTCGTCCTAGTATCGGACAATATAGTGACTATATTATTTGGAAAAGGAAGGTTGTAAAAAATGTAAATTGTGTAGCAAAAGTACATACTGAAGTCTGGAAAATAATGGACAGCTATAAAGAACAAATGGTCGTTAAGTACGAGGTGTGATAGTTTAAGACATGATGTAATTTTAACGAAATCACGTGTGTATTCTTGTTTGAACACGTTTGAATGAATACGATGGTGGTCCCAGAAGTACCCGACCCAACAAAGAAAACACAAAAATTTTGGAAAGCAATATATTTATTTTTCAACATAATCTCCTTTCAGCTCTATACACTTTTCCCAGCGATGTTCAATAAGTTCGATACCTTTTTTATAATAAGAATTCTCTTGCTCCTCAAAATAGCAATTATCTGCCGACATCACTCCTTCATCGTTGCAAAATCTTTGACCACTGAGCTATTTTTCAAGTTTGGGAACAGAAAATAATCCGTTTTCTTCGTTTAAACTCTGCTAGCCAATATTTCACTATTGTAAACGAAGGAGCAGATTCACCCGGAGTAGAATTCAGTTCAGCTTTTAGATCGGTTGGGTTGATGTCTTTCAAATAAAAGTATTGTATCACATAACGATTACCAATTTTCCTCACTTTTACAAATTCACTGAAAACGTTCACTATTGATGGCTGCCAAACAAATACTAAACAACGTGGCGTCTTTAAACTTGAAATATATGCTTTATAGATTGTATACTTGCTAATATTGTTAGTTTTCAAACAACTACCGCCATCTCTAGGTCTGGCAGGGTATTTATGGAACCACCCTCGTATGTATTCGAATAGATTTCAAGCTGGTAGAGTTAGCTATTGGAACGGTAGTAGGAAGATAATTTAACAGAAAAGGAGACTTAAAAGAAACGAATAAGTTAGTGTATCAAGTTTCTTATTAATTTTCAACAAATTCTGTTTCAACTTCAGCGCATCAGCACCGGCGATGCTGAAGTATCATTTTTATTATAATCTTTCTTAAGATCTTCAAAATTTCTGCTCCGTTGGTGCAATAAGTTTTTCGGCCAACGAAAACACTTTTCCCGTGAATAAAATTTGAGTTGGAGGAATGAGTGAAAGTCACTTGAGGTTAGATCTGGTAAACAGGGTGGGTGAGGTACTCGATTGGTGTGAGACGAGAAGTTGTCGCTATAATAACCAAATTGAAGAAAGCGATTTTTGTGAGAACGATATGGAATAGCCCATAAAGAATTGCTTCTATCACGACAACGTGCCTTGGCTTCCTTGCAAGATTATCTATGAAAATTATTCTCCTCGAATCCAAAAATATCGCGGCCATTACATAATCAGTCGGTAGAAAGGTGTTGACTTTCTTTGGGGGAGAGTCATTATAACGTGCCTACTGTTGAGTTTGTCGTTTAGATTTTAAAAACAAAATCGACCACAAAAAATCTTTAAAAATTTCCTTCAATATTCTGTTCGGAATTTCGATAGTATAGCTTTACCAGATCAGAAATCGGTTTGCTTAGGAATTAAAAGCAGTATCATAGCTTTCTTAAGAGACAAAGAGTAGAATTATGCTCGAAATATAAACCTATTTTATTACTGTACAATGAAGAATTAGGGGATTGATCGAAAAGTAGATTTTCCCCGCGAGAGTTGTTTGTATTCTTAGTTAGCCAAATTCATTCTAAAACCTTCGCAGCGCACATTTCAATCTATACCGGTCCTCTCAAATTTTGTGGTCTATATCACGAACCAAATCTTCAAAAATCAGAGAAGGTAGGCTTAGTCTTTTCTTAAACACTGTAAGCTTCTTTTTACAGCTCAACACACAGACTATACGGCTACAAATTGCGTCTAAACGCCCGCCAAGGATACGCGCGCGTAATTCCCATTCTCATTCATAAATAAATCTTATTTAGAAACTAACCCTTGTATATGTATAACAACCTGATCAACGATAGATACATATGTATGTACATGCAAGCAAGCATACCACGTATCGTTAGATATCTTTGTTCCAATCCTTGTTTTAGTACAGCATTTACAAAAGCTTATACTTCGACTTACGTATTACTCTAGTTTATCAATTATTTTATTTAATATATTCAAGCTTCAAGTATTTATTTTATTTAAATTAGTAATAAAATATTAAGGACAACCTTGTTGTTTTATTTTTGATAGTGATCTTTTCTTTAGCACACGTTCTGGTCTTCTGATGCATCATAATAAATCATTTAAGTTTATTATTAACATCTTTATTATTAAATTATCAATTTAACAGGTAGTAGTATATATATTTTTAATACGATTTCCTTTCTAATTGGGTATTATATCAAAAAAATAAAATTCGAGTACTGCAATTTGTAAGAAGGCAGTAAAATTTAAAATTACCGTGTAAAAAATATTTCCGAAAGTCAAAATGCGTTGAAAAACTTATCAACTAAATGGCCAGTAATAATGAAACAGTTCTATTTAACTGGCAAGAATAATAACGCCATAAAATTAGATTTGCCATAAGCGAGTGTAAAAACATCATAAGAGAAAGAACAAACGACTATAAGTCACAGAGAGCGTGGCTATAAGAAATTATATCTGCGACATCTGAAACAGAAAAACGGCCAAGATGGCGTCCATTAATGTCACGAACTGTTCAAGACGTCGTTAATCGTCTAGACTGAGACATAAGCGCGAAAAAATGTGCGCTTATGACTATGAACACGATTTCTAAACATCCACAATATATTTTTACGTGTTCACAGGGAGAATCTACATAACATAAATTTGTTTCCCCACGGGTGTATATGTACGAACGTAAGTCACATGCATTTTTGCTAATACGTATTGGACAGAAATATACATGTCGTGTACGTATGGAGGATTGTCACTTCATCCACTGAAAAAATGAGGTTGTATCTTGTAAAACACAAGATTTTAACTTCGATGTTATTACAAGAATTAAAATATACAATGTTGGTTGTTTTTTTAATAAAATTTCATTTATTTACGCAGTTTTAAGTTTTATTCAGACGACTTGAATGTAGGAAATACTTTATGTAAATTTTGTCGGAGACTGCAGTTAATTTAATTAATCAAAATATTCAAAAAACATCTTACGACAGCAATGTCCGTATATTGTATATAGTTTCGACAACTAAGTTATCATCATCAGTATATTATTAATCACAATATTATCAAGACTAAGCCCGCACTCAATATTGTGTGCGAGCTTTACCGTGGATTCTGGTACCATGTTGTAATTAACAGTCTGTTGAAGATGACAACTTAGTTGTTGAAGCGTATACAGAGTGAGTTGAGAGATTTCTTACCTTTTTTCATTAAATCAAATATTTTATTTAATCATTCATTTAGAATTTCAGGAAATAAATTTTAGGTGGTATCAGGTTGTTACAAATGTAATGTCCGTTTTTTCCTTGAGTCTGAACTGAATCGCACCTGTGTGAAGACGTGTATGTTTTTGGTGAAAATTATTATTGTATTTGTAGAAAAGGGTATTTATTTTGAAGTGTGTACCTGTTCCATTTCTTGGAAAGATTAATACACTTGTCCTTGTCTCGCCTATGGAAATGCTGTCGGCAAGAGATATTCGGGCAATTTACCTCTTTCAATTTAAAAAGGGATTAAATGCAGCTGCAGCAATGCGAGAAATTAATCAGACGTTCGGTGAAACCACGTGTAATGAACGCACATTACGGCGATGGTTTAAAAAATTCAGCGAGGGAAATTTTGATTTGGAAAATAAGCCTCGCAGATATGCGCGTAGCACCGTTAATGACGACGAGCTGCGTGTAGAAGTTGAAAGTAATCCGTCGACATCAGCGCGTAGCCTTGCAGAAACATTTCAAGTGTTCATTGCCACCATTAGTCGTCACCTTTCTGCGATTGGCAAAGTGAAGAAACTCGATCGATGGGTGCCGCACCAATTAACGGCAGCCAATAAGCTCCGTCGATTAGAGGTGGCTACCTCTTTGGCTAATCGACAGAAAGTTGAACCGTTTCTTCATCGAGTGGTAACGTGTGACGAAAAGTGGATACTTTATGATAATCGGAGACGGTCAGGACAATGGTTAGATCGAGGTGAAGCACCAAGACAGCATGCACGAGCATCACTTCACCCACGAAAGATTATGGTGACTGTATGGTGGACCAGTAAGGGTATTATTCACTATTCATTTTTGCAACCTGGTGAAACCATCACGGCAGCGTCCTATTGTGCCGAACTGGAAACTATGCATGGAAAATTGAGCCGCTTGCAGCCCTCACTAGTCAATAGACATGGACCCATACTTCTTTATGATAATGCAAAACCTCATGTTACACGACAGGCAATCCAAAAACCTTTGGAATTTGGTTACGAAATTCTTTCCTCACCCACCTTATTCACCTGACCTTTCGCCAACTGATTTTCATTTTGTCCGAAATTTAGACAATCACTTAAAAAATAGGGACTTCCGGGACTCTGACCGGGAGTCTGTAATACCAGTGTTTGAGCAATATGTGAGCCGTCAAAACCTAGATTTCTTTTCAAAGGGAATTTTTCAGCTTCCAGGCCGTTGGCAACAAACTATTGATGTAAATGGAGACTATTTTGCAGAATAAATATTTATATTTTTTTAAATTTAGACTTTTTTTTATTCCTTACAAAATCCGATATTTCATATGTAACAACCTGATACAACTTAAATAGTATTATATAACAAAAAGAACAATAAACGTGTGAAAGATAGGGAAAAAGTAAAAAACAGGTATTCATAAATACTTCTAAAAAAAGATAAGTTTTGTATATATATGTATATATATATATTTTAATTTAATAAAAAAAGATTTCATTGCGAAAATTATTTTGAATGAATTGATAATTTAACTTGACAAATTCTAATTGTTACCGTTTTACTCGTAACATCGCATATACGTTGTTAAAATTTTTGAAAAAATTTCCTGCTCTCTGGTGAGACTCAGGTTCACGATCTTCTATTCTCTAGTGAACCTCGAATTCACGATCTGATGCTTGCCGGGCCAGTGTCTTATCAATCCAAGACAGAGAACGGTTGTATTCAAGTCTATTAACACATCATAAATTGCATTTTGAAAATAGATATTAAATGAAACTGACGGTAGGTTTTATATCTATGTTGTTATTATATACACAGTCTGTCTCAGAGAAAACGGAACTTTTTTAAAATGAAAACAAAAGCTTACTATTTTGATAAAATTCATTTATTTTATTCAAAGTAATCGCCTTCGGCTTCAATACAACGTTTTGCACGGTCAATTAACATATCGAATGAATTTTTTAGTTCATCTTTAGAGATGTTCTTTGAGATCGCTGTCGACGCCCTTTTAATGGCTTCGACGTCGGTATAACGCTGTTCTTTCATCAGCAAATGTAGTTTGGAGAATAGATAGAAATCACAGGGGTTACAAATCTGTTTAATACTGTGAATGGTTGATGGTTAAAATGCTATTTTTAGTTAGAAAATCAGTGATAAGTGTCGAGCGATGAGATGATGCATTATCATGTGATAAACGCCAGCTACCATTTTCACGATATGGAAGGCGTATACGTCGAATACGCGCCAAAAGACGCTTCATAACGTGAAGATAATAACCAGAATTGACTGCTTGACTAGTTGGTACAAACTCTTTGTGCACTTTGCCTTTCGACTCATAAAAACAAATTAACTTTGTCTTCACTTTTAGCTTCTCCAAATGCTTTTTTTCGGCTTTTCTGCGCTTGGATGCTTCCATTCAGAGCTTTGACGCTTGTTGTCTAGATCATATTCAAAACACCACGTCTCATCGTTAGTTACAATAGAATACCTGAAGTTTTTTGAGTCTTTAATCAAATCTGTACAATGTTGAATTCGGAGCAATTTTTGATCATAAGTTAGCCTGTGTGGTATAAACCTTGCACAAATGTTTCTCAGTCCCAAATGTTGTGTCAAAATGCGATGAATTGAATCTTAGGAAATATTTAATTCCATTCCCACCTATCGCAATGAGAATTTTTTTGAGTTTCGCTTATTTATGATAAATTCGCGCAAAAATTCTATGCTACTCTCTGTAAACATAGATTTTTTCGCACCAGGATATTCGTCGTCATTTATGCTCGTCCATTAATTTTCATATTCTCTGTACGTATTTCGTCAACTAAGTTGTCATCATTAGCAGATAATTTAACAGTGTCGCACCTGGAAAACTACGGCAAAATACCTGTACGAAACAAATTCCGCACACGGTCTGTACCGTTGAAAGCCAAGACGCACACCGTGTGCGTAGTTTTTCAAGTGCGACACTATTTAATTACCTGTTGACGATGACAACTTAGTTGTCGAAATATGTATACAGAATACAAAAATTCAGTGATTAAGTTAATCAAACATAGGCTCCATCAAAATTACCATATCTAACACCATCAAATAAAAACTAGAGTAACATGCAATAATATGTTCTACTTACAGAAGTTTCTATAGTTTTATAGGCAATTTTCCATGCAGTGCTTGCAAAACATTTCTTTGTAATTTATAATCAATTTTAATTATTTGTTTTATTTAGACTTTCATTTGACTATATTTTGCATGATTCTTGTTTAATATTACCTATAAACGTGACCATGCACTTAAAAACGTAATCACTTAAAAATTCCGTACCTGAATAAAATTTTTAATCGTGTGTACAAGAAATGGCATAAAAGACGTCAGTATAAACTATAAATCACGTAATAAAGTTTTCTATTAGGCTTGGCAATAACAGTAAAGGGAACAATAAAATTCGCAATTTTCTCGTTCAACAAACGATGCTGTTTAGATCGCAAAAATTTATTTGCAAGCAAAGTCATGAAAAACGCACAAAACCATAACTCCACCCAATTTAAATTCTTGCAGCCGCTATTAAAGCTGTCTAATTTGCTGCTTATCCCAATATAATCAGGTATCAGTTGGGTACACGTACTTACGTGTCTAGTCAGAAACGGCAATCGACTACATCAAATTATACAAGAAGCGTCCGATTTATTTTTAGAGAACTTAGAAGTCATAAACGTTGTCTTTAGCTGTCCATGAAGGTAATTTTTGCGGATATTAATGTTACTAATCGATGTTTTAGTAGGCATGCTATAGAATTAAACATTCCAAATGAAAAGTACATAAAGTTTATGGAAATGTACATTTTAAAACTTATACACAATCTGTAAAAGCATTTGCAGCGTTACAATTCTTTCATCATACTAAAAATATATCTAATAATCAAGAAGAATTAAACATGAATGGATAAGTTGCATAAGTGGAAGTGATGAATTATTAATTGAATTACGAATGGTCTAGGATTTGGATATCCAGGTACAAAAAATAGACTTATTTCTGAGAATTACTAGAAACAAAACACGAATAATGAGAGTAATTAAAAGCAAGGAAAAAATGAAGAACACGCGACGCAGAATGGGCAATCGACATAACTTAATTATTCATTTATTTAGTGTCTTTAATCCGGGAAAATAAACACAAGCAAGCTAATACAAATAAGTAATATAAGTTAACAGTTTAAATATACAATACAGTGTTTCTCAAACTTCCAATTTTTGCTACCCATTTTTTAATAACAATAATCATCGCGTCTCCTGCCCCCCCCCTCTTATACGTTGGATGCCTTTTAAGTTTTGCATAGTGAGATATGGAAGGCGCTACTAATCAAATGTCAGTACTAAAATTTAACATCCACCTTCAGTTAACCTAAATTTAAAGTTTCAGTGGGATATGTGTAGTGTTGTAGCTACAACGAACTGTCAAAGCCGTCGAGTTAGTTGAAAAATGAAATTAAACCGAGAACATTTTGCGGAATAATTTTTTATAATTTTCGAAGACAATTATCTTAACAAGAATGCCTCACCAAGTTGGTTTCTGTTTTCGGAAATGAAGCACCACATCAGTCAACAATTTCTCGTTAGTATGATGAATTCAAACGTGGACGCATTAGTCTTAGCAACAATCCACCAAACCAGGTTCACCAAAAACGCCAGTCACCCAGGAAAACGTCGATGCTGTGTGCAAGATCACCAATGAAGATCGACATGTGACATATCGCCAGATTGAAACATTATTGGGATTTCAAAGACCTCAATTTAAAAAATTTTGCGTAAAGAACTGTGTGCAAAAAAGTTTCCCGTTGGATACCGACTCTATTGACTGAAGAACCGAAAGCAGATATGGTGAATTGGTGTTAAAAACTCTAGATCATTTCAACGCCGGAAACTCTAAAAACGTGTACAACATTGTTAGTTGTGATGAATCTTGGATTTACTCATACGAGCCAGAAAATAAACGATAGTCGTCTGTTAGGGTGTTCCAAGGTGAAGAAAAGCCGATAAAAGTCATCCGTCCTCGAAGTGTTTCCAAAAAGATGGTCGCGACATTTGTCTCGAAACATGTAGCAACAATTCCTCTACAAGATCATAGAACTGTTACTGCCGATTAATATACAACCAATCGTTTGCCGTAAATCATCATCGAGCTTCGAAACACCAACCCCGAATGACGAATCATCATCCACCAAGACAATGCTAGTTCGCACATAGCACACAAGGCAATGGAATATTTTAAAATTTACAAGGAGGCAAGCAGTATTTTATTTTGAAAATCATGTAGTCCTGCTAGCAAAGAATTATAAAAAATATTATTATTACTATTATTATTATTTCATAGCAAGTTATGAGTGTATTAGGGACTCATTTCAAAACACTCCTGAAGATCTCAGAACTGCCGAAGAAGAAATCTTCACAGACTTCACGACAAGTGGCGAAAATAAAAGACAATTTCGTAATAAATGACTGTTTACATTTTGAGCAGGGGTGGATGGTGTACTGAAAACAACATCTTGAGTACTATTACCATTTTCAATATCCTATCTTTGCGAAATCGGATTTACTACAATGACTGCTTTTAAGACAAAATATAGATCTCGGCTAAATATATAAACACAACTAAGTTTGTTAATTTCAAATATTGCTTCGAAAACTTTGAACTGCAAGGCAGGACTAAGAAAGTCACTGATAATTATTAAAATAGTTTGTAATTTATGTCAGAACGTACTTTATTTCTTTTCTTTTAGAAAATTAAAAAATGTGTAAATAATAGGGGGTGCGCCCCGTGGATTGAAAATCACTGCTGTAAGTGCATTAAATTACCTTATATTAATAAATATGGTTGTTTAATGTAATTTCGTTCGGTCTGTCTATTTCTGCCATTATTTTAAAACGCATATTACGTAATAACAGAAGGCATTATCAACTCTCGGTCAACTGATTGCGTGTATGATTATACACTCCGCGCAACATGAATAGGACCAACTGCATATATGACATTTGTAGTTGGTATAAACATGGTAGCGCGCTGGAATTGTTATTTTCGAAAATAAGAGGGTTGATAAAAAGATGTATGTAGGTACCAAATATAATTTTTGTAAAAGTCAGTGCAAATGTACGTCACTAATGACAATAAGTAGAGTAATTAAACGCCACTTGAATACGACCAATCTACAAAATAAAAGATTCGTTTGCAATAACAAAATACTTTATTGTTCAATAATGAGTACTTTTGCCATTATTTCTTATAACCTCAAATAGTCGGGATAGAATTGAATTATACAGGGTTCTCAAGTAGTCAACGGGAAGTTCCGCCCAACTTCGTTTCAGCGCCTGCTCTAGTTCGTCAGCGCAACTGAATTGGGTAGCATTGGAGTACAATTTACGCGACAACCATCCCCAAACATTTTCTATGATGTTCAGGTCGGGGGAGAGCGATGGCCAATCGAGAACCTCCATGCCTTGTTCTTGAAACCAGCGTCGAACAATGCGCGCGGTGTGAATACTGGCATTATCCTGTTGGAAAATAAATGGCCCACCTGCCATAACGTTGGAAAATTTGTCTTTCACCTGTTGCAACAGCTGGACGTACTTTTTCGAATTCTGTCTGCCCTTCACTATTACTAAATCAACAGGTCCGTTATAGGAAACAGCTCCCCATACCATGACTGAACCAACATCGGCTCGCCTTCGTGACTGAATCACTTCATCTTTACGTAAATCGTGGAAATAATAAGAAAACCCATCCGGGCCATCTAAATTAAACTTCTTCTCGTCACTGAAAATAACAGTTTGCCATTCACTTGTCCACCCCATTTTTGCTCGAGCAAACTGAAGACGTGCAGTGCGCTGAAATTCCCTTAAAGGAGGCCGTCGTTTAATTTTCAAACGTTTTAAATGCGGACAGGTCTTCAGTAACTTCTGTACAGTTCTTACCGATGCATTCGTTCCAACGTTATTCGCGATTTGTCTTGCCGTTAATGCCGAATTCGATGCTTCGCGTAATATGGCTCGACGTTCTCTCTTAGTTGTAACGGATGTTGTTCGCCCTTTAAAACGTTTTCCATAATTCTCGGGATCCCTAATAAAATTGTTCACAACCTGGTGTGATCGACTTATTTTCTTTGCAGTAGCCCTTGAGGAATACCCTTCTTGATGGAACGCTTTAATTTTTCCAATTTCTTCCATACTTAAGCACTTCTGTCGTCCCATCGTTGCACAATACCCTTAATTACAGATGTTTGTTTATCCGGATACACGTTGTAACTCGACACTCATCCGGTAGCTTACTATTAAATACTGGTCGTATCCAACCGGCGCGGTGCATTTTATATGTATGTGGTACTTACGTCACCCAATGCATAACGTTAGGCACTATTGCGCAATAATGCGTATTATTTGCCATATCATACCATTACAAACTTGCATTGTATTTTTAGTAAATGAATTGTTTTTCAAACCACCGAAAGCTTGCAACAAGTCGGGTGGTCCTATTCATGTTGCGCGGAGTGTATATATCAAGCGAAATAAGGTCTAACAATACAAACTCGTAGTATAAAAGATGTAACTGTTTTCGTCTTCGATAAATTTACAATTTCATTAATACTATTGGGCGTATATAATACGCATTATACAAAGAAGACGAAGGGAATACGAGTGAATATAATTTTCTCAGAATTTTAATTTAAATATACTTATACTATGGCGACGTTACAAATTTCTCGAAATAATTTCAACAATTAAGATATTTCTTTAAAGAAAGACTCCAAGTAAGATTTTATTTAATGACAAGCGTGTGAAATTAACTAAAATATATACCTCTACGTTACTGTACTCTATGGTAACGGTAATGTGACAAAAGTCTTTATAAAATTGTTCACTGTCATTTGGTTGAAAGAGACAAAAAGAAAAAGCAATTTATGTCGATATACTACATAACATACGAAATGTGACACTTTTAATTCTATTCTAAAAAATCAAATGAAACTTTTTGAATGACGAACTATTATTTTTTTTTATGAAAAGATAAAATTAGTCTTCGATAGAATGTAAAATAATTATACGAGGATTATTGATATATAGGTGGGCCACTGAAAACAGTCTAGCTAGATTTTTGACTATTTAATCAATTTACAAAAAAAAGTTAATCCACCTCAATTTTTGTATTAAAGGGGGGCACTTGATTTAGCTATTTATCCGTCGAGTTACATCAACCCTTAATTTAGAGTAACTTTCACTCTAACAATTTTCTATAGAGATAGAGATAACAATTTTGTTTTTACGACAGTTTTTTATTTTCGAAATTCGAATCAGTAATCTTTGAATAATATAATTTCAAAAATTTATAATCTAGGAACAGTTATTCACTTATCGATGTGCAACACAAAGAACCTTCTGGTAGTTCGAAAAAGTTTGAAGATGCGAAACTGTAGGAATTATTAGATGAAGACCTAACCCAAGCTCAAAAACAATTGGTAAAGGCGTTAAATGTGGCCCAAGAAACGATTAGCGACCGATTGCGAGCAATGGGCAAAATCAAAAATATGAGACAATGGGTTCTACATCAATTGAATGACAGACAATTGGAAAATCGAAAAATCGTCAGTGAAATGTTGCTTCTAAGGTATGATCGGAAGTGATTTCTGCATCGAATAGTGATGGGCAGTGAAAAATGGATTTACTTCGAAAATCCTAAGCTCAAAAATCATGTTTATCATCTGGCGAAAACGGCCCATCGACTCCAAGTCCAAATCGTTCAATCGCAAGATAATGCTCTATGTTTGGTGGGACCAAAGTGGCATGGTGTATTACGAACTGTTAAAACTTGGTGAGCCAGTTAATACCGATCGCTACCGACAACAAATTATCAATTTGAACAATACATTGTTAGAAAAACGTTCAGAATGGTCCCGAAAACACCCTAAAGTGATTTTACAGCACGATAACGCGCCGTCTCATACAGCTAAGCCGGACAAGGAAGCGCTGAAACTCTCTACAAATATTGCCCCGTCCGACTATCACCTTTTTGCATAAATGGGACACGCGCCTGCAGAGCAGCACTTCGCCAAGTTCGAAGAAGTTAGAAAATGGCTCGATAAATGGTTTTGCACAAAAGATAAACAGTTTTTTTGGGATGGCATCCATAAATTGCCTGAAAAATGGGCAATATGTGTAGAATAAAATGGCCAATGCTTTGTATAAATAAATTTTTCCATTTTCTTGAAAATTATGTAGCTTTTCTACGAAAGAACCTTCACCAAATGCATCTGAAGCAAAATTAATCGATACATTTACACGCATCATTTTAAAAATCAAACTTAACTTTTTTACAGTACAATGAATATCTTTATACACTAGACCAGAATGTTTTTATTGGGAGTTATAATCTTTTATGTAATGAATTTTTGCATATAAATATATTACATGTGAATTTAATTCGCATCACATATTTTTCACATTTAAGTGTCGTAACATAATGCATGTTTATATTTAACATATATCATATCAATGCGTAGTTCAAAATACACAGAAATGTTTTATATATACATATATATATATATATATATATATATATATATATATATATATATAAGTTGAAAAATAAAATAAAACTGTTGATTTCAATTTCTCATCACATTTTCTCTACAGTTGAATGTTGTTGCATATTGTATGACTATTTCAGTACAAACGCTTGCTTAAAATACACATCAATGTATACGAGGGTAGCCGTTTATATTTCTAGAACTGGCAACACTGTTAGTGTTGCCTCCTATCTGATGATTGCATCGTCAAGTTCGTCATTTTTGACAATATATTTACTTTGATAGTTTTATTATACGGTCGCTATTTCTATTGTTGACAGTGACTTGAAAATTTTATGTCAGCGAAGAAATGGAATTAACTCGCGAACATTTTCGTGCAATTATTTTTCATAACTTTCGGCGAGGATTATCTCAACAAGAATGCATCAACGAACTGAATTCTTTATATGGTGATGAAACTCCATCGAAGACCGCAGTATATCGTTGGTATAGTGAATTCAAACTTGGACGGCATTCTTTGGATGATGAATTTCGTGAAGGTCGTTCCACAAATGTTGTTGTGTGGGAAAACATTAATGAAGTGTCTGAATTGATAATGCAAGATCGTCATGTGACATACCGTGAGATCGCGACATCTCTAAGTATTAGCAACACCAGCGTGCATAAGATCATGCATGAACATTTAACCGTTAAGAAGCTAAGTTCACGTTGGGTACCACATAATTTGACAACCGCTCAAAAAAGGACTCGCGTTAATTGGTGCCAAGGAATGCACAAAAAATACAATGGCGGTGTTTCGAAAAACATTTTTAAACTCGTCACAGGTGATGAATCTTGGATATATACGTGTGAGCCTTATAGTAAATAGCAGTCAACTGTGTGAGTATTCCAGGATGAGCCAAAACCAACGAAGGTTGATCGCGTTCGAAGCACATCAAAATAAATTGTCGCCTGTTTTTATGGAAACACCGGTCACGTTGCGACCATGCCTTTAGAGAGTTGTAGAACGGTCAATTCCGAATGGTACACAACTATTTTTTGCTAAAATTTTTGAAGAAATAAGGAAAATAAACCGAAAACTACAAATCATTCTCCACCATGACAATGCGAGCTCTCACAGGTCGGTTCAAACAATTAAATATTTGACCGACCAAAACATTGAATTGACGAGCCTTTATCTAGCACCCTGTGATTTCTTTTTGTTTCCACACGTGAAAAATAAACTTCGTGGTCAACGACTTTCGACGTCAGAAAAGGCAGTTGAGGCATTCAAAACTCATACGCCTTCACAGTGGCAGCAATGCTTTTCGAATTGGTTTAAACGAATGCAAAGGTGGATTGATTTTCAAGGAGAATATTTTGAAAAGCAATAAAACTATTTTCGATAATAAAAAATTTTTTTTTGTTTGCTATTACCGAAATATAAACGGCTATCCTCGTATTATTATTTACAAAATCTTTTTATTTTGTTTACATATAATTTCATACATTTTCTTTCCTTTTTAAATTACAAAGTGTGGTTTATTTGGGTAACGTTAAGTAATGCAAATGATTTGACAGTTAAGATGCATGTATGTAAGTGTATGTCCTTATTAAAAAAGAAACATGCGATTGCTTTTTTTGTAGTATCTTATGTGATATCCAACAGAGAACTTGTTAAATTGATACTTACGTTTACTCTTGTGTTGGATTATAAATACATACAAGGCAGTACATGTCCATATCGATTACTCTGAAATTAATAATAAATGCAACCACTTCGTTACTTATGAAAGTACTTAATATAAATTGCACCGTAAATAAGCGATGTCAATAAATATTTAAAAAAAAACTACGAGTTGTACGTTTAATCGAAAGAAGAATTGAAGGGGCTCTTCAAGCATATCAAATTGAGGTTAACCTATACATGTAATTTCGTCTGGTAATTTTCTTTTTTAAATATCCAAAACAAATCCTTGATAATAACGATGAGAAATAATATTAAATTGACATTTCTGTTCGTAATGACTTAACAGATTTTATTTATTGCTTCTGTAAATATTTACGTGGATATTATTATGCGAGAATACTATTAGGGACACACGAAATCTGGTAGCATACATACATTAAAAAGTACAAATTCGAGGAAAAATATAATATAAATATTAAAAAGCAGTCAGAACCAAATCTTGGATAGATTGGAATTAATTTATACACTACTGCCTGGATTACTTTGTCCATTAATTTGCTCATCATTATTACTTCTTTTCTGAGCTTTTGCAAAATTGAAATGATCAATGTTTAAAATATTGGGTTGGCAACTAAGTACTTTAGGTTTTTACTGATAGAGAGCGTTGTTTTATTTTTTGTATAACGTATGTTAGTGCTGTACTTTACCGTTTGTCGCGTGATACTAGTTACATTGACGTAACTTCAGAAGCAAGTAGTGCGTGATTTTTATTAAAGCTATTAGTTGTGGGTTAATTTTACTATTTTGTTTCCGTAAAGGAAAGAAAGCTGCTGCGGCTCGCAAAAAGATATGTGAAGTTTATGGTGCTAATTGCTTAACAGAGCGCACGTGTCAGAATTGGTATAAAAAATTCCGTTCTGGAGATTTTTCCCTCAATGATGAGCAACGTTCTGGTCGGCCTACTGAAGTTGATGATGACCAAACCAAAGTCATAATTGAAGAGGATCGTCATATAACTGTTCGAGAGGTTGCGGAGAGCCTACATGTATCGTACACAACAATTGAAAAACATTTAAAATGTCTTGAGCCAGTTAAGAAGCTTGATATTTGGGTACCTCACGAATTGAAAGAAATTCATTTAACACAAAGAATCAACTTTTGCGATATGCACCTTAGACGAAATGAAACCGACCCTTTCTTAAAAAGAATCATCACTGGTGATGAAAAATAGGTCCTGTACAGTAATATAGTTCGAAAACGATCATGGAGCAAACACGATAAACCAGCTCAAACCTCATCGAAAGCTCAATTGCATCCAAAAAAGATCATGCTGTCAGTTTGGTGGTATTACAAAGGTGTTGTGTTTTTTGAGCTGCTTCCAAGGAACCAAACGATCAATTCTGATGTTTATTGTCAACAATTAATAAAACTGGATGAAGCAATCAAAGAAAAACGGCCAGAATTGTCAAATCGGAAAGGTTTAGTTTTCCACCAAGATAATGCAAGGCCTCACACATCTTTGGCAATTCGTGGGAAACTATTGGAGCTTGGCTGGGAAGTGATGCCACATCCCCCATACAGCCCTGATCTAGCACCATCTGATTACCATTTATTTCGAAGTTTGCAGATTTCTTTGAATGGTAAAACTTTCACAAATGACGATGACCTACACATAAGGGATAATTTCGTGTTTTTAGAAAGACGAGATGTAGACAATTTTATCGATTATTTACTTATAGATAAGACTGCAAAGCAAAAAAATAGGAAACAGAAAAAATTGAGTGAATTCGGTTTGTTTCACCAAGATGACGTCCTAACTGTAACACAAGAATTGTATTTTAACGACCGTCACCCACAGCACTGGCTTCGATGTTTTTGAGGAATGTCCTACCAGAGGTTACTTTTTAATTCCTAAGCCGGAGAAACATTTAACTAGAACTCTTTTTTTCTGGATGTAGAGATATTTAGTTGATGCCATTTATGAGTAATTGATAGGACAAGAAAAGAATTTTTTCAAAATCGTTGAAGACTCAAGACACTTCATAGATATATCAAATTTATTCACATCTCAAGAGATTATGTAGAAAAATAAAATGGTTTCGAACATCTTAATAGCTTATTTATATTATTCCCGTACGTCATGGCTCAAATTACGCCTTGATTAACGGAAGAGGCATTTCTTATTGCCCTGTTATCGTGTTTTTAAGTTGGCTAAAAGAAATTTTAAATGTTTAAAATTTATGATCATTATAGTAGCAGCTGCTCAGAATGCTTTCATAGTGAAAGAAATTCAAAGAGAAGATATTGTGAAGTTTAAGGATTGACGGCACAAGTGTTATAAAGGTACCACTATATCTACAGAAACTCAATCACAGCCAAGAAAGAAAGAATTAAATTTATTATTTCTAATAATTATACATATAGGTAGATATTCAAGGAACCATGAAAGCTAAACAATTTATAGTGAATGCGTTTAACTTAACACATACAAAAAGAGCAGAAGCCATACAACTGCCAACTGAACAAGCTTACTCAGAAAAATCTACTGGCTGTTATAAGTTGGCAATAACCTGAAACATACAACACCCAAAGTGAAACAATTTTTAAATGACGACTCTAAATATTTAGCCATGGCTCTCGCAATCTCCAGACCTCAATCCGATTGAGATTATACAGATTAATGTCGATATGCATTAAAAAATGTAATTATAATAGCGATGTAATAAATCACTTATAGTGAAGTTCACTTCCTGTCTGAACTTCATCATTTTCATAATCATCGCTTTCTGCCGAGTCAACAAATCTTTGTTAACTTCTACAATACCTGCCAATTCAGTATCTGAAGCATCCAATGTTATTTCGTTTAGCGGTGGAATATATTCTTCATCGCAATCAGAGTGGATAAAATCTTCTTCACTGTTTTCTAATTCACTTAATACATTATGTTTTACGTAAAAAATGTTACCTTACCCGGTTAGAAGATATGACGAACTAAAAACAATAAGCACAAAACTACGTACAGTTTTGTATTTATTCTCAAGGGGGATTCACCAATTTACGAGGGTAGTTTGAGAAGTATTGAGAATGGAAAAGAAAAAGAATTTTTTTAAATACAAAATAATTTTTATTTTTCAATATATTCTCCTAAAAGAGCAATACATTTATTCTAACGGTGCTCCAATGCCCTTATGTCATCTCTAAAATGCGATTCCGGAAGGCTTGCAAAATACTCATTTACGAAGATGATAAGCTCGTCGTTAGACGAAAATTTCTTTCCGCCTAGTGCCGTTTTCAATTTTGGAAAAAGGTGGAAGTCGGGAGAGGCTAGATCCAGGGAATAAGGCGCATGCGGTACTAATTGGAAATGCAACTCGTGGAATTTGGACATCGCAACTGTGCAGGTATGTCTTGGAGAAACAGAATTTTTTCTTTGCCATTCCTGGCCGTTTAGCACGAATCTCAACATTTAATTTTTGTTGAAGTTCTGCATAATATTGTACGTTTATTGTGGCACCTTTCTGAAGGCAATCGATGAGCAAAATGCCCTTTGAATCCCAAAAGACTGATGCCATCACCTTGTTTGCCGATAAAGTGGTTTTCGCTTTCTTTGGAGGTGCAGAACCACGTTCTAACCATAGTTTCGACTGTTGTTTAGTTTCGGGTGTACTGTAGTGTATCCAAGTTTCATCGTAAGTAACAAATGGCCTACAAAAATCAACCGGATTCCGCTTATAAAGGTCCAAACACTCATTGGAAATGCGCAAACGACTGAACTTTTGATCAGTCGTAAGCAATCGCGGCACCCATCTTGCCGAAAGCTTGGAAAGGCCCAATTCTTTCATTGATGTACGCGTTCTGTTGAAATGTTTACCATGTCTGCTATCTCCCTCACGTTGAGTCGTCGATCTTGCGTAATAATATTATGGATTTTTATAATCATTTCCTTAGATGTCACGATTTTGGGCGCTCCAGAGCGCGCTTCATCAACAAAGCTTGTTCTACCACGTTTAAATTCATTTACCTATCTACTTATTGTGGCAGATGATGGAGCAGATTCACCTAATGTTTCCCGTAACTCATCTTTTATTTCGGTAGCTTTCATACCCTTAATTACGAAGTATTTAATCACCGCACGATACTGTGCTTTTTCCATTTTAAAAAAACCACGCGTTGCTTCTTTTTCAATCAGCTGTCAAAAATAAACTAATCAACCGATTTATCTAAATATCGGAATGTAAACATATAAATAGGCAACCTAAATTACAGTGAATTTGTTTTACCAATTAGAGCACCACCTATGTGTCATTCTCATTACTTGTCAAACTATCCTCGTATGTACATCAAATGGGAAAATGCCTGTTTTCTACCTAACTTTCATATAGGTACCCGGATACTTTGCAGCGCAATAGATGGTGTTTTGTTTTGCCGCGCACATAATGGTTAATTACTCTGGTACCAAAAAAAAAAGAACTCCTATTAGCCGGAAAAGAAATACGACAGACTTTAATATTAGAATGTGGGGCAAGCGAGAAAATATTTGGTGTGGTTTCGCTCTCGTTTACTTACTTATAAACTTCCAGGAAGAATGGTACGCAAATATTTCCTCTTATAAAGTAAGGAATAACTCTTCTTTATTGGATAATTCCATTCTAATTTTCTCCAAATGGGGAGACAATTATAATAAGACGTACGGGAAGAACATGCAAATATATGGAATTAATACTTGCATATACAGTATGGTCCGAAATATGACTGAATTGGGAAAAAAAGGTAAAGAAGAAAAAAGATTTTATCTTTCTTCTGGTCGGTTCTGTTCCTACACTATAAAACTGCCTCAAAATTAAGTTGGACACGTAATGAAAATCTTGAAAAAATATATTTAAAATTGCATTATATTTGAATGTTTGTATCCTATGTATTAAATACAAGTACATTATTGAGTTAATTAAATATTATTTATTAGAATATAATAGTGGTGAAAGAAATAATACAATATTAAGAAGAATAATATTGAATTTCAAGCGTTCAAAAGCTAATTAATTTTCGTAGCATACTTTGCGGTTATAGTAGACGCTGATATTAAGTTCCAAAGAAAGAAAAAACAGATGCTTTTCGAGATGCCTCTCAAATCCATTAAATCTAGAATATTACATCGCTAATTAGTGATTTATCTCTTTAACGCGTATAAAGAAATACCTCTTAATCGCCTCGAACAAGGTCAAAATGCATATAACATGCCACATCTCCATACTTTTTTGTTGTGTTTTCTATTCTAGAATTTTTAATGCAAAACTAAAAAAAAACATTTCTTTTCGAAAATATGTAAGCGATTCCATTATTAAAAGTACAATTCATTAAAAATTGATTGATTTCTAATATTAATAAATTAACTTGATCGTTCTGTTAATTATAATAAGTTAATTAATTGTGTAATTAAAAATAAAGATTGTAAAGACTAATTTAAAGTGTTTGCCCAGAAGGTTTTAATTTCTTTTTATTTACCCGCACGCATTTACGAAGTGAAGAATTTTTAAAGAATAAATAAAACACATAATTTGAATTCACTTTCAACAACTTTTTATTGATAATTGAAGTATTAGTTATGATATTTATATGCGAAAAATAATATCTGCCAATATCTGCAGCTCCACAGACGTCCACTCTTTTGTTAAAATTTTCAATAACATTTTGACAGAATTGAGGCTCTATTTCACCAATGACAGGAATAATTTCATCTTTCAAAGCAGGCATTGATTGTGGATTGTCTTTATATACCTGACTTTTCACATAGCCACAAAGAAAATAAGAAAATAGTCTAACGGTGTCCAATCACATGATCTTGGTGACCGATTAACATCACCATTTCTTGAGATTACACGTCCAGGAAATTTTTCTCTCAATAAATCAATTGATTCGTGTGCAAGGTGAGGCGCAACGCCATCCTGTTGAAACCACATATCCTCTAGATCAAAATTCGGTTATCATCCGACGATATCGATCACCATTGACAGTTACAACCGCACCAGCAGCATTTTCAAAGAAGTAATTTCCAATTACACCACCTGACCATAATGAACACCAAACAGTAATTCGTTTCGGATGCATAGGTTTCTCGTGAATAATTCGTGGATTTTCCTTACCCCAGATACGGCAATTTTGTTTATTAACATAGCCACCAATTTCAAAATGTGCCTCATCGGAAAACATTTATTGAGAAAAATCAGCTGGTTGTTCATTGATGAAATTGACAAATGAACGAAAGTTGTAAATGATCTAATGGCTTCAGTTCCTGTGTTATTTGAACCTTATATGCCTTCAGAGCTAAAACCTTGTATAAAATACGCTATGTTGTTGATCCACTAAGTCCAAGTTGTTGTGAATGTCGTCTAATGGACATTTCAGGATCTTCAGCAACACTTTCACGAACCAAACCAATATTTTCTTGTAAACGACCATTACGACTGTATTTTTCACTTTCTGATCTTCCACGTCCGGTCTCTTGAAATTTTTTAATAATTCGACCAATAGTGCTTTCAAATGGACGATTATGTACACCATAAAATTCACGTAATTTTCTAAAAACTCTTTTCACAGAACGCTGATTTTCATAAAATTATTCAACAATTTGAACGCGTTGTTGTACCGTGTACGTAGCCATTTTTATAAATGTCATGCATCACCCTTTTTAAATGGCCACATACTCAAAATTCAAATTCAGTGCGTTATTTATAGTTTATTTATTCTTAAAAAAACCGCGCAATTTGAAACAGCGTTTATTTATATACACTACAACATCCTCTATAATTAATTCAACCAGCCATGATCCTGAAATTCACGATTTAAAAGCCAATGCTAAGTAGTGTCGCATAAACGCATCATTAAAACAGTAAACTAGCAATATCTATCTACAGATACATACACACACACACACTTAAATGAACACAATCGCGCAGGGGTAGGATATATGAATACATACTTTAATGCAAATGGCGACAGAGCTTGCGGTAGACATGGCAGTCTCGGATAAACAGATATCGTGACTGCGGAGTGACAAAATGATGTATGCGGGTCATGGTAAAGTCCTGTGTACGTACTTTTGCATAGGTTTATGGAGACGTCTGCGGATTTTAGATCACGAATTTGACGTTCCCTGATGGGGTCTTTTTACGGACGAGTTCAAAAGGTCCCAATTAAGACAGATCTTAAATAATTATATAGTGAAAATATGGAAATTTGCGTATCACGTTCTGGGTAGTTCATGCACTTTCTTTCTCATGCGATCGTGCTTGTCCGTGGTAGTCCGTAGTGAAATTTAGAGCAAACAAGGCATTGTTATTATAAAATTTTGGTTATGTAATATCCGAGAATGTTACATACCTGAATTAAGTACTTCACGGTGGGAAATTAAGTAATTTTTTTTAATGTTTTACTTTGATTAATTTGTTAATGATTCTTAATTTAACGTTTCCTCTTTGGTGCCACAAAAAACTATTCTTAATCTGATACTATTTCTTAACTTGCGTTATTATATTACATTCCTGTATAGAATGCCAGTGAATTAGGGAAATAATGACATTGTAAATTGTAATTACACATAATAAGCTAAGTTTTGACGGCTTCTATGATATAACAGATTACGAGATACAACAATCAACCGAGTCTGTTAACTTACAAACGTATATTGAACGATATTATAAAGTAAAGGTTACGTACCTTCACAATAGTTCTCCTTAATTTAACGCAGCTTTTCCAAAAAAAAGTTTGAAAAAAAAACACGTAACGCAGTCATTTGGAGGTTCTCAAATCTTTCGAAATGGGTTCCTTAAATCGAGCTTTTATCTTTAGGAAGAGGAAGAAGTCGCAAAGATGTATGCCAGAGTTGTACAGGCGGTGGAAGGCATTTTGTAATCTGAAACTTACGAACAATTAATATTGAATGTATTGGGTTGGCAAGTAAGTACTTTCGGTTTTTACTGATAGAGAGCGTTGCTTTATTATGGACCGTAACGTAAATTTTCGGACATAACCAAAATTATTAGTGAACTGCCTTCTACTGTGGAGACTAAGAAAAGTTCACTTAAAAGTGGTTATGTTGGATTATAAATCAGCGTGATGTGAATACATCAAAACGAGCAGACTATCAGAATCTAGAAATGGAAAAGACGTACATAAAACATGAAGAGAATATTAAGAAAATCAAGTATAACGAAAGAATATTAGTAAGTTTTTTTAGATGTTGGTCATAGGTGAAGTCCAAGATTTGCTCGAAAAATCAAAATAGAAAACTATTTTCAGAAAAAGTTCTATATACCGATCAAGTTGTATATTTTTGGCTGGGATGGAAAAAGTAACGTACGGAGAAAACGAAAGGCTGATATAAAGAATTTTTTTACCTACCGTGAAGTGGGATATGGGTCAGAGATGATGTGAGAATCTATGGTGGCAACTAATGTGGGTAGTTTAATATTTGTTGAATAAGAAATTGATTAGTGGGTATATTTATCAATTGAATATCATCTGGTAAATTATGTCATTTAGGCTACTTCTTCAAATTTCTAAATAGAATAGTGGACGGTACCAAATGATGATCTAGTGGATGGGTTGGACCTTGGTTGTTTCGTGAACTTAAGCATAGTTATAAAGGACTTCTATGTTGCGTAAACTTGGATATTTTTGTTAACATATTATCGTAGGCAACTGCTGTTATTGTAGTCTAGCTGAAGATTATGTGCGGGAATCTTTTGGAAGTGGAGAACCTTTATGAAAATATTGCATGGACGAATTTTCTTTCTATATTTCGTCCATGTGCCTAAGTCTCATCGTCTATCACTAACCTAGAGAAAAAGTAAGCTTCTGCATTATAAAATATCAAATTCTTTTGAGAAATTAGTTGCGGAAGTAGTTGTTAAAGAACTTGGTTCAGATATATTTAGTGTTTTAACAATGGAAGAAACTTTGAGAACCGCTTCATCAAATTTCCTATAAACATACATCTGAAAAATTTTCTTTCTTAGGGTCATCCTCAATTAATTTGAAATTATTTTGATTAATATTTCATTTCATATATATTTCAATCATTCATACGTGAATAGTTTGAGAACAATTTTGTTTCTTTGTCAAAAAATTTGATGACAGTGCGATGTTTTAATTCTCACAAAACTAATTTTTTCTTGACGAAATAATGAATAAATTAAATTTGATACATAAGCGACAAAAAGTCAGTTTCGAACGTTTTCAGGTAGCGTACATTTAGTTGTTTCTTTCATGGCTAAATAAATTTTTCTAGTTGCCCTCGTGTTATCACAACGGACCTGACAAGTAATTAATCCTACTGACAGTTTCGCCTTTCAAATAGTTTTAAACTCTTCCGTATTCCCTTAAGAGACATATTATTTTCTCCTTGACGATACGTACAACACAAATAAACTTGGGTATTTTGATTGATGAGTTGAAATTGTGTATAAATATTTTTAATATCGTCGACAGCCGCGTGGGGTCGCCACCATAAATATAAATTCTTTATTCGAATATCTGTGTAAGGCTACGACTCGTCTCTTTTAGAGTCCATCGTGCCTCTTTAAATGATTTAATTTCATGTCCTTATGGTTGTTGGGGGCAGGTAGGTGTGAACATGATAAATTAACACCTGATGGCGGGCAGCTTATGGACACGCATCATTGTCTGTTTATACGGGAATCAGAATGTTATTAAAGAGAAATTGTGCTTGCTGATGGTAAGCCGTTCGCTGTTGTTATAAATTTTTCCTGCGTTTTGAGGCGTGTCATTATCACGGTGTGTTATTAATTATCGTTTTTTCCTCTAACGACTTTGTTTTCTCCTGTGATAAATTGAAAATGTATTTATAAAGTATAAATATGCGGAGTTTAAAGGGAAGTGCGGAAATTTTTGATTCGATTAAAAAGGGCAAAAATTTTTTAAGTGGGATGAAGAATATCTAAATTGAATGAAAATTAACATTTTGAAAAAACAGAGACTTTACCGGCAGTTTTCAGATTACACATTTACATAAATTTAAAAAAGAACAACTAGTATTTATGTAGTCTGAAGTCTCTTAGGCTTAGGATTTGCACTTTCCTTCAAGTATAGGAAATTTGTGTCAACTCATTCGACTGCTCCTATAGTTTGGCTTTTCGTAATGCTGCACTCCTTACATCCGATATCCGAGATTCTTTTTGGACTCTTTCTTTTATTTTTATCTACGGATTTGCTTGACACAGTTTTATGGCTACTTTGTTTTTGAGCATTCCATATACGAAGATAATTCAGGGCAGAAGCGTAGAAAACGCAGAAAAATCAAAGTTTAGAAATTTGGTTACCTTTGGGCACTGTATTTGAAAATTACAATAGTGTGTACAGAGTGTCTAAATAGAAAATCCTTAAACTCATAATTTATGACGCAGTGGAATCATATTTTTAAGAACTAAGACCTATCTAAAATTTTATTCGACATGCGAAAAGACTTTGTTAATAATATTCCTTCGAAAGTCACAATTTACAGCCAGTTTTATTATTCTTAGAGACTATTCGATTGTGGTAGTCTCCAAAGCACTGAAACTTTATTTGGCTTTTTGTACATCATCCTAATATTACCTGCTGCACTCAATCCAATACTACTACCCCCTGTACTAATCTGTATAGATGTAAGTTGTCGACCTTAGATTGCCCATAAATAGCATGTCATTCTTGCAATATATGGTTGACCATTTTTGGAGCTCTATTGAACAATCTGCAAGGTCTTAATTATATCTAACAATTTTACTCAGTAGTTGTCTGAGAGCCCATGGCCTATGAGGTATCCTCTTGTTATTCTGGTTCTTCTCCAACGACAGCAATTGAAGTAGCTATTAATTGTTCTGTTTTGGATTGCAAAAGTTATTATCCTGTCATCTGCCTAGCATATTCCAGGTATGTGAAATCAGATTCATATCCGGAAAATAGGGCGGAAAGTACATAATCATGCAGATATGGTACATTATTCCTAATGTAACTGTCTGCTTTTAAAGTTCTCCTATCAATCACTATATGCGTGCACCTGTCTGCTTTTAAAGTTCCCCTATCAATCACTATATGCGTGCACCTAAACATATGCCGCTTTACATCATAATTGAGCCTCTACCAAAAGAAACAGCAGCAGTAAAACTAAATTGTGCATTTCGTTCTCTTTGATGTTGTTTTTCCCGACCGTCAGTGTTTGTGGAGAAGTGGCTTTCATCTGAGAATAAAATTGATTCCATTGATTATATTTCCAATTCTAGTATTCTAGAGTTTAATCGAGCTATTCAATGACATCTCTGGAGTTTTGGATGCTTTTATTGGTACTTACGACTTCAAGCCAGCCTCTTCCTCTTTTTCTGATTGAACGCTCACTTATTCTGTTTCCACGAATTTCTTCTAAGAAGATTTTGGATTGAATTTCCGTTTGACGTCTGCCTCGGAGTGTTTTTGGTTTTTTCCACCTAGTGCCGTTTTCAATTTTGGAAAAGGTGGAAGTCGGTAGGGGCTAGATCCGGCGAATAAGGCGCATGCGGTACTAGTTGGAAATACAACTCGTGGATTTTGGACATCGCAACTGTGCTGGTATGCGAGGGAGGGCTGTCTTGGTGAAACAGAATCTTTTTTTGCCATTCTTGGACGTTTAGCACGAATCTCTACATTTCATTTTTGTACAAGTTCTGCATATGTCCGTTTATTGTGGCACCTTTCTGAAGGTAATCAATGAGCAAACTGCCCTTTGAATCCCAAAAAATTGATGCCATCACCTCGTGATGGTAAAGTGGTTTTTTCTTTCTTTGGAGATGCAGAACCACGTTCTAATCATTGTTTCGACTGTTGTTTAGTTTCGGGTGTACTGTAGTGTATCCAAGTTTCATCGCAAGTAATAAGTCGCCTACGAAAATCAACGGGCTTCCGCTTATAAAGGTCCAAACACTCATTGGAAATGCTCAAACGAGTGAACTTTTGATCAGTCGTAAGCAATCGCAGCACCCATCTTGCCGAAAGCTTGGAAAGGCCCAATTTTTTCGTTAAAATGTGGTGTACGTTCTGTTGAAATGTTTACCAATATCTGCTATCTCTCTTACTTTGAGTAGTCGATCTTGCGTAATAATATTATGGATTTTTATAATCGTTTCCTTAGAAGTCACGATTTTGGGTGCTCCAGCGCGCGCTTCATCAACACAGCTTGTTCTACCACGTTTAAATTCATTTACCCATCTACTTATTGTGGCGGATGATGGAGCAGATTCACCTAATGTTTCCCGTAACTCATCTTTTATTTTGGTAGCTTTCATACCCTTAATTACGAAGTATTTAATCACCGCACCATACTCTGCTTTTTCCATTTTAACAAAACGACGTGTTGCTTCTTTTTCAATCAGCTGTGAAAAATAATCTAATCAACCGATCTATCTAAATATCGGAATGTAAACATATAAATAGGCAACCTAAATTACAGTGCATTTGTTTTACCAATTAGAGCGCCACCTATGTGTCATTCTCACTACTTGTCAAACTATCCTCGTAAAGAAAGGACAATATGCAATTCCAAGTTATACATTTTGACAAATGTTTCAAAAAATGACAATTTCTAGTGGACGATTCAGAGCTATCTAGATCTACACGGTACAAAGTAATTAAAGGAGTTTAGTTTTCTATATGTTCTTTTAAGTAGGCCGGTGTGCGTAGTTCATTTTGTTCCAAAGTACTAATAAGCATATGCCAATTACGTGCAAAACATTTTATTTTCAATTTAAATAATATTGTGTATGTCAGTATATTTAAAATAACATATCTTATGTACTTATCATTAGTAAAAGCTTTAAAACATTACGAAGGCCTTTCACATATGAGAATTTCCACTCAATAAGGATTTTGCCAGAGGAATTACATAAATTTGCTGCATTAGTAGACCAATATGTAATTTAAATACATAAAAGTACATATTCTTATTACAGCGACATCTATGCCATGTCAAACATCATTTAGTTAACGCCATTTTTAATTTACTCTAACATTATTATAAATTTGCATACTGAAGTTTATGCGTAAATAAAATTATTATTAAAAGTATTTTGCATTCCATTTCGATTACAAATCGTCGAATAAATGAATGTTTATGCAATACTAATACGGGAAATGTCTTCCCATTGAAATATTTCACAAACTGCCTGTAATCAAAGTGTCTGGCCTCTCTGGTTATCTAATGAATTCACACGCAGACGTTACTGCAATGTCAATTCCATGTTCAGTTTACACAGTTTCTGTTCTTTTTTTATTTAATGTTGAAAGCTATATGCAAGTGATAATGCAATTCTTAACTTTGTAGTATTTATATAACACCACTTCTTTTATTGAACTACAAAGCAATACTGACGTTGGCATCAATGTGATATGTTCAATATAGAATGACATATTTACTGATGATGATTTATTTATTCTGGCGCAGAATGAATAGCATGACATTAAATGTGAAAGATACACGGTTAACAAAGTTATATAAACGTAGTTCGCGAATGTATAATAACAATATTTTATTAAATTGTAGCAGACTGCATCATTGTATACTGCGAACAAATTGGGAAAATTCTTTTATCTCTTAATGAAGCTTTTATTCGTTTAATTCCAAACAGTTCTCTTGAGGTAAGTCCACCGATTTGGAAACTGTGGATGTAGGTAAATAATATTGGAGACTGTGTATAAAAAAAATCCAGGTGCAACACTGTGACTAATAACCTACCCATGACAATAACTTTTTTCCAAAGTTTCACGTTAACAAAAGGAAACAGG
This sequence comes from Dermolepida albohirtum, assembly GCA_031893035.1. Taxonomy (NCBI): domain Eukaryota; kingdom Metazoa; phylum Arthropoda; class Insecta; order Coleoptera; family Scarabaeidae; genus Dermolepida; species Dermolepida albohirtum. The sequence goes on along the minus strand of JAVIWB010006574.1, from coordinate 670,126 downwards.
AAGGAATGAAATTTTATTAAAAACATTGCGAGATGCAATGTTTTTGTTTCCGAAATAATCCTGAGATTAATTAGGAAAGTTAATTTAAAAAAGACAATCCGTGATACCACTTGGCTTGTTATATGAAAACAAAAGCGATAAAAAATTTATATACTTAACATTTTATCCAGTTACAAAAAATGTAAATAAGGTTTCTTCGATCCAGAAATGCTATAAAATCTCTTTTAGGAATTACGAAAGATAAAGTCAAAGTTAATCAGAAATCCGGGATGTATGAAATAAATTGCCGAGATTGTGACCAAAAATACATTGATCAAACGAAACTTTTGATAGGAACCCGGTATAAAGAACATGTTTCGCACATCAAGTTTAATCGGCCCGAGAAATTCAGTTTAACGAAATATGTGTTAGAAAGTAATCATAGTGTAACCGCGGATTATTTACATTTAATCAAAAATGCAAAGAGTTAGCGTGAATTAGATAGTTACGAGAGCATCTTTATTGTGAAGAACAAAAATCATGTGTTTAATGATATGCTGAGTTCCTAGCAGATACGATCAAATAAGACAGAAATATTGATATATAGGTTTCATGTGAACGCTAATGTGTGTTTGGTTTTGGCGGAATGAGTGCGCATGATTTTTTCTTTGTAAGCTTTACCGATGATGACCGATACTGTAATTAATAGCCTGCTGATGATGACAACTTAGTTGTCGAAATTGTAAACAAAGTACGAACATTGAGAACTGTTTGCCTTTTTAAATATCACATAACTTCTCATGCCATTTGAAAATTTTATGCTGGTAACTATTATTCACTGAAGGTTGATGTATAACCCCTTTTCACATTAATTTTCGTATTCTGTATACGTATTTCGACAACTAAGCTGTCATCATCAGCAGATAATTAAACGGTGTCGTACCTGGAAAACTACGGCAAAAATATACGTCGAAAACAAATTCCGCACATGATCTGTACCGTTGAAAGCTAAAACGCACACTGGTGTGCGTTTTGTCTGTTTAACTATCTGCTGATGATGACAACTTAGTTGTCGAAATACGTATACAGAATTACGAAAATTAATGTGGAAAGGGGTTATATATCAACCTTCGATGATTAAGTTAATCAACTACAGGCTCCATCAAAATTACCTGGTAACTATTACTCGAAGTGAGTTGAAGAGGAAGCTATTTTTAAAGTTATATTAAAGTAGTGGCATTTTATAATAAATGTGGATATCTTTTTAAGATTTTTACATAAAAATCATTCATTATTTAAAATGAATTTATCCGTTACTTTGGATCTCACTGTATAATTAGTTTTGGAGCAGAGGTTCGAATGAATTTATCCGTTACTTTGGATCTCACTGTATAATTAGTTTGGAGCAGAGGTTCGATTCTTTGATTTTATTTGAACTAGATAAATTAAAATCTATCTTCCATAGAATGCTTTTAGAAACTACATTTTAGAGTATCTATTTGTTCAAATCATTAAGCGAAATAGTGTAAACTATATGCGGATATTTATTATTTTTTATTTCATTGTAACGTTCTCATATAGTCTGTCAATAAATAACAGAGATCACGTTTTCTTAATCAATCAAATTTAAAATAGGGCAACTGGGTTCTATTAATATCCTGTCAAAGCGTATACTATATGAATTTAGATACAACTACAGTGAATAAAGTGTAACATAATAAATATCATGCACTGAAAAATTAATGACATTTACTTTGTGTTTATATCGTGACATGTAGAGCTTAATCTTTAAAGGAATGTACAATGAAACGGACACAGTGTTAATGATTAGCTGATATGTTTGATTTGCGTTTGTTATTTTTTTTATACAGTACTTACTTAACCGGCTGTTTGAATAAACTCTCTACCTAGTTAGCCATTTAAAAAGCCCCTTGAACGTACATTAATAAATGGATGCTAACAAATTTTACAGTAACAGTTTACAGCCTTTAAAAATTAATTTTGCTTGATAATCTGACTACCATCTATGTATTGGGTCGACAATATTTTACCCTTGTATGAATTTTAGGTTAAAATATAATAATATCAATTTTTTTGAGTAAGAAAAGATGCCCAATGCAACATCAGGGATGAAAAGTACCCAGTGTGGGGCTCACACCTACTGAAAAACTTTACTTCGTCAAGGTGAACTCCATCACACAACCGCTGTTTGTTTTGCTTCAGCACCTTGTAATTAGCCTTGATTAGGCATCTTCATTGTTTCGGTCTGATCTCATTCTTCTTTGTCATCAACACCCTTTCCACGAACCTGCAGACGTTTCTAGATAGCATAATTTTCACAACATTGTCCGGTGTCTCGCACTCGAAGAAGGTGTGAGTAATGAGTAATAATTAATAATAACAATATATATATATATATATATATATATATATATATATATAATATATAATAACATATTGCTCAACAGATTATATAATTCAGTTGTAGGCCATAGTAAATACCAACATGTTAAATTTGAACTTCCTAAAAACTAAAACTAAAAGAAAAAAATCTGCAAATTTTTTGATAATTCTTCATTTGGTCGATGGCTAGTGTTGCTGTATGGTCAGCAAAAGGCAGTTAATGTATTAATTTCTAACTTGAGAATATCATAAGCAATAAGAGGTACATAACGTGTTAATTTACGTCACTCCAGCTTTAATATCTTTGAATAACCACCTCTATCTCTTATTCTGAAAAATCTATCTGTAATATACGAATCTAGAGTCTGCGAGAATTAGTTTAGTAAGAATACTTTCATTTTGTAAATTACTCCATGTCTTACCCTATCGAATGATTGTGCTATATCGAGAAAGCCAGCTGATAAATATTTTTTTTTCTATCGTTATATAATAGAATTAACTGAACAAAGTTCTACAAGAGCGAATATTTACAAAATTTGTATGCGTCTGATCGCTTCAGAACGAATTCTCTATAGATATTGCCACTTTGAAGTGTAGACAAATTTCTTCGAATTGGCTGTTTCGTCTTTCGTCATCTTTTATATCTCGCGTCGCGACGATCGGTCAGAATTCTTCACGCCAATACTCTTGTCAGTTCCTCTTTCATGCGACAAGTATGTCTATAAGGTAATGTTCTGACACGTTTGCTTTTTTTAAATGCTTTAAATTGATTTTATTATTTCTTTCTAATTTAATTTCTTCCGTTTATAACTGAATTTCATACTAAACCTTTACTTTTTATTATTTTTAAATAAAATTCTTAAATCACTCATGTCATCTATCCAACATTTTCTTATTATAGTTAGTTATAATATTTTTTAGAGATTGCATAGTCTGATCGTTATGATCAATGTTTTAATTCTCGTTACCTTTATGTATGTATCACATAAACAATTAATTACTTACGAAATTACATAGAAATTTTATATATTGACGGATTTATTTTCAAATGGCATTGTACAAATTTTTCTGTTATTTAATGTATCGTTTACTATATATCGTTTCGTCTACATTATATGTAATAGTCAATTTAAATTACATTCTGTGTATTTTTAGTAATACAGGAGGTCATACCTGAGCCTATGAACTATATACAATGGAAGCGATTTTGTCAATGCTTTGCCCTTTATTAACGTTGTAGAATACAATCCTCACACAATAAGAAAAATCTATTAGTTTTCGAGATGCATGAAATCATCCAAATGTTATATTCATATTCGAAACAAGATAATATACGTCTTGATACACTGCATGTAATGTTTTTTCTGCGAATTTATACTTTTACATGATTAATTAATGTATATTAGTGCATTATGTATGATTTTTGTATTGCACTACATAATCCGAACATTTGAGTGTCGTGAAGTACAGGATGTTTACGTGGGTAAGGTGAAAAGTTCTCGGCCTGACACAGAGATGGCATTACAATTAACAGAAATTTATGTTTCCTGCGTGGCTGCATGCGTCTTTAGTTCATATGAAAACTTTCAATTGTTCTCTCAAGTAGTTTGTTTGAAAGAATTTTTGTAGCAGACGTCGTGCGTGTTATTTTTTTAAATGGATAAACTTGAATATCGTGCTGTTATAAAATTCTTTGTTTTGGATGGTTTAACCCCTATGGAAATTCATCCGAAGTTGATAAAAGTATACGGGGACTCTGCTCCTTCGATGACAACCGTTAAAAAGTGGGCAGCTGAATTTACCCACGTGAAGGACGCCAAAAACCGCAACCACACCAGAAAAAGTACATGATATTGTGTTGGATGAGGCGAGTGAAAGTGAGTGAGATAGCCGGGGCTGTGGAGATATCGGAAGAAAGGGTACGAAACATTTTGCACAAAGAATTAGAGATGAGAAAGCTCTGCGCAAGATGGGTGCGGCATTTGCTGAATGTAGGTCAAAAGCAAATCCGCAAACGATTTTCGGAGCATTCTTTGGATCGGTTTAACAAGAATCCGACCGATTTTGTGCGGCGATTTGTCACCATGGATGAGACATAGGTCCACCACTACACGCCAGAAACGAAACAGCAGTCGAAGCAGTGGGTGGAAGCCGGTGGTTCAGCGCCAAAGAAAGCGAAGTCGATCGCGTCTGCCGGAAAAGTCATGGCCAGCGTGTTTTGGGATGCAAAAGAAATCTTGTTAATTGATTACCTTGAAAAAGGCAGAACAATTACAGGTGCATATTACCCTAACCTTCTTGACCAGCTGGATGCTAAAATTCGCGAGAAGAAGCCTGGTTTGAAGAAGAAAAAATCATTTTTCATCAGGACAACGCACCCACACACAAGGGTGCGTTGGCGATGGGAAAATTGCGGGATTTGGGGTACGATTTGCTCGGCCATCGTCCCAATTCTTCTGATATGCCACCCTGAGACTTCCATCTACTCCCAAATTTGAAAAAATTTGTTTCTGGAAAGCGATTCACATCCAACGAAGAAATTGAAAGGATCGTAGAAGAATATTTTGACAGCCTTCCAGACTCTCACTTCCGGGAAGGAATATTGATGTTAGAAAAACGCTGGAGCAAGTGTGTTGAACTCAAGGGAGATTATGTAGAAAAATAAAATCATTTTTTAAATTTAAATCGCAGTCTTTCATTGTCAGGCGGAGAACTTTTCACCTTGCCCACGTATAGTTACATATGCCTAGTTAAAAGCACACAATAACGATGAGTAAATGCCATTAGAGACATACATTTGATTTGTAAGTGAATGGGAGAAATTAGGGATACACAAAATCGATCTCTTATTTCTGCAAAAGAACATCTAAACGTATGTACAATTGCTAATTTCTTCTCACTACATGCATATACAATCTTTTTCGTTATACGTTAAGTACAGATACATGAAGTGAAACATCTGAATGATATCACCGTAGGTGTTGTACAGTTCTTCCGTTTTGACAACACATAACATTATAAAATGATTTATTTCTACTGCAATATATGTACCAGTCTAAGTATAAACATTCCTCTTTTCGAGGAACACACAGCGAAGGAAGTTAATCGCCCCCATATTACTGGTTTATTAGCGATGCTAATGAATGTGCTTGTAACTTCACATTCAGTGCTGCAACATTGACGAACATGATTGTATATTGAAAATACATATAGGAAAGGTTGGGTTCTTTAATGTTACTACTGAATACATATTTACGATACTTGTGTACCGCATGTTTTTCCACGTTTCAAAGACTTTTAATACGCCTGCGAATTGTGAAATTCGAACATTCGCATGTAACGATAAATATAAGGTACTTGTATGTATTTCGAAAAAGAAATATTTTTGATTAATACCCTCTTATGCTAGGAACGCGTGAATTGAAATATGTGCATATACTTGACACCGTAATTGAACAGGCGACGTTTTAATTAGAACATGCTTTATAAGGCGGCTTGATATCTATTTTGAATTTTTTATTGTTCGTAGGTGTGTAAAGTACATTTATCACTTAATATGTATAATTAATATCTTGGCAATATTAATGTCATTCTCATGTTCATGTAAAGATCTAATATAATTTCCAGTAATTGTTTTCGAAATTACTACAGTCGTTGTTTTCTTGTTTATAACAAATGAGAATTCGTAGTACAACATATTTTAGAAAATTATAGTTAGACCTGCAGGAGGTAATACACAGTCTTAGTGGCGCCATCTATTAAAAAAGTATGTATCGGTAAGGTAGATCTTTCACCAATGTTATGTCAAAATATCATGAAGCAGAGAACTTGCTCATAAGGTAACAGTGGCATTGCTCGAAAAATGAATTTCGAACAAAGAGCAAATATAAAGTTCTGTTTTAAACTCTGTAAACTGTTTACTGAAGGGTTTAATTTGACGAAACAAGTGTATGGTGATACGTGTTTATCACGTACGAGTGTGTATGAGTGGTATAAACGATTTAAAAACGGTCGTACGGACATAAATGACGACGAACATCCTGGTGAAAAGAAAATCTGTGGTTACGGAAAGTAACATCGAACTTGTGCGTGAATTTATCAGAAATGTGCCGAAATCCTCATTGCGATACGTGGGAATGGAATTCAATATTTCCAAAAATTTAATTCATCGCATGTTGACACAGTATTTAGAATTCTGAAAGTTTCGTGCAAGGTTTGTACCACACAAGCTAACATTGGTCAGATTTGATTAAAGACTCCAAAAAAGACGAGAGCTTCAGGTATTTTATTGTAACTGGCGATGAGACGTGGTGTTTTCAATATAATCCAGAGAGCATGCGCCAAAGCTCCGAATGGAAGCACCCAACCGAAGAAAGACCGAAAAGAAGCCGTTTGGAGAAGTCAAAATTGAAGACGATATTGATTTGTTTTTATGATTCGAAAGGCATAGTGCACAAGAGTTTGTACCAACTAGTCAAACAGTCAATGCTGTGTATTATCTTGGTGTTATGAAGCGTCTTTTGGCGCATATTCGTCGTGTGCACCCTTAATATCGTGAAAATGGTAGCTGGCGTTTGTTACATGATAATGCACCATCTTATCGCTCGACGCTTATCACTGATTTTCTAACTACAAATAACAATTTAACCAACAACCATTCACCGGATTTGGCCCATTTACTTATTTTGATTAATTCAATCAACCTAGGGAGCAGTTTTTAATTTTGATTCAATTACCCATTGTCTTTTTTCAATTACATTTATTTTGATAATTTACAAAAACAATTACAATTGTAATTTTATTAGCTGTCAGTTTGTGTTGTTGTCATTGCTTTCTTACATACTTATATCCTGAGTCCTTTTACCACTTGGTATCAGATCATTGGTGTAGTTGAATTTCTTCCTTTTATAATTTTTCCTCCAAATATTCCTGCCTTGTGTTAGCCCTCCTATTTGCCTCCATGCTATATTTCTATTTTGTGCTGTCTTCCTCTTTTATTCCAGTTATTGAGTGGAGAAGCTACCGGGTCTCTGTTGTTATAGAGGCTCACAATCTCAAAAGGAGGACAGGTGGCGGAGAGATTACACTGGGAGGAGAAAGGTCAGGATGGGCGAGCGGAGGCACGATGAAGATGAACAATTCATCAACCTCTTGACTTAAAGAGTTGTGCATATGTAATTATTGTAAATACTAAAAGAATATAAATAATGTTTGTAAGGAGCAGACTACTTCCGTAGGGTAGGAGCTGAATTGCGAACTAATATTTAAGTAGGACACGGTCTAGGTCCCCATTTAGAGTTTTAGTTAAGGTTTAGTTTAGAATTAGTTAGATAATTTTGAAGCAGTTAAAATATTAGGGTTAGGTTACAATTGGTATAGTGCCATAGACGGAGCACCGGATTCTAGGGCAAGTTTTGCCAAAATTTTTTAAGTTTACGAAATAATGTGTCATTAAGTAGTTCTCGGAATGCTTATCGGTAACTAATGTTGATAGTCATACAACCGTTAAAGATGCACAACGTGGATATCTGAAATTTGAAATTATACAGAGAATTCTTGAAAAAGTTCATGATTTTGTTAAAAGATTGTCGTTTGAAAACGTCTGAGATAGTGAAGGTTGTAAACATTTGTAAAGATTCCTGACCATACATTTTGAATGACAATTTGGCAATGAAGAAGTTGTCTGTGTTGTTTATCAAAAATTAATAAAGTAAAAAACAAAGCGTAGATGAGACTTGCCTTCATCATTACATGGGCGAAACAAAATATCAGTCTGAGCAGTAGCGGTATATTGCTTCTCTTCCCTCAAAGAAGCCGGTGGTTGCTATATCTGCAGGAAAGTTTAATGCTTTCTATTTTTCTGGGATGAAAAAGTATTCTTCTTGTCGATTATTTTCCTAAAGACCAAGGCATCATAAGCACATATTATGCAAGTTTCTTTATACAAACTAAAGCAACAAATTAATAAGAAGCGTTCCAGTTTATCCACGAAAAAGTATAATTTTCCATCAACACAATGCATGGACCAAGTTTGCTGCTATGATACCATCTTCTTCCACGCCTTAAAAATGCCATTCAAGTCAGAAATTTTCAATAGACAATGATGCTAAATAAAGCTTCTGTGGATGTTTATTTTAATGAACTTAGAGAGTCGTGAATTTTATCAAAGCGTAATGATTTTCGATAATTGTTGGTCCAAATACAGCGAAGTGGTAAGGGATTATGTTGCGACACCACAAAATTCTGTCCTTTATTTTCATTCCATGGACTTTTCAACGCATACTGGTAATTATGGATTGTCTTGTCATTGGGAATTTTGTTACTATGACTTTAAACCTAAACAAAAATCCATGTAGTGGGATGCTAGTAGCTTCAACCTTTTCAAGAAGTTTGTCATCTCTTGTTAGGGAAAAATAATGACAACCAATTCTTTAAATTGTTAAAAAATGTTGTTAACTGATTTATGGAGAAGGGTAGTGTAGTAAAAGGAACTTAAACATCAATGAATCGAAGAATAACATCGACTTTTAATCCCATAATAATGTCCTTCATGCGTATTCATGTATGTTTCTTATGAAATTGATTAATTACATGATTTGTGTTTCCATTCTTGTGAATTAAAAATAATGTCACAACATTCTGGCAGATAAATTAATATTTATAATAAATATTCAATAACTAAATACTATTTGTAACTACCTTGTCCTAGGTTCACTTTTACGAAACATATTTACATAAAAGCAACATGTCGTATAATTCCTTAAACTGAAAAGTTTGAATATAAAGCCGATAATAATCGTTCGATCATTTGCTTTACATAAATCTAAATTAAAATTTATAATGAAACAGTAAGTAGTTTGCAAAAACTCCGAACCCCACGAAGGTCAGCGTCTTTCACGAGTTTTCTTTGCACTGAAACTAAAGTCACGTTATGTTTACAAACAAAGATAAGAAATTTTGTTCTCCGCCACAAAGGTTATTCGAACAATACAAACTCGACAATAATAATAGAACTGCACCCTTCTCGCGTGAGGATAGACGCTTAATTTCGATTGATATCTGTGACAAGATTGAATGAAATTAAATTGCAAGGTCTTGACAGTCTTGAATAATGAAAAAATTACACGGATATAGTTTTCTGGTAATAAAACGGGATCGTAAATTAAAATACTAATATAAAGTCAGTGGCAACTTATCAACGACATAATAGGATACAGAATTATATTTATTATGATATATGTAACGGGTGTTTTTTTAAGAGCTTGAGAACTTTAAATGATAATACAAGACAGAAATATTGTTGGAATGAAATTTTCTTATTATAATCTGGTAGATAATTTCATGGCATTTATTTTTTAAATATGATTTCCGGCATATGCCCGCCGCGGCTACGAGTGACATGGTCCATTCGATCAATCCAATTTTTGGCTATTTTTTCCAATAAAGCTGACCGTATGGCGTCAACGGTGGCTTGAATATTGGCTTCCAATTGTCGGCATAAACCAATGACTTAACATAGCCCCATAAATGTTTGTTAAACATGCGTAATGCATTGTTAGTAGCTGGAAACGATCAATGCGTTTTGATCGAATGCACTATTTTTAACAGTGTAGTCGTTAATCATTCACTTGAGAATATAAGTCGCCAAGACTTTGATTTACTAAATAGATTTAAAATACATGATGAAGAATCGAAATTTCGATTAAAAATTTGCATATTATTATGCCCTTTTACGATGCCGAACTGAAAAATTCTAATTTTAAACACTTTATACATACTATACATCGTATCCGTAATGCGGAAATTTTTAAAAAATTTTATTTTCTCCGCGTAGGTATTGAACCCACGATATCAATTTTTGTGGGAATGTATCCTCCATATTAACTTCGCTCTACAAAATAGCGAAGAATTGTGGCAAGTCAGGAATGAATATTCACACTGCATCTTGTCTACTGTTTTCTATAGAATATTTAATTTTGTTAACGTAATTCTAATTCTGAGATTTAATATTATAAGTGAAAGTTTCGTGAACCTTTTTGCGGTAGTAATGGCACGTTAACTCTAATTAGTTCATTATTTTATGCTTTGTAAAGTGTTTCGTAGCAAAAAATTGTTTGTGTGAAATTAGAACAACACAGTGTCATCAAACATTTCGTGAAACATAATTCTCAAGCGCATGGGGACAAGACTTGGACATATTGGAAAAAGAAATATTGGCTGAGCAGTTTCGGTAGAGTTGTGAATCCATTCCAGATTACCCATAAAATGGAAGGCTTTCGAATGTGAGCAATCCTGATGTCTGCATGAAAGTTGAAACAACGTTTCTCAATAATTATTGCTTCGAAAGCCTACGCTAAAGCACCAAATATGTATGAATCCGTTTTAACAATTCCACACGATAAAATAAGCATCCGTAAAGTTTCAACAAAGCGGATTCCAAGATTAGAGACTTCCAAGCAAAAACTGCTTAGATAACAAATTTGTCAACAATGTATTTATTAATTAAGACGCTGCCTTTTTCTTTAGGGTAGAGACAGGTGAAAAGGCCCGTACACAATCTTCAGCTGAAAAGCTCATGGCCACGTTATTTTTGTTGAATATATGCTAAAAAGAATTACAATTACAATATTATAATAGAATAATACAACACTATAATAGAATTACGTAAGACTTGATTTATCGAAAATCTATATATAATATACACGTGTTTTTTTACACTATGCAAGGTGTTTCGAAAAGAATATACATATTTCGAATGCATATATTTATTAAACTTTAAGACATACGAATATGAAACTTTACACACATATTTACGAACCTCTCAAGTTAAGATTACAGATGTTCAATGCGTCCTCCATCAGCGACACGAACAATATCACATCGATACTCAAATTCCTCCCATATTCGGGCAAGCATGTCTTTCGTCACTGATGTTATGGCAGTACGGATCCGATTCTTCAACTCTTCCAGGTTCTGTGGGAGTGGTGGTACATAAACGTTGTCTTTAACGAAACCCCATAGGAAAAAGTCACAGGGTGCCAAATCCGGTGACCATGGAGCCCAGCTGAGACATGCTAAGTCGCCAGCTCCTTGACGACCAATCTAACGGTCTTGTTGAAAAATTAAGTTGTCTTCGTGCAGCCTCGGAAACAACCAGTTTTGTAACATAGCGAGATACTGCTGACTGTTAACCGTGTTTCCATCAAAGAAGAATGGGCCGTAAACAGATGATCGGGATATCGCACAAAACACATTGATTTTAGGCGAATCTAGTACATGTATATTGCTGATACTGCTGACTGTTAACCGTGTTTCCATCAAAGAAGAATGAGCCGTAAACAGGTGATCGGGATATCGCACAAAACACATTGATTTTAGGCGAATCTCGTACATGTTCAATGGCTGCATGTGGGTTCTGTAGACCCTAAATTCGAACATTGTGTTTGTTTACCAGAATACTAACATGAAAAGTCGCTTCATCACTGAACACGATGCGTTGTGCGAAAGTGTTATCAATGTCAATAGCATCATGAATCTCGTTACAAACTGCCACACGTTTCCGTTTGTCATCAGGACGCAGAGCTTGTATCAACTGTAACTTGTACGGCTTCATAACCAACCGACACCACAAAGAAGTCCACCTTCTTCGTAATAATGCCCGAATTCACACGACATCGAAAATCCAACTCAACTTCCGCGAGTGTAACTTTTTAAAACTGGACTACTCTCAATATATATACTGGATTTGGCTCCGTTAGAACCACTTGAAAGGGAATGCATATTTTCGAGACCATCAAAATCATTTTTTCTGATAGAACACTAGTTGCAGGATAGGTCGTCTAAGTGCGTTGAAGCTACGGGAGATGATATTGAAACATAAAATAACAGACAGAGCAGTACGACTTTTATTTTACTGTTGTGTAAGAAACTTTTCTAGTTCCCCTTGTAAATCAAAAAAATTCCTATAATCTAGATGACTCAAATCTGTCGTCTTTATTATCAATCAATGGCTATCATACATACTTATTGTATTCGTATTGCATACATACATTAATACGTAATTACACCTACAATTTGTATAACTTTTTGTAACATAAAGGAATTAAAATACATTTAAATTCGAAATAATCTTATCTCTTTTTGTCCTGATTTTCTTTAACACCTCATTCCAACCTTTTACAGCTTTATGACTTATACTTATAACCACATTTGCATAGGCATGCAGATATGTCAAATTCCAACGATCTCTTCAAATTGATATTTAAGTACATAAATAATTGTAATAATAAAATAAATTATACGGTAAATTTTATCTAAAGAACATATAACGTAAAAGAATATGGAATCAGGCAAGTTGGTTTCTGTGCTTTGACCTTTCACCATGATATTGAAAAATCCAGAGAGGGAATCCATTAAAATCGAATTCAAACCGATTCTGCTATTAGTATGCAACAGTTTTTAAGCGGTTGTTTATGGGTCTGCATATGTATGAATGCGTACTTATAGGTATTTGAAATTTCACATTTATTGGGTATTTAACTTGTGGATATGTAGGTTGAATATACCTATTTCATTTGGTTGTATTGGTTTCTTGTATTTCATACAAAGATTATCTGTAGTCTGCGTATACATATATGTCTGGCTACTTAAAAACAATTAATATTTTATTGCTGCTACATGAGTTATGTATTTATAACGATTTCGCTTAAGCATAGAATAAAAAAAAGCAACATATAACGAAGTAAAAACTGAAGCTGTACCTGCTCAATGTAGCGAAACGTAAAATAAACTTTTCTTTCTATTAAAAATTAGCAGCTCTTATTTGATTTATTGTTTCTAAATACTAATATAAATTGTTTAAATACTTTACACACTTTCATTAAATTAGTATTATTTATCTATAATTTAAAATTCACTAGGAATTTACACTTTTATATTTTTTTGTATCATTATATCGTCTTAAGTATTCTGATTTTTATCATCATTTACTTTTCGTAAATCATTTGTTTTTATTTTAGAAAATTTATACGTCTTTACTATGCAACTGATTAATTGAGAGCCCCTTCATTTTAAATTGAGATACTATTTATAGTTTTCGCAGAAAGAAATTCAATGTCCAATGCGAAATTAACAAAAAACAAAGGCAAACCGTTTTTATTCTTACCGGTTAGCGATTTTTTTTAATTATAAATTATGAAACTGTAGAATGTTAAAAGGAATCATTCTATTATTAATAAAATCTGCCTGACGTTCAGTGAATCTGTGAAACATATGTAGTAGATAGGGCGTTATTAATAATCGAATGATTCCTTTTAACATTCTTTAATTGGCAAAAAGCCATGACGCAAGTTTCTGTCTATTACACACTGGAAACTTAGTTACCGATATGTGAGATAGACGTGTTCTCGCTGTGTCGGTCAATACATTAATCAATATCTATTTCGCTATTCCTTTAGTTTCATAAAATTTGCGTTTTCAAAATTAAGTATTCAAATTTACCGGTGAAAACTTAATCCTACTTTTTTTACTTCATATTTATAACTTTATATTATGAGTATGAGTATGTATTCTTTGTCATTTTATCACAAGTAAGTGTTTAGAATTTAATATAACAACACTTGACATATTTTTATATAATTTTGTATGCTTTAATTTCGCTTTTTGCAGAATTAATTTATCCTACTGTATGTCTTGCTATTATTAAAATGACAGCATATATATATTGATATATATATATATATATATATATATATATATATATATATACACAGTATCTTTTATGCGAACTTCTTAAAATGCCGAGAGGAAAACCAATAAGTTCAGTAAAACCTTCTCTAATTACCGCTTTTCATCAAGAAGGTTATTCAGTACGTCAAATTTCTGAAAAGACATATGTTAATAAATCTACTGGTAGTGATATCATTCGGTGACATCAATGCACAGGCAGTTTAAGAGATCCGGCACGTTCAGGTCAGAAGCAAATAACATCTTACTCCGATGGTGAACGTATAAAATTGCTAAGTAAATGAAATAGGAGACTGACATGCACTCGAAATCGCCGCCGAAATCAATCGCGATCCGAAATTTCTGCTACTATGGTGAAAAGAAAATTAAAAGACGCAAATGTTTACGGTCACATTGCTGTAAGGAAAACCTTACTTCGACGGGGAAACAGGCAAAAACGACAACAATGATCAGAAAGACACGGAGATTGGACACTGGATAACTGGAAAAGGGTCTTATGGACTCATGAATCATAATTTAAAGTATTTAGATAATCAAGGTGTGTTTTTGTAGGAAGAGCGACTAGCCAAACAAAGCTGCGGGATTGTATAGTGCTATCCGTGAAACAAGGAAGACATTCTGTGCTGGTTTGGGGTTATTCTTGCTACGACGGCACATGGGATTTGAAGTGAATCGAGGGTATTTTGCGAAAGGGGGGTTATTTATCAACATCGCAAGAAAATGCAATACCATTGGGGCTACCTTTAATCGGTAAAAATTTTGTATTTATACCTTAGAACGATCCCAAACACTCACCAGTAATATGAAAGAATTCCTTAAACAGCGAACAAAACAATAATATCTTTCAAATAATGACATAGCCACCGCAAAACCCTGACCTAAACCCCATAGGATTGTTATAGGATGAATTGGAGTGGAGAATCGGAAAGTGTGTCCTACCTCTACAAATCACTTGTGGAACATAGTGCAAGAAGAATGGAATAGTATACCGAATAGTGTCCTTGAAAAACTGGTGAAACGGATGCGTCAAATTGTACCGGCAGTTCTTCGCAAAAGGAAGTTTCTTCGATGAGCGAAGAAGCTTCCTTTTTTGCGAAGATAACGATAGAATTACTTTAATTTTTATTATTATACTTTATAAGCATCTATAAACAATAATGCAATACAAATTTTAAGTTTTCACATAAATTAGTTTAACTGTTTCCCTTTTTTTTAATTTATTTGAGTGTCCGAACTAATATGGACGGTAATGTTATTTATATTCATATTATTAAGAGAAGTAAAGTAAAGTAAAAGGAAAAATCGCAGTGCTATTGTATTCATAATTATTATATTATATATTTACTTTTATTCACCCAAGAAATTCAAATCAAATCGCAGTACAATATATAGTGCAAAAAAACATATATATTATATCAAGTATCATCGTATACATAAACATAAAGAAATTTTCTTCCTGGCTTTTGGGCTTTAACTGCGTCTCTGTCACCGCTGCTTCAGTTGCCGACATTTCGTCCTTTCTAGAGTTTGTCCTGGTCACTGGAGCGTACTGTTTACGGTAGAATGGTTTTACAAACCTTTTCTGGGTTTCTGGTGGAAGTGTTATATACACAGTGGAATAGCTTAGAAACCAAGGGACTCATAGTATTTGTATTCACCTGTTATTGTTTTATCTTTTTGAACATAATTGGTAGAAAGAATTCCACTGTAGAGTACAAGACAGTAGCCATATTTCCAACCGAGTATATGGTCTTTATCTTCTTTGGAGTAAACCCCGTAAATAGACTGCGGCCCAAATTTCATTTAGTAGTTTGTTTTTTCTTAAAGGTAAGAACATAATCACTGATCGTGCTCTACTTTCCCATGTTTCAAGACAAGATAAAAATGTTTCACTTTCTATTCAAGTAACAAGCTTCTCTACAATCAGAGCGAATGCTGATTTTGAAGAGTTGCCAATATTTTTTATTAGTGTCACCCTCTTTTATCAGACTCTCTTATTACGGACCCCACCTCGTATTTTCTTGTTCTTATTAAAAAGTATATCGCTCACATGCTAATCCAAATACGTTCATAAATACATATCAAACTAGCTAATTTAATCGATACATAAATCCGTAATTTTTCAACAAACTTTTACTAACTCTAGGAACGTGTTATTAAAAATTTTCCGCGTAATTTCAAAGCGGTGATTGCCAACGCGGTCAGATAAGATCCCCGTACATATTATCCGTGCAGTGTCGGAAAAATCCTCCACAAACACCGACATAAACGTCCTCCATATCTACGTTATTATTGCAATTTATATTAATTTTAACATTTGTAAGCGTCAACTTAATAAATATTTAGATAACGCGTAGGGGACATAATCCAATATAATAACGTATTTAGGTATATATATCGCGACCGCAAATGACTTAAAATCTTAATTGCATCTTATTATGGAGATAAAGCTAATTAATGGGCAGTGGAATGCAGTAAATCAATGGTTCGTAATCTGTTGAATGGATCGACAAAAGTATGGTCAAGGAGAAGTACAGTTTGAGTCAAGATTGTTAGGCATATAGTACATTCTGTGAAAAGCAAAAGGTGAAATTCGGCTGAAATTAAACCATAGAGGCTAGCATAAAATATAAAAAAGAACATTATAAAATTATAACAATAATAATATGACTTTATTGTGCACCAGGTATTGTACCCACTTACAGAACAATAATAAAATCGTAAGGGACAATCGGTGATGCTGTTAAATCATAAAAAGTAAACAAAATACTTATTTAAACACGAAAAGTACAAAATGGAGTTTATATGTACTTTTACACATAATTTTTAAAGATGCACGTTGTAGCATACCAGTCCTCGTCGTTGGTAAATGGAAATTGCGTCCAAACCTGGCAGAAACTATTGGCGCGCGGGTTAATAAAAATTTACTTTCAATTTTGTTGTATATCATACTCCACAGAAACGTTGCAGTGCTCATTTCTATCTGGTGTAGTGCCACAGGCGGTGCACCGGATTCTAGGATAATTATTGTTAATTATTTAAGTTTTTTTCTAAATAAAGAGTATTCATTTCTTCCATTGAAAAGGGATGTCACATTGTGTCGCCAAAGTATTACGCTTAACTAGTTTCAATAGGTAGAAATACTCTATCCATCTAATCCTATCCAACAATATAGTCAGAAGCATAGACAGGATACCATACAATACCAGCGTAGTCAATTTTGGTCATAGTGCATTCAAAGTAGAGGAACTTAAAAGGGTTAGGGATCCTTAATGTATCTCGAAATAGGTATAGTAAGGCCAAGTAATTTGCATGTCGAAGCATATACTCGCTTAATGCTTGGTTTAAACGTGAATTGTGAATCAAATATAAACCCCAAGTCATTAATAAGTAAGTGTCTAGACAAAGGTCTTGTCACCAATCTTATAGGTAAATTTCAATGGAGACTGCGGTTGGTTGAATTAATTAAAAAAGGTAAATAAAATCCTTTTTCACAATAATGTTCATATTCTGTATACGCATTTTAACAACTAACTTATCATCAGCAGATAATTAATCACAGTGTCGCATCTGTATCCGCAGTAAAATTACCACAAAAACAAATCCATACCAGACATTAACTATCAAAAGCCATACTCATATTTTATTATGGTTATGGGATACTATAATATAGAAGGTGATTCAAATTTCGCGGTTTTTTTAAAGAATAAATAACACACATAATTTGCATTCACTTTAAAAAACTTTTTAAGTATCAGTTATGACATTTATATGCGAAAAATAATATCTGCCAAATGGCCTCCTCTTGCAGCTCCACAGACGGTCGTCTGTGGAGCTGCAAGAGGTTAAAATTTTCAATGACATTTTGACATAATTGAGGTTCTATCTCACCAATGACACGAATAATTTCATATTTCAAAGCAGGAATTGATTGAGGATTGTTTTTATAAACCTGACTTTTCACATAACCCCAAAGAAAATAGTTAGACGGTGTCAAATCGCATGATCTTGGTGGCCAATCAACACCACCGTTTCTTGAGATTACATGTCCAGGAAATTTTTCTCTCAATAGATCAAGTGATTCGTGTACAAAGTGAGGTGTAGCGCCATCCTGTTGAAACCACATATCTTCTAGATCAATATTCATTAATTCAGGCCGAAAAAATTCGGTTATTATCCGACGATATTGATCACCATTGACAGTTACAGCTTCACCAGCAGCATTTTCAAAGAAGTAAGGTCCAATTACACCACCTGACCATAATGCACACCAAACAGTAACTCGTTTAGGATGCATAGGTTTTTCATGAATATTTCGTGGATTTTCTTCGCCCCAGATACGGCAATTTTGTTTATTAACATAGCCACCAAGTTCAAAATGTGCCTCATCGGAAAACATTATTTTTTGAGAAAAATCAGCTGGTTGTTCATTGATGAAATTGACAAATGAACGACATTTTATGTGATCTAATGGCTTCAGATCGAGTGTTATTTGAACCTTATATGCCTTCAAAGCTAAATCCTAGTGTAAATACGCCATGCTGTTGATCCACTAAGTCCAAGTTGTTGTGAACGTCGTCTAATGGACATTTCAGGATATTCAGCAACACTTCACGAACCAAACCAATATTTTCTTGTGAACGACCACTACGACTGTATTTTTCACTTTTTTTTATGTAAACCATAAAATTCACGTAATATTCTAAAAACTCTTTTCACAGAACGCTGATTTTCATAAAATAATTCAACAATTTGAACACGTTGTTGTACCGTGTACGAAGCCATTTTTATAAATGTCATACATCACACTTTTTAATTGCCCACATATCCAGACAAATTCAGTGCGCCATCTATATTTTATTTATTCTTACAAAAAATTGCGCAATATAAAACACCCTTTATAATAATATAATTCATTATATATATATATATATATATATGTGTGTGTGTGTGTGTGTGTGTGTGTGTGTGTGTGTGTGTGTGTGTGTATTTTATATATATAATGAATGAATTAAATCATAGGAAAGGATTATTCGTATTTTGCACGTATTGCTATATTTTCTCGAATTGAATATGAGGATTTGTTATGAATTATAGACACCCTCAGACCTTCGATTGCAAAGTTTTATTACTAAGTAGAGACAATCCTACATGAATTCGGCAGATATACATATTTTCGTGTACATCGTAAACCCTTTTATGGTACCCACTGTACCTCGATTATGTAAGAGTTATGCTTTTCTTGTATACTTCTACGTATTCTTTGTTTCTGTTGCAATTTCTGTTGAGTATACTTATTCAGTGCTTTATTACAAGAATTAATAAGGTCAACGCCGGAAGAAAGGGATTTTTTAAATTCTTCTCATCGTGATTAAATATGAGAGCAATAACCAGGTGATTTTTAAATTGTTTTTCAATATTCCCGGTTTATAATTAGCGTCGCGACCATTCTTCTGCTACCATAAATGGTGATAACTCTTATTAAATTCATTTAGTAGAAATCAAACGACCAACAAGTCGGAAATGATCATCTCCGTGGCACGTGAAAAAGAGCAGAATTTCTAAAACGCACCGAGAAATTTCAAGTATGCTGCGTACACGTTGCATTTCCACTGAAGAAGTGCCACAGATACAAAGATAAAGTTCATTAATCCAATGTTCACGTTTCAAAGTCGAGATGACAATACAATTAACGTGTGGCACCATTACTTAACAGGTGCAGTCATGGAACTTTTTTCACGAGCAAATGCGTAAGTACGAATTTCTAAGTCATCTACATGTGTGGTCGCTGGTATGTATACAGTATACAATATGCGCACCTTCAGTGTATATACATAGTTACTGTACATGTGATGTGTGTGTGTCCATTTTACAATCGACTCAATGCTTACATAACTCACGCGGAAAGATCAGCCTGCTTAACGCACAGGAACACATACAAACACACACACATACACATGCACATTATGGATTGGAACTGCTTTAATTCTAATCGTAGAATAACATACCGCTCTTTATTTAGCGTTTTATTAAAACTTCATTGAATCTAAGAATTTATTTAATCTCGTTCCATGTAAGTACATGTATGCATCTGTGTTTATGTTATAGTTGCTCCACTTGTGCGGTGAGATTAAATAAATAATTCACGTGCTTTCTCATAAACTCGCATCATTATTATGTTATAATTGTCATGAGGAGGTTATTTAGAGGCCGTTCTGTAACAGAAAGGAAAAAAATTACATGAATGCTATTTTATAAATTGCTTGCAATAATCGGCTAGTCATTAAAGGTTTGCAATATATATAATCTCACGAATTAATATGGCTTCAGAAAAATATTAGCAGATTTTTAATTATATATTTAGCAATAATAACAATTATTGTTTATTCAAAGACTAATTGATATACGAGGGAGTTGAATTTGATGGAGCCTGTGGTTGATTGACTTGATCAATAAGGTTGATATATAACCCCTTTCCACATTAACTTTGTAAATTCTGTATACGCATTTCGACAACCAAGTTGTCATCATCAGCAGATAATTTCAAAGTGTCGCACCTGGCAAAACACGGCGAAAAACAACCGCACGAAAATCAAACTCCGTACGCGATCCACACCGTTCAAAACCAAGATGTACACTGTGTACATCTTGGAGTTTGATTTTCGTGCGGTTGTTTTTCGCCATGTTTTGCCAGGTGCGACACTTTGAAATTATCTGCTGATGATGACAACTTGGTTGTCGAAATGCGTATACAGAATTTACAAAGTTAATGTGGAAAGGGGTTATATATCAACCTTATTGATCATGATATACGAGGGCAATACAAATAAGAGGTGGATTTTATTTATATAATAGGAACATTTTTGGGAACACAATTTATTATTTTACGAGATATTTTTCTTTAAATAATAATAATAATAATAATAATAATAACGACCTCTATTTCCAACAGGCTTATAGCCCAATAACAGGAAATACAAAATAGCTAACCGAGTTTAGACATACATATGTGTGGCAGACATAATAAAATAATTAAAGCTAATTCAAATTAAAGATAATCAGAAAAGCAAACAGAAACAAAAATTGCCAAAAATACATATGTGGTATACATGATAAGCAAATAAGTCAGCAAATTCGTTGGACTTTTACTCAAAGTGTAGACCGGTGTTCCCCTGAGAATATTAGTCCGCGCCCTTGGCGTCACAATGGACACATTGCACCTAGAGTTCAAACGGGGCACTAAAAAACACAAACGGTGCAGTAACGAAGGACAGTCAACACTGTTATCAAGGATGCCATGCAACATCCCACCACAGAGATCAGCCTTCCTGTCATGCAAAGAGGACGTATTATGCTCTAGCAGCACTAATCTTGAAGGTAATGCGCTCCTACTTCAAGCACTCACAAGCATATATCGGAGACCAGACCAGCGATGCATACTCCAGTTTCCTTACAGCGTAAGCATAGTATAGGGACTTTAATACAGCAGGGTTATAAATATTTGGAGGTGCGGAATACAAACCCTAGCGATATGCAGGCTTCTGAGCACACTGTGATCTGTAGCTGAAAGGTAAAACAAGAGCCGAAAATTATCTTTTATAATAATAATATAATAATAATAATATGTAATAATCTTTTAATACATACAGAGAAGTAAAAGACAAGTATTTTTAAACGTTTTATTAGAAAACGTCTTTTAGTTCAATGCGAAACTTATTGTAAAAATACTTAATTGTACAGTTAAAAGTAATTATAATTTATTAATTTTTTTGGACAGTTAGTACATAAGTAATTTGCTTATTTTACGTTATCCCTTTGGTAATATCCAGTAGTTTTCTTTATCTTTAGTACCCGAATAAATTATAATAATAAATTTTGATATAGATAAAGTACATAATTTACTGTAGTTTAAATTTGGAGTAAGCACTTTCAATTAAGGGTTATTGTGAATAACTCGTGTGAATTATCTATATGTACAGTTGGAGATAATTATTATTATCATGGCGTAACACTCCTGAAGGAGCTAAGCCACTTTTCGGTTCTTTAGATCTGTTTTATGTTGGGGAGATCACGCCCCTTTTTCAGCCTGTATCTTTTCACAGATTTCTCTACATTGTTCTCTATTCCCCACTTTCTGCCTCCAGTTACTGGTTCCGGTCCTTCTCAAATCCTCCTCCACTTCTCGCTTCCACGTACACCTCGGTCTCCCTCTCCTCCTTCTTCTCAGATTCCATTCCATAACCTCATATATCACTACGTTTGGTCCCGCTCTCCATACATGTCCTAACCATTTAGCTCTCTGTTGTTTAACTTTTTTCACTATGTCCTCTCCTATTTCCTGTGAAAGCTCATGATTAGTTCTTCTTCTATATTCAGTATTTCCTATTTTCACTGGTCCCAGTATCATTTCTCTATATTTTTTTTTCCATTATTCTCAGATCCTCCTCCTGGTTCTTCGTCATGCCGACTGTTTTTTTTTAAACACCTATTTTACTATACTTCCTATCAATAGTTGTCTGTACAATATATTTGCGGTTGTGTAAATCAGGTTTATTTACCGTGATTTCCGATTTTCTTTCCTTTTCTTATTATTTATTAACTTATTTCTCCAAGTTTTTTTACAAGAGAAATTCTTTTTCAGAATAGTTGAATATCAAACGTATTTTATGAATCCCCTTTTTCTTCAGTATTGGTAAACGGCTTTCAGGGATACTCTGGTGCCTATTAGATCTTATGTATATTCTACTCCATTACTCCCCAAGATTTTTTGGAGCTAGTTTAAGTGTCCTAGAAGTCATGCAAAGTATTGAGTCGCAATTGATAGTTATTTAGAATTTCAATAATATTATTCCCTCCTTTTTTATTTATTGAGATCTGCTTATTAAACACTAACATACAATTATAGATTTTATATGTTCCTATTTCTAAGTGAAAATTGTAGAATAGAAAACATTTTTTGCTTATTGTTAGTAAATCATTCAATATACCTTTTAAGTGTAAAATAACAAGGTTTACATTCAATATAATTTATTATATCTATTCACTATGTAGATATGTTTGTATATCTGATTGCATTAGTGCAGTTCAAATATACTTAAACATACCTGGATTTCAGGTCACGTTTGTCGTAACTGGCTACGACGCTAGTTTTGAATAAGTTCAATTCACATTACAAACGAGCTTCTAATGTGTAATAGTTCCGGAAATACTATACCTATTCATCTGCTAAACAAAGTTTTAGTTATTTTGTTATCTAAATAACAACAAAAATATAATGTAAGAAGGATATCAAGTTGCTGTTGTAAATTTCATATATATGTAGGAGGTTTAAATAATCACCGTTACAAAGCAAAACTATGCATTTATTAAGTTTTGTTGCTTTGTTATTCCATTCGAGCCACTTTGCGTTCTGTTTGCAATTATACTGCTCGAAACAACTAACAGATATTGTACATAACTTTTTAATTACATACTTTCGTTTTCTTGTTTCAAAAAGTTGGAACTAGTGTAGTGACAGCTAATATAACATCTTATTATATACTTATTTTAACCTCTGTCCTAAATTTGGTGAACCTCGCCGTATGAAGTATTTTAACAACTTATATGAATGTAATAACCCGTACAATTTTCAATCATCTATTGACTAATCGGAATTTTTTAAAGCATAATTTCCTTCGGATTTAATTTGACCCATTACGATCCTGTGCACTCGAGTTTCTAACACCAGCGGCCTTTTATTTGTAAATTAACTAATTAAAATTGACTGAAGTCTTTCTTATCTTTTCTTTTTGTGATATCACTAGTGTCGTCTCGATAGTAATATCGTAAATCTGTTTTCTAACATGGTTAAGGTAATGATAGTTCCCTCCTTGGTTGCTATTTCATTTATCTATGTGTTGACAATGTCGTCGAATCTTGTTTAAGAGTTCGGAATATCTTCCGCAGAAATTCACAAATTGATTGTCTCACAAAGGAATACGTTCTAATTCTAAGAAACATTTTATGAACAGGGAACAGCAATGGGCAGTTATCTTTCTCCATAGTAATTTTGAAGTTGAATTTAAGCAATATATTCCAAGAATTTGGACCAGGTATGCAGATGATATTTTCGAGATTTTTAATACACATAAATGTAACTTGGACGATTTCGTCAAGCGATTAAAATTTTTGAAGAAAAATTTACGAAAAAAAAAAGACAATGAAACTTTACCTTTCTTAAGCATAGCCTAGTAAATAGAAGTAACTATTTATAAAATAGAAATTAATATTTTCGGAAAAGAAACTAATGTTAATAGATTTATAACGGCGTGTTCAAGTCATAACATGCAACAAAAGAATGTTAAAGGGAATCATTCTATTACTAATAACACATGTATTGGACGAGAGAGGGAGGCAATAATATTATTCATTATTTTTCTGTATCGAAATGATATGATAAACGCTATGAGGAATCGTTCATTAATAACACAAATCTGCCTGAGGATCGGTGAATTCCGTGAAACATATGTAGTAGATAGGGGGTTATTAATAATAGAATGATTCCTTCTAACATTCTTTAATTAGCAAAAAGGCGTGAAGCAAGTGTATGTCTATTACACACTGGAAACTTAGTTACCGATCTTGTGAGACAGACGCCTTCTCGCTTTGTCGGTCAATACATTTATGTATTGGACGAGAGAGGGAGGCAATAATATTATTCATTATGCAACAAAAGGTGGCTTCTTCCAGTTTTCTTATCAATCGTTTACTTAGTTTCCTACTAACAAAAATTAGATAAGAAAAAGAGTTGAATTTTATTAAGAACATTGTGAGATACAATTAAATGTATACACAACTGTAAACAATACATAGACCAGACAAAACGATTGATAAAAACCCGGTATACAGAATATATGGCGCCTATCAAATTCAATCGAACTGAGAAACTTTGTTTAGCAAAGAGTAATCATAACATAAGCGCGGAATATTAACATTAACATTTGATTAGGAATGTGTGTAATTACCGTGTGTTTGATATATATATGATAGCATTTATATTTTAAAAAACAGAAACCATGTGTTAAACCCTGACGGGGGTCCAATCCCTAACTCATGTGTGTTTCACTTCATAGAAAAGTAATATACCACCAATAGATAGGTTCAGATATGTAAGCAGGCGCTTTAAGATATGTGTTTAGTTTAACACTAGAATACAGTTTAAATTATGTAAAGCGGATCCATAGTGTGGGTTTGACTATCGATGGTGTAAGCCTAGTAACGACTTTGCGTTTGTGCGGATTTTGCCGTGATTTCACATGCGATACTATGATTAATTATTTGCTGATGATCACGACTTAGTCGTCAAAATACGTACAAACAAACGGTTTATATTAACCTAGGTTGATTAACATATTATTTGACAACCGGCGTTATTGGCGATCTATCCGTCTTTCCATAAACTTCTCGGCTCAAATTCGTATTTTTGATCATACAATACGTGCACCGATTTCATACAATATTTACGTAGAAATATAAAAATAGTAGTTATAAGAGTTTTTGCTATCAATGGATTAAAAATAAAGTGAACACGAGATTGTCAATTTTAATATATTGTAAGCGCATATACATACTATACAAAAAAAAGTTTCTATGTCATGTTTTCTGCATTGGCGACCAAGCGCTTGAAGTGGATGAAGGTTTCAGATAATGAAATGGAACGAGCAATTGTGGACGAATTTGAATAGTTAAGAGCTGTCCTTTCACGAAACGATTCTCACGCCAGTTCAGTATACTCGTATATCCCCAGCATGCCAAAGTCATACTTTATTTAAGTGTCTTAAGATTGAAGTGTAGATTGACGCGCTTTCTTCAATTTTATGCATATTGTGTATGTACTGCGAGTTTCTATTCGCAAATCAATTGCTTTAGTGACATTCCAATGCACGATGATTTCAATTTTTATTAATACTTTCATTTTATATACATTCCTTATTAATGGGTTTTTGTGTCTAGATTATCAACCAGTGATGAAGTATCTAACATTTTATAAAAATTATCATTAGTTAGTGCGTGCTTTTTCGTATCTTATTTGACGTATTTTGCGTATTTTTTATTCTAATTTGGGAAATACATTTTGCTCAAAAACATTAGGATTAGGGACATTTACAATATTGTTTATATCTAAAATGTACTAATTTTTATTGTATTTAAAGGTACTTTATATTTAATCAAATTAATACAAAATACAATGCAATGGTAGGAGAACCACAAGGCGTGTTTTTTTAAGTAAAGGCTATTTTGTTGTATACACTAATAAGTGGTGTGCGCGCTGCAATGAGTGCTTGCGTCGTGTCCCGGTATTTCTGGGGAACAACTGTACTCAGTTGCAGGTGTGTAGGTATCCTGTACGATCTGTTCTGTCTTCAAAATGTTCAAGATTATCGAATCGCCCGCCTCGTGCGAGGTACGGAGAGTAATACCATTTTGCCTTGCAAAACAAAAGACGCATGCTGACAGAGGGAATTTTGCTTCTCCATGATAATGCAAGGTGTCACACCGCAGCTCAGATCCGAGTTCTATTGGACTCTTTTGGCTGGGAAGTTTTGGACCACCCCGCCTGAAGCCCTGAGCTTGCGCCGAGCGATTTCCATCTCTTCCACTATCACAAACAGCATCTGGGCGGCAACTACTACAACGATGACGAAGACGTGAAAACGGCCGTGACCTATTTAATTATCTGCTGATGATGACAACTTAGTTGACGAAATACGTATACAGAATCCGAAAATTAATGAGGAAAGGGGTTATATATCAACCTTCAGTGATTAAGTTAATCAACCACAGGCTCCATCAAAATTACCAGCATTGAAAATTATCCATTTTTTTCATAAATGTCTTAACTTGCTCAAATTAAGTTATTAACAAATTAACTAATTATAGTTAGTTGTAAGTTGCAATCATTTTATTTATTTGAACGTTATGCATAACTAGATGCTAGACCTATGTAGTTGATTTAAAAGAAGCACAACTCAACTGCCGGTCGGAGGTTATTATAATTTGATTAAAACACTTTCATATTCTCTTTTTAAATTGTTTTATTTATTTATTATTCGAAAACTAAGAAGATGTACACGATCTACTTATAAAAGTAAACTGCGTAGGATTTAAAAAAATGTGTATGAAGAAACTTATCCTAACTAAACATGTGTATGCCCGCTTTATATATATATATATATATATATATATATATATATATATAAATAAATAAGAACGCTTAGTCTACAGACATTTTAAGTGATTTCGATGAATCCCTTATTTTATCACGCCGAGTTGAATTTCCCCTGTCCTAATTTTATTGCATACCTAATACATAAGTGCAGTGGCATGACAGATAATAAAAATAGTATATAATAGGATCCTCACATAGATTTCATTTTTGTACTCTTTTAGTAATTAAAGATATAACATTCTAACATCAGCCCTTAAAAGTTTCACAAAAAGAATTCAAAATTTAACAATATTGTGCTGTGTGAGATCACTTATCTCCTACTTTAATATGTTTTAATCTGAAAATTTGTTTAGAGGAGCATAAGTGCATTCAGCCAGTATGTATATTATAATCTATTATATTATTTTATGTATTATTAATCATTATATTTTGATACTAAAATAATATAAGTATATATTATTGTTTTGTAGTTTTTTACATCTTATCTTACTCTTTAAATATTTTCTCACGACTTAAGTGATTCGTTATTTCAATATGAATCCTTATCTGTAAGCATACAATATTATTTACAATTATGTATGTATATTAGATTTAGGTATTAACTCTCAAGTTTTAATTTTGTTACATAACCACCCATATCATATGTGTACAATTTAGATTTTAATGTTAGTTCTAACGAATCTCTTCTCCTTCATAATTATTATTTTACTCCAAACATTAAAACCATACTATCTGCTTCTGGGCTTCCGGACTGGAACCGCGTCACTGGTATAATTTCCGACGTTTCGTACCCATTCATATGGGACATCTTCAGCGCTCAACTACTGCTACTGTCTGTCGCACTGAAACTGAAACGTCGACAGTTATACCAGGCCGGAAGCCTAGAAGCAGATAGTATGGACCACGACCGCGGAAGTCTACGTACCACATTAAAAGCATTTTCTAGCAGTTTTAAGTAAAAATTATCACACGTAAATTTCGGCTTGTCTCCATCTAAACAAATCAAGTCTAGGCAATGTTGTTTTTACCTCGATTTCACATACAGTTAAGTTACAGACGAGTTACAGAAAAGACACAGAACAATTCTCCTAGGGAAGGATAATTGAAGAAATACAAAACCTCGTATTTTTATGCATTGCATTTTTAAGTAACAATTAAAAAATGTTTCAATTATCGAAGTCTATTACACAAGGGTAAGTAATAGCTCAAAAAAGGTATCTCAGCAACAAATGAAATTGAATGAAATGTTTCCTTGTTTACCAGTTGTGCCACCTAATATTGTGCCTCGGATGAAAATTTTTAAGTTTATATTGAAAAAGTCTACACACAATGTTTACTACTAATGGATGTTTTTTAACCTGCAAGAGAACTATCGATATCGATAACTATGGTTTGACAGCTGATAATATCAAACTGTGTTGACATTTCTGTTCAGTAAGGTTTGGCAAGTCATCATGAATCGTTTAGCGCCAGAATAACGCTTCCGAATTGTGGAAATTTACTTTGAAAAAGATAAATCTGTTCGCGAAGTTCATAGAGCACTTCTTCCATTTTACAGTCAACATAATCGGCCTAGTGAGCAAGCAATTCGTGCAATTATTGATCGTTTCCGCACTAGTTTTACTCTCTCGATTCGAAACCATCAACAAGACAAAGAAATGTGCGTACCGAAGAGAATATTGCTGCTGTAGCGCGAAGTATTGAAGAAGACGCCGAAACGTCGATTCGTCGGCGTTCTCAACTTGTTGGCCTTTGTCCTTCGACTACGTGGAAAATTTTACTTAAGGATCTTGGCTTACGTGCCTATAAAAGACAGTTTGAGGCCAAAAGACTATCGTTTGTGCCGCATTTTTGCTGATTGTGCTCATTTGAAACCGAAGATGAGAATTTTTATCAAAGAAGTGTGTTTAGTGATTAAGCTCATTTCTGGTTAAATGGCTACGTCAATAAGAAAAATTGCCGTATTTGGAGCGAAGACAATCCTCAAGCCGTTAACGAATCACCATTACATCCATTAAAATTGACTGGTGCGGTTTACACGCTGGAAGCATCGTCGGTCCTTATTTCTTTCGAAATGAAGGAGCTGCCGTTACGGTGAATGGCGAGCGCTATCGAGCCATGCTGACTGAATTTTTGTTTCCAAAAATTAATCAGCTATACATCGACCATTGGTTCCAGCAAGACGGCGCAACTTGCCATACAGCGTGCTTAACAATCGATTTATTGCAAAATCAATTTGGCAACAACTTTATTTCCAGAAGTGGTCTTGTTCATTGGCCCCCTCGTTCGTGCGATTTAACGATTCTGGACTATTTTTTATGGGGCTATATTAAGTTATTGGTTAATGCCGACAAACCAGCAACTCTCGAAGTATTGGAAGCCAATATTCAAGCTACCATTAACGCCATACAGCCAGATTTATTGGAAAAAGTAGTCAAAAAATGGACTGATCGAATGGACCATGAAACTCGTAGCCGCGGCGGACGTATGCCGGAAGTCATATTTAAAAAATAAATGCCATGAAATTATCTACCAGATTATAATGAAAAAAAATTTTATTCCAACAATATTTCTGTCTTATATTATCAATTATAGTTCTCAAGCTCTTAAAGAAACACCCGTTATTATTACTTCTGTATCGTATTTAGTTTTTGGGAAGTAAAACAAATTTCATTTAACAATATTTACTTTTAATTAAATTTCTATAATTACGGTAACTATGAATGCTAAATGGAACGTCACCGACTATCGAATCAGATATTGTCAAGTTACTTTGTAGGCACCATAGCAAATCCGGCTGGTTATCTAACTCAGATACAAGTCAAACGTCATGAACGAACTTAATTTGCATTAACTTATCCTTGCGCTTGTTGGTGTTGGATGTCGATAAGTTCTTGAGCGTCTATACGGTCACTGTAGTTTCAATTATCCATTAATGACGATGTGTAATTTACATAAACCAAAGGCTACAAACGGGAAGGTTACGTTCGCTTAAATATTCTCGTACAAGACGTGATTATATCTTCTGGACTTTCCTCGACGAAAAAAGAGGAAGCATGATTTTATTTTTCGATTTTTAGGAATATATTTTTACCACATATTAATTAACAGGTAGAATATAAATTCATATTAAATACTAAGAGATAACAGTAACATGTGTAAACCTCAGTAAAAGAGCATTTTAAACATAACTGCCACCGCTAGTCTCTAGAAAACCCTGTGTGAATAGGTGAGATTCGTTTTCAAGTAATATCAATGAATAACATAGTTTTGAAGGTACTTTGACAAAGCAACGTTGTTAACATTTTTTACATAATGAGTTATTGGATAATATTCCAACAGTAGAACGTAATGTTTTGAGATAAGAACAGGAAGGAATTACACTTTCAGGTTGGTGTGAAAAGCAGTTAAATTATATATTATTCTAATATATAGATGGATTGATGGGTTTTCAACGCAGTAGCATCGAGTCTGCTGAAGGCTCAATAAGAAACTAATTCGTCTACTGACTATTCAGTTCCAGAAGTTAAGTCGAGTTAAATCAACGCATATATATATATATATATATATATATATATATATACATATATTTACATATATATATATATATATATATATATATATATATATATGTATACTTATATGTCACTCTTGATGTTTTTGCAGACGACGTTTCAACGAGATTACATTCGTCATCTTCTGGAGCTGGTCTGTTGCTTACTAAAGCTGAAGGTTGTCTGATGTGTGTCTAGTAGTACGTCTACTTATGCGTTGCTGCATCGGCCTTGTCTTACTTACGTCGTGCTTGCTGGGCCGCAGGATTAATCATACACAGATGACTGATTCCAGATCATCTAGTTGATCGATCCATCAAGCATCAGACTCATCTAGTTCTACTACGGTGCTGACCTCCACAGCTTCATACTTCTTTAGCTATGTAGATGGTCGTGGTTCATCGTTGATTTTTGGGCTTGTTCCTACTTCCTATGCTTTTAGGCTCATTTTCTTTGGTTACTTATTTCATACTATGCCTGATCAAAGACGCGTTTGTTCTGTTGCTCCTAAAGTTGTTCTAGTGAATCGGAAATTATTTGTGACTCGATCTAATAATTATAATTTAAAAACAAAAATACATAGAATTTACTAAAGACTATCTGGTATAATTCTATAAAAGCTAAACTAAGTTTAGTGTGCTTAACTAACGATGAAAATAGTAAATTAACAATTGCCGACATTAATATTACTATGGTTTGCAGCAAATATGGTAAAGAAAAATAGATTGATAGCATACTTCCAAAAATGATTGCTAATGTCGAAAAACAAGTAGATGTTTTTAAGAAAGTCTTGAAGGCATGGACCTTCACGTATTGCCTGAATATAAAAGGAGGGAATAGGTTTAAAACTTTTAAAGGCTAGGTGATAATTATTATTATTATATCTAGAAAAACTCGCAATATCTATTAACAATCTATTTTCTTTTAGGAAACCACTATCCCGAGTTTGTTGACTTAAAGTTTCTTTAACAATATTTTCGTCGAATATTTAGAAATTAGCTGGTAGTGCAGGATTTAAGGATATGTACGAGACCGATTACAGAGGTCGGGAGAAAGCAAACCCTAAGTTTAGTTATCCAAATATACAAGAACATATCAAGACACTTCGTTTTATGTATATTATATGTATATGAATAATTTAATAAAATAATAGACAAATGTATATAATTATATGCTCTTACCATATGAAACAGAAAAATTTTAATTTTGATTACCTTTTACATTGTAGAAATTTTTGAAAAAATTTACCACTCTCTGATGAGATTCGAACTACAAAGAACTATTTTTTAATTAAATTACTAATACATGTGTGCATTGGTAATTTATGTATGCGTATGCATGTATCTGGATATTCCCAGTGGTCTATCTTAGTCTCTAACAATACTTTACTAATGTGACTACATATCATAATACTCTGCTTTTCACTGGTCACAACACATTACCCGGCTCGAAAGGTTAGCTTCTCTTGCGCTATCGGCCTTGACGCTGGCTATTTAATAGTTGAAGAACTTCAACGTTCCAATATTTGTGAAGCTTTTCCTCAGGACTTCAGGCAATCCCCCTGATTTAATCTTTGATTGTCCTCATCTTAACCTGTGCAGATCTTCGTTCTGAGCATATCAAGAAACATTGACAGTGTTTCGTAATACTCAGTTCTGGAACACTTGGAGGCAATTATAATTACTTTCTTTAGTTCAATCCCATGGTTAAAGGCCGTATGTCCACACTGGTTTTAGGACTTGCTAGTAGACTTCTACTTTGTTTCGGATAGACAACTAGGAGCTTCTTTTCAGCTACTAATACGCGTTTCTGTATAAAGCATTGTTATATTTGAATCTATTCTATGTAGGTCACAAACTGGTACAAATTACAATGCAGTAAAACTTTGCAATAAGGTTCCCGAAGTAAGGAAATTGGGAAATATAAGATTTGAAACTGCAGTTTCCAATTTCCTAAAAACCAAAGTAATATATAAGCTCCTCTACATAAGACAAGGATTGTCAACACCTGATCCGATTTCTTTGCTCTTCGTGTTGTTCTGTTTGTCAGTCGTTTACTTTGTCCTATGATTTTTGGTTTTTATATTATTTATATTATATTTTATTATATTATTATATTTTCAATTTTATTTTATTTAATGATTTCATTAATTTTTTGCACAATTATTTACATAATCTTCTTTAATAAAAAATGAATCTGAATCTGAATCTAAATCTATTAACATGCCATAAGTTGCCATTATGGGAACAGATACTAAATGAAACCCACAGTATGTTTAATTGCATGTAATTACGCGCTTTTACGATGTGAAACTGTAATAAATGTATTTTATTAAGATATGAATTCTTTTGGAAATGTAATAATTATACAGTTTAGTTCTTCTACATTATCATAGACTTGAACTAGCAAAATGTTAAAATATATTTACAAGGGGTAAACGTTAATTGTAGTTTTGATCCAAATTTAACGAACGCGCTTAGAATAAAGTAGTATAATGCTAACAATATTTTTGCAGTCTATATATTAGCACTAAAATATGAAAATCAATATTCACGAAATATTACATTGGTGTTTCGAATAATTCATGTCAATGCTATAACACACGAAAATAGTACACCTGACTTCGTTGGAAGACCTTATTAATTACAATATTTATCAACAGGTGTCGACCTTGCATTTGTTATTTGAAACTAGTTGCTTCATAATACACTTAAATATTTATACAAAAAGTCAACGGATGTTCTGAAAAATACTTTTGGAAAGAGCTATTTATTCACGAATCTACTTTACTGTTATACATACATATATTCAGTAGGGTTTTATGGAGCAACGATCCATAGTATCCAATTTAGCCTACTTCTCACATTTTACTGCTGTTCTAAATTGCCAGGGGGGCATGTTGATGTAATATCTACAGACATATTAAAAGCTTTTGATCGAATAAATTATCATGTATGGATAAATAAATTGAGAACTCGGTTTTTCTGAATTACTATTAACATTTTTCCGAATATGTGTTTTGAAAAGACCAATTTTATGCAAACTTAGATGTTCCCCACGGATCTAATCTGGTCCAAATTTGTTTTCACTATTTTCTAATGATCTACTGGACTTAGTCGATTGTTATCTTTGTGCCTCTCCTGATAAGTTTAAAATTTTTACAGTTGCTGAATTAATAAAAGACTGTATTCGACATCAAGAGCAAATTAGTAAAATCGATTTGTGGTGGGAAGCTAACCAACTCGAGATGTAAGTAAATAAGTGTAAGTTTCGCCAAGAAATTATACCCGACTTCATACACTTGCACATATATCACTGCGAAGTTAAATCGTTATTTTGTTAAGGAATTGGCGTAAATTTTGATTCACTTGTGTTGAATATATTAAATCAGTTACAGAGTCAGCTAATTAAGATGTTGGATTTCATCGTCCGTAATTCAAAAGTCGACAATAAAGAAATGTTATATGGTCTGACGTTAAAGCACACGGGATCATCAATGGTGAAAATGGGCAACAAAAATTTTTTATAATTTTTCAAAATTTTCTGTGGAAAACCATTTTTTACTGTCAAATGAAATTGTGTAACACTACGTCGATGCAATTAGTCGTTTTATGCCAATATTTTGCCTTATTAAACATTTTCTTAATTGCTTTTTTATTTTAAAGTACATATGAGAAAATTAGCCCAAAATAATGTCTGTTATTTAAAAGTAATTATTTGTCAAATTTTTATTTTGGTCAGTTTAATGTTCATTATTTTCACTTCAATTACCTTAGTGTACATGCAATGTACACTTAGCGGAAGACGGATATGCAATACGGTATACACACCGACAGCATCTATCTACCAATACATTTCGAATATTAGATTGGAGACTTCGTGAAATAGGCACATTTGTTCCCAACGTGATGCAGGTAGACCAAGGAATTTTGGATATTGTTCATAACGATCCTATTTGCAGCATTAGATAAATAGTGCAGCAAAAACGAGCAGTCCAAGTAAGACAGCAGTTCTTTCAGTGTTTACGGAGTCTTTCAAGATCGTTTCAAATTACAAAAATACAACCATTATACGAAAATGATAATATTCTGTACACGATGCGACGGTACAGATCGCGTACGGACTTTATTTCGTGCGGGTTTTGCGTAGTTTTCCAGGTGCTATACTGTTTAATCGTCTGCTGATGATGATAACTCAGTTGTCGATATACGTATACAGAAAACGAAAATTAATGTGGAAAGGGGTTATATATCAATTGATTAAGTTAATCAACCACAGGCGCCATCAAAATTATCTAAAAAATTCACAGCTTAATTTCGTCTCTTAATTATAGTAATGTCTGTGAAGGGTAGCATTTTCCTCGTTTTCACAAAAAAATAGGATGGTTACTTTATACAAGCCTCGCCTGACATGTGACAGTGTCGCACCGTTAAAGTGGCTTCCCACATCCTTGATACAATTTTTCCCAATCTTCGAGAGTGCTAAGTGTCTTCCTCAGCAAATTACTTGGTGATGAAGTTCCAGAATATACATTGTCTTCACAAAAAATTGACATTGCTTACATAACCCTACACATAGCATATAAAACAAAACCTAAATTAAACATTCAATAAGATTTGGTTGCTTAATCCATGAATAAATCCCATTTTGTGGAAGTTCTATTTGCATGCTAGTGCAAATTTTTTAAAAAATTATACCTCGTAACTTTAAGATCGATAAATCAACGATCAATGTTTCGCACTCCGACATACCGTCGCAAGAAAAACTCATTAATTAAAGACATACAAAATTCAATCAGCCAGAAAAATCCGGCCTAGCAAAACATGTGGAAAGTAATCATAGTATAACCGGGGATTGTTTGCATTTGATAAAGAAATTATCGCGAATTAGATACATATCATGTACATTTTGAAGAATAAAGACCACGTGTTGAACACTGACCTGGGTCCCAACCATAACTCATCTCTCTTCGATCTTTTACACGACAGGCCAGGGAGGGTGCAATAAACGCATGCGAGTACTTTTCTTTTTTCTTTTATCTTAGTTTAAGACTAGAATACAATTTTTATTTAAATTATGCGAAACGCATATACAGTGTGCGTTTTGGCTTTCGACGGTACGGATCGGGTATGAAATTTGTTTCGAGCTGGTGTTGTACCGTAGTTTTCCAGGTGCGACACTGGTGATGATGACAACTTAGTTGTCGAAATACCTATACAGAATACGAAAATTAACGTGGAAAGGGGTTATATATCAACCTTCAGTGATTAAAAAAAAGATATGTCACTTTATATCACAACAATATATAATATATGACAACAATATTTGTTGAATGAGAACTGAGGCTGTCTGGAGAGTCATAATAAAGATGAAACGGCCATGGTAGTCATGTTCTCAGTCAATAGATATTTGTTTGTTTATTGCAATAACTTTAATTCTATGGCACTCTACTAACACACTTATTTATACTCATATTTTTGCTATATTTTGAAACATTTTGGACAATTATTTTAGTTCCTATAAAATAAATATGTAATCGTTATTATTTTGGGTGCTTTTAAAAGCGCAGAAATTTTTTTTAAGTATTTAATATATATTTGAAGTTAGACGTGTACATCCTTCCCCTTAATGTAAATAATGTGTCCAATGTAAATATTTATATTACGAACATGATATATATTTTATTTTTTATGTTACATCGTTCATTAATAATAAATTAAATCAAACATAAACAAGTATTTTATTTTATGACCTGCACGTTCTTTCACGTAACGTAAGTTAACTGTAATTAAACGGTATTCTTTAACAAATTATTAAGAATAAGTAAATATAGCAATAAACTATTATATAATAAAATTTATGATAAAGTTAGTACAAAATTATTCTATTTGCATATCACGATTGTAATTATATATAAAATCTCTATTATAAATAGTTACATTATCATAGAAAAATAAATATAGATACGATGCAGTTTTTATATATTTTATCCTTTTATTTGTATTATATAGTGAAAGCTTTGTTTTTGAATAAAAATGTTGAATTATGTGTACGTGTACATATTTGTTTGCATTCTCTCTCCTAACGTACGCATTTAAAAATCTGTTAAATCTTTTGTAATGCTTGTAACGGTATATGCAGATATTTCAGAAAATGAATGAAGATTACGCTTATAGGAACGGTGTAATCAAATAGTTCTTTCTCATATTATTTTACATTAAATTATTAGTTATAATATTCCGATAAAATCGTTTTGAAAATATTAATATTTTTGCAAACAGTTTTGTATATGAATAATGTTCTTGAAATACGCAATTTATGAAAAATAATTTTTCCCTCCGATCATAGTTAAATACAAAGCGTACTAGGAAAGTTTTGCAGTACAGCTTTGTTTATTTAATTTTTTCAAAGTAACTTCCTCTAGACTCAGCACACCTCGCCATCCTCCGAAACCAGTTCTGCCAAGTTTCACTAGGGACTAAAGCACACTCGTCCCGAGCCCGCAGAAGATCCTCATCACTGGAAAATCGCCTCCCGTTTAGCTTCATTTTCACATGCGGGAACAGTGCAAAGTCGCAAGATCTGCACTGTAGGGAGGGTGCTTGAGAACTTTCAATCCTGTCGTGGTCAAATATTCGGTGCAGGCTTTGGCGCGGTGAGCTGGAGCATTATCATGATGGAAGAACCAGGTGTCAATTCCTGACTTTGGAAGCAGGTTCTTCATAGATCCAATGACTTTAGGGAGGCACTGTTCAGAATACCACTTAGCTGTGACTGTCTTCCGTGTGTTCAAAACGACGCGTTCCACAATTCCATTCGATTTGAAAAATACAGCTATCATTTTCTTCTTTACAGATCAGGATTTTCTGACAACTATGGGTGTGTCCTCATCATCATAGACCCAAACTTTGTTTTGAGCTTTGCTCGGCACATCGTAATAGTACAGTCAAGTCTCGTCACCTATCACGATGTTGTTCAGATACCGAGATTGTCCCTTATTAAACTTTTTTAACATCTCTCGGCACCAAGTCACACGTCATGTCGTCTGCTCTTTAGGCAGTCGACGCGGCACCCAGAGAAAACAAAGTTTCTTCACTTGCAATGATTATGCATAATCGAAAGAATTGCTGATGCATTTAGGCCTGAAGTACCCTCTATCTGTTGGTAGGTCAGTCGCCTGTCCTCGCCAAGCATTTTCCTTACGGTAGTAACGTTTTCCTCCGTAACGTGGCCTTCCCGTCCTCTCAGAATCATCCACAGTTAAATTTCCCCTTTGGTATTCTCTGTACCATCTGCATATCGTTGTGCGATGTGGACAAACATCACCTAGTGCAAGAGTCATTTCTTCGAAGCACTGGTCGGTGTCTAAACCACGCACGAAATTATAGCGCAAACATGCCCTTATCTCATTTCGTGACTACGATGCCATCGCAAGCACTTTACACTCTCACTGCTAATGAATAACTTAGCCCATCGACATGGCGCGGCGGCAACTATGCACGTATGAACATGTCTCAACAGGCAGCAACATGTAGCTTCCTACGATTCATTGTTGCGTCATATTGCAAAACTTTACTAGTACCCTTTGTACAAGTATTATCCTCCAATGCGGATTGACGTATTCTTACTTTGGAATACCTAATGTGAAAAGACTGAAAAGTTGGTGCTGACATTTAGTTTTTTTCAGTAAAACTTTAACTTTATAACCGACTGTATATCAGTATTATCGAATTAAATATTGTTTAACACACAAATAATTTGGTTATATTAAAATATAGAACTACAAATATTACTAAATGAATTTTGTTTAGATGGCTTGTTATATTTTCAGTCATAGTATAAATACTTCTTTGTTGCTCTTAAAGAATTATCGCAGTTTTAAATTTTGTTATCTTCATTTAATTTCAAGATTTTTACATCCATTGGTACTTCTATTTTAACTTCATTCATATTTTTCTTAATATTAAATGTTTATAATTTCAACTTCTTCAACTTTAAGATACAAATTTAGAAAGTGTGCAATATTTAAAGTACTCTACTAGCGTTCTATCACGCCAATTTCGTGTCTTCCATAAGATATGGGGTGATACACTGGGGTGTATCGCCGGAAGTAGTTAGAGTGTTTCATTTGCGGAAACGGGCCCTCAGAATCATCTTTGTGATGGGCTACAGGGACTCGTGCAGGGAACGCTTTAGAAAGAATTCGCTTCTGACTTTTTATGATATTTATATACTTGACCTTCTTTGCTTCGTGTTTAAGCACAAGGAGGCATTTTCGAATGGGAATGTAAAGCACAAATATGAAACAAGAGCCGACCATTATCTACTGCCTACTTCCCATTCTACAACTGTGTTCCAAAAAGGTACATATTTTATGGGCTGCAAACTGTATAATAACTTACCTCGTAGTATTAAGAGTATTAATAACTTCCCCAATTTTAAAAACAATATTAAGCAGTACTTGCTTGCGATAAACTGTTACAGCTTAAATGACTTTTTATGTAGAAATTTGTAGTATTTCCTTTTCTTTTTAGTGACGTATTTCTAGCGTATGGTATGTGTATTGTGTATGAGCTGCTATTTTTTGTATGTTCAGATAGTATGTACATATACTTGGTTTTTGAAATAAAATATTATTATTATTATTATTATTATTATTATTATTTAAAGCATTCTAGAATGAAGTTGTTAAAAAGTTAAATACAATTAATATGACATTATTACACAAAAAGAAATATTTCTTATTTTAATAATAGCAATAACAATAAAGCGAAGACACGGTAAAGAGGGTTATATGCTGCAATGTTGCAGTGGACGGATAGTCGTGGCCTGTATCGCTTGTCGCTGACAATCGATACCAGCGAATGCATGCTTTCCAATCGTTTTGCTCGCTTGTGTTGGACAGATGTGATTG
This sequence comes from Dermolepida albohirtum, assembly GCA_031893035.1. Lineage (NCBI taxonomy): Eukaryota > Metazoa > Arthropoda > Insecta > Coleoptera > Scarabaeidae > Dermolepida > Dermolepida albohirtum. Next base: position 630,324 of record JAVIWB010006574.1, on the reverse strand, counting down.
TCCACTCTTAACGAGTACAGTATTCGTATTCTCTGGGTATCCACTGCAGTATTGGTAGGGCGTATAACTCTTCACCTTATCCTCGTTTCTAGTTCTTTATTTTTAGAATCAATCGGTGTACATATCAAGTATTAATCCTATTTTCTCTCAGGACTAGTTTCCATATAAACATAATTAAAGCAAGAAACACATGTACGTAAGAAAAAAGAGAAATTAATCACACCTAATCTACGGAAATGAATGTAATTAAATGCATAGAACCAAACAGTTTTTATTTCATAATAATAATAATCCGTTAGAGAATATTATTATGCTCGCGCCCGTGGAAGGACTTAGAATCTTTGCCTGCTAGTATTCACTTAAATGAGAATGGAAACCACGCAAATTCTTCGTGGTGCCAGCCCGGAAGCCCAGGAGAAGACGGACAACGACCGCGGAAGTCTACGTACCAGATTACAAAGGTTAATATTTCCCAATCCTAAAAACTAAGATTTGGTACAGGCGGAAGTACGATATCGGTCCTCTATCTTCCCTGACCATATTGTTTTTGTTTTTCACTATAAAGATACTCTCGAAGCTGTTAACGTTTATATTTTTGATTAAATAAAGGCAATACACCATTGTATTTTGATTATTTTCTAACACATGTCCGACTAGACTCAATTTTTCCGATCTGTTATATTGAATATGAGATATATTAAACGTTTAGTTAAACCAATATATTTTATACAGGGTGTCTATAAAAGAACTCCGGGGTTTTAAGACAAAATATTTTAATAAAGTAAAAAACGTACATACATGTTTTATACATGATTAGAAAGCTTACATTTTCAAGATTTTTTAACAACTTAGTGAAGTTCAATGTGAGCTCCGTGAGTGGCACGGCACACGTCGAAACGGTATTCTACCTCTTCCCATGTCCTGGCGAGCATGTCTGGGGGAACGGACGCCACGCAATTCTCTATTCGTTCCCTGAGATGGCGAACATTTCGAATTTTTTCCGCATACACAAGATTCTTGATATGCCCCCAGAAGAAAAAGTCCAACGGAGTCATATCAGGGCTCCTTGGTGGCCATGGAATAGGTCCTTCCCTTCCAATCCACCTGTTGCCGAAACGAGCGTCCAGTGACTCACGCACACGCAAACTGAAGTGTGGCGGCGCCCCATCTTGTTGGAAGTAAACTAAACCTTTCTCCGCCTCAATGTCATCCAACTGAGGACAAACATACTCCTCTAACATGTCACAATAGACATCACCATTGATATTCCTTTCGACAAAAATGAAGGGACCTATGACTCTGTCACGCATAAGAGCACACCAAACATTCACTTTGGGCGTGTCACGTTCGTACTCAATAAACTCATAGGGCGGCTCTGAACCCCAAATTCTGCAATTATGCCTGTTTACAGTTCCGTTCACATGAAAAGTAGCTTCATCACTAAAAACCACACTTTTTAAAAAATCATTATCTTCATCAATTTTATCCAGCATGGAAACAGAAAATTCGAATCTCTTAACCTTGTCTGCCGGTTTGATATGGTGTAAAAGTTGTATCTTGTAGGCAGTTAAACGAAGTCTTTTACGAATTACCTTATGGACTGTTGATCTTGGTAACCCCAAGTCCAGACTGCGTCTTGTTAACGATTTCTTAGGGCTTCGAGTGCATGAAGCTCGGATTCTGTCCATATTCTCTTGAGACACACGCGGCCTACCCGGCGACTTTTGCTTCAAAACACTTCCTGTTTCCTTGAACGCACATAACCACTGACGAATTGTTTTGTCTGTAGGCGGGTCAACACCATAGCTACGTCGAAAGTTTCTTTGTACAGTAACAACAGAATTAGTTTCTATGAGCCAAATAACACATTGAGCCTTTTGTTGAGGCGTCGCCATAGCGCGGCAGTCCAGACGACACTGACTGCCTGCCGCAGCCGCTACGTCATTTCAAGGTCAACGCTCCGCAGCGCTGCCAACTGTTGAGAGAAACATTCCCAATTGGTATGAGTAAAACTCTTTGAGCTGCTTGTTTCAAAGGAATTGATCAAATTTTGCTATCTTTTATAGTTTAAAAAATATTAATTTTTTAAACCCCGGAGTTCTTTTATAGACACCCTGTATTACAGTCATAGCAGTTTGTTTCATGTACACCAGATTTCTGATTCGCCTCAATTTTATCTTTTACATTTCCCAAGAAACATTCATAAAGTTTTCGCACTGAAAATAACTTAAAATCCGCGTTCTTTAAAAACTGTTTTCTTTTGTAATTAGATGGCATGGTAAATTGTTTATCAAGATTATGTTGAGGTAACAGATAAGTGGTATCGTATTATATTTTCTAAGGTACATTTCCTAAGTAATCTATTAATTATAATCCAACTCAAAGCATACAATGGTTTCGATTAATAATAATTAATAAGTTACTTAGGAAAGCAAGTTTAAAAAAGACAATCCGCGATACTATAATACTTATTGACACTCATGACAATGCGTAGCCTCCTACTCCATTGCAGAAACGACAAAGTTGTTTCTTGGTTGAGATGCTTTATCTGATCCGGTATTCCTCAGACATTATACCCTATGAGTACCATTCATTCCGCTTTTTAGAAAATTCACTTAATGAAAACATTTCGGTAAATAAAAGAAATCTAAGCCATTGTATCCTACTTATTCTTAATAAAGCTGAATTCTCATTTCTTATGTTAGCCTCCTTAATTAAACCATTGGTTATTTCCGAATCCAAACCACCGTATCTCGCGATATTCTTAATAAATTTCAATTCTTTTTCGCATCTAACTTTTGTTAATGGAAAATTTAGCAAACAATTGATAAGAAGGTTGAACGAAGGCATTTTGATGCGTATTATGATTTGAATCCGCGTTGATAAAACCTGTTGACATTGTCCTTTTTTTTTGGAAAATATTTCCATTTTATTGTTATTTCAAATTACTAGTGTATCTAAGAAAAATTGTATGATATTGTGATAGAGTTGTTTTCTTTCTTGACCATAATTTTAAACACCGAAAATTTAGAATTTAATTGTTTAACGAATTCATCTAATCCAAACTTTCGGAAAATATTTGTTATGTTTATAGTCAATCTCAAATTGCCTCATAAATCCGCTATTAATGGAGATAGATAATTACCCTTTGCTGTTTCTTGTTTACCCGTTTCGAATTGAAAATAAATTTGAGACGTACATAGACTTGCCAACCGCGTATATATATTTCCAATCTTAATGTTATAAAGGAAATTCTCTACATATTTTAAAATCTCTGGCATATGTACCGAAAAAGACAATGACTTTACTTCGAATGACACTAAAACTTTCCTAGTTTTTCAGTTTAAAGTCTTTAATTGTTTGAACAAACTTGAAGGAACTAACAACTGACAAACTTTCTAATTTTTCGGGAAAATTGATTATTGAATTCATCTAATGATGAATTTAAGATCCGATAAGCCTGTGAGTTAATACTTGAAACAATTGATCTCATCGAATGACCTAATTGGTGTATTTTTGATAAACAATACATCCTAGGATTCATTAAATTATTTAATTTATAAATCTGGGTAAAAGTTATTAAGGGCATTTTTTTCTCAGGTTTCCACAATACGAAGTTTTCCAGATACGGAAAGATTGTCTAGCTTAAATTAAATGTTTAATAACGATGAAGTTATAGACATTTTAACTATTGAGAACCAGCTGCTAAGTTCTTCAAAACATTACCTTGATTTTGAAGGAAGAATATGAAATAATGTCTTGTAAAATATATTTAATTAATTTACTCTGACTTGAATTGCATCTCACATTTTTAAATGTACATTGCTTTGAAATAAATTTAAAGATTAATACGTTTGAATAACGTTTTTTTAAAACACCTGATAACGACTTGATTACATTTAAACTAATTTAAATACAAAAAAAATCATATCCATAGAACTATTATAATAGCGGTTCGACTATATATACATGGATGCTTCGCAGTTCGTATTTATGTATTATATATTACATTTTGTGTGTTAATTTAAAGACTTTAGCATTTTATTTGACACGTGTAAGTAAATATTTTAATTTTTTACGTATATTTATATCATATATGAAGTATAAAATTTACTTTTGAATAACTAAGTCATATGAGACTTAGTTATTTTTTAGAATTATTTTTTGTTACATCAGTCCGTTTTCATATTTATTGTTTTAAATTTTACTTAATTGATTTATGCAACTACAAGACATATCGAACTAGTAAGTGTAAGAGGAAATAATTAACATCAATTAATCTGGATGTCTGAAGTCCGTGGCGCCTTTATTGTTCTCCAAGTTTATTAATTTTTTAACTAATAGAGGAATTGAATTAATCAAGTATATATTAACCTCTCTTATTTACGACTATCTCCTATGAACTGGCAGTTTTTCGATTCCACGCCTGAAGACGATCTGGTGGTGTGGAAGTGAAGAAGTCCTCAAACCAATTTTGAAGCTAGACATCGTTACTAAAGGAGATATTTCGAAAGTTATTTGATAAAGAGCAAAAGAGATGAAAATCTGACAGAGCAAGATCATTTCAATAAGGTAGATATGGAATGATAATCGTTGTGCTGTAAAATTACTTGATGATGTCGTTCCTCTCTATCTTCTTTACCTGGGACGTCAAGCCCACGCAGTTGATTATAAATCTCAACAGTGATGGTTACATTTCTTGGAAATAATTTATAGTAGACGACATCTTCTGTCTCACAAGAGGCACAACATCAACTTACATGAATAAGCTTTTGCTCAAGGCGTTACCATTTTGTTTAGGCTAAGCCATTCTTTTGAATTCTTGATGATGGTGCCATTTTTTTGTTACTAGTAACAACGTAAGACAATAACGGTCGATGTTGACAACAAGTTAGCAAGGTGGCACAAATGTTGACACGATGATTCTTGTTGTTTTTGTTCAAGCAAAACAATCAAACACCCAGTTTTGAACTTTACCAATGGAATGCAAATGTCGTCTTATGATTGCTTAGTTAAAATCTATTGTGAATTATCGTGAATTAAACTGTACAGACGATTTTCATCTAAGTTCGATGGTTTCAAGATATTTCCATGCTAGAAATCGAGAACGCATCGAACTTATACATTGTCCTAATAGATGGTTTTAGTGTAATTTTGATAATGATAAAAGTGCCCTTTTATTATTGCAAAAGAGGAAAAAGCTCCATCTAAGGTCAGAAGAAGATGGGACGTTTGTAGCGATGTTGTTGTAGTCTGCTAGAACACCATCAACTGTTTTCATTATCACTAAGGTTGATATATAACCCCTTTCCACATTAATTTTCGTAATTCTGTATACGTATTTCGACAACTAAGTTATCATCATCAGCAGATAAATTAAGCAGTGTTGCACCTGGAGAACTACGGTAATAAATACCCGTACGAAACAATTAAAACACGATCCGTACCGTTGAAGTGTGCGTCTTGGCTTTCAATTGTTTCTACATACAATTCCATACCTGCAATAAGTCTTGCCTATCATTCGTGTGGTATACTTGGTAAAAGTAAACTTTCTATGGAATACAATTTTATCTGCCCTTTAAGAATACCTCAACAATAAAGTGCGTTATCGTCAATATTACATTTAAAGATGAAAATCTAATTTTTATTTGAAAATGACGTACCATACATTTATTAATATTTTAGGAAAGACGATTATCTCTATATCATGTAATAATTGCATACAATTTTTTTTTCAAAGATAAACGATCCACAATGGATTTACTAGTACAATAAATGTTCATCTCATTAGCATTTCTCATAGAAAGTCACCGAAGTTAGAACATGTGTATATAAGAAAAAATAAGGGAGCCAGATTTGATCCTTGAAGTACTGCTAAAGTTGGTGTGAACGTCAAGGATTTTGTAATACGGTACTGCACATATTGTTTTCTGTTGAATAAATAGGATGCGAAAAAGGCGTTTAACTTAGAAGAAAAGTTATCCGTTGTAGTTTATTCAGCAAAATGTAGTGGTCGATTTTATTAAACACTTTCAGGAAGTCTGGGTGTAATGACCACGTGTTCGGGCTTATCCAAAACTTCAGATGTATGTATATATATATATATATATATATATATATATATATATATATATATATATATATTGTGAAAAGTACAACAAATTAGTAATAAAAATGATAAGTAGGTTTATGAAATTTTGTTTTCATCCGTTGCCATTAAGCTAAAGAATTTAGCACGTACTCGTTTTAATAAACAGAATCTATTATTTGCTTAAATTAATTAATTCGTTCATGCAAATGCTTGTTTTTTTTTGTCAAAGCAAATAAAAGATATGAGACGAAATAGTTTTTAATATCAATTAATGTGCTAATAAAAATCTTTAAAATACATTCAAATTCAATAAATTTCATTAGCTTCATTGTAGTATAAACATGACTAAATGGACAAGACCAACATCCGTTCCTATTCCAACAGTTTGGTCCACATTTCAAGGAAAGATTGAGGTAAATAAGTCGAAAAGAACGTACTGGATACAAGATGTAACAAATGAATACAAAGAACAGATTTTGAATTATATGATCCACCAATTTAGTAGGGAAGAACCATTGAAAAAATACGGCAGTGAGTAAAAACTAGATTAGATATGTGAAGCGGCTTTTGTGATCCTCATGTCTTCTTCATCTCTAGTCCCGTCCTTTCAGATGGATCTAGTGTTTCTTCAGTAGTAGTTTTCGTTCTGGAATATTTATCCCCCATTTGCATAAATGCGATTTTGTCAGGATTTGGTCACATTGGCGTAGTCTAATACCCAGGCTACTGTCACATTTTTGCGACTACTAAACTCATTCAGAGTACACGCGCGATCTCGTAAAAACTAAGAATTCACTTACACAGAATGCTTCTAGCATTGTATGACAATTGGAAGAAATCATCATGCGAATTATTCCATCCTAATTATTAGTTTCTTTAATATAATGACGAAATGCGGTTACTTTCGTTTGAAACACCGTAGCATCTTTACGTAAGCTCATCTGAATCTTTTTTTAATTCCGTTAATTTCGGCTTGGACTACTTATCGTCCTTATATACATAGATGATTTTTCTATTCCTCTTCCACGAGGAAGTCCACCGTGTATTCATCTATCAACTTCTTGAAGCCTATATGGAGCTGGCTTTCAGCTGATTGATCATGTATTGGTGTTCGCAGGTTAGTCCTTGGCATACGTCCTAGTATTGCTTTTGGGCTTTGGCAAACACACATATCCGAGCTTGGTTCACTAAGCCATTATTGGCAGGTGACGAAATTGGCACATATGTTTACATATCGAACCGTCTCACCAGTTGCGGTTAAGACTGATGACGTGGGAACCAAGAATCCCCAGAGAACTTGGGCTCGACTGTTTGAGGAGAATTCGCAGGGCAGAGATTGACAGCCCATGCTAGCTAGAGGTGCTTTTCCCTCGCCATGTGAGCAGCTGTATCTGCTCGAGTACTAACCTATAGAATCCGAACCAACTGTTGGGTGGCCATGGTTGATTGAGCGTATCTTAATCCCACTGTCATTAGTTGCTGTAGTGAACGAGTCCTCACGGATTGGTGTCACTACATAAAATATCAACAGAGACATTCGTTGACTTTCTGTTAGTATATAGGCAACTGCTCTTGCTTCTACTTATATATAGATTTTTATATGTGGGAAGTTCAATATCACCACCAGTGCAGTTGTAGGAATTGTTTCGCTGCTTAGGTGACTCTTAGACATGAAAATGTGTTCATATCACCCAATAACTTGGTTGAAACCCTTTTGCTTAATATCAATAGCATATCATATGTCTAATTACCCTAATATACCTAATATAGCATGAAATCATCTTAGCAGTATGTCCTCAATTTTTCCACGCATTTACGAACACCCGCTTTAGACAGGTAACGGTTGCTTTATTGGTAGTTTATAAAATATGAAAATATACTAGTATTTATTCAAACAGTGTTTCTAAGTACTTTACTTCCGTAACAAATATAATTTTCACGATTTCTAGTATTGGTGGACCTAATCCTTGTAGCGCTTCTTTCTTGTGAAGACATGTTTATGTTTTGCGCATTAATTGATAACCAAAATAACTACGAGAATTTTAACTACGTGGCCCTTCTAGGTATATCGCAGTCTTCCAGTCAATGTATTATAGTGTAAAATTTATAAATATTCTGACCTTATATTTATTAACTATTATTGTGATTCTGACAGGCTTCTTACATATACAATTATCATGATACATAGTTGTCTTTCTATAGTTCCAGATCTCGTTATACTATCCTATTTAACCTTGCTTCAGACGTTTTTTGTGTTTAACAATTTTTCTATAGTATGTTCGTCATTTTGCATATTTCTTCCTTCTTAATTTTCAAATTTAAGGAAATGTTTGTAGCTCTGTCGTATAAATATCTAGCGATTGCAACCGTCACATTGTTGAAATGGTTGAGGCATCGGCAACAAACACCACGCTTGGCAAATCAAAATTTTGTAGTGTACTTGGTATCATACTGTAAATAACTGCGCTAGTACACTTTGACACCTTTTTATAAACTAATATAAATGAAGAAAACTGTTCAAGGGCTTTCACTGTACGTACAATAATATTAAGAATACATTTTTTTTACATTCTGTAGTCTCATTATAGCTTAACCACAGTTTTTTATTTGTTTTAGAGCAGATTTAATATTGACCTCGTTCACTTGGCAATACGCATTGTATGTACTCCAAAACTGACATAATGGTTACTTCTTCACTATCTTAAATGGTAGATTACAAGTCGTCAACATGCAAATTATATGTAACATAATTTATTGTGTGTTTACGTGTTTCAAGCAAGCCTCTTTTCTTCCGACAGAGGAACGATGATAAATTTATTTACATTGCCCAGAAACAGCACCCTGTTATTATTCTATTTTACACTCATAATTAGGTTATCATCACAATAAAAACCCCGTACGTATGTAGCTAAACTTACTACACGTCTTGACCAGCCGGAGACATTCGTACCACCTTCTTCCACCGCTCATGTATATTGTCTAAATATCCCCGCTTTATTTATTAATTATGTTTACTATTTACGTCTGGCTATTTACGAATAATTTCGTGTTAACTTTAAATTATAAATCTGAAAATGGAGCCATAACAAGAAAATTTTGAAAGATATTTAATATTTTGTCATTACACAAATTATGGAAGGTGGGTAATCCATGGGAAATAAAAATAAGAGACATTCCTGTAAATGTAGGGATATTCACCAACCTTGTATCCTGGTTAAAATAGTGGATTCTTCAATGTTGCTAAGACGTTTTAAAATCCTTCCATGTATATGTTGCCTATTTAAAATGATATATCTATTGCTTGAACCGAACCTACACTCATTTTTTAGTTTTATGAATTTGTAAGCAGTATTAATGAACAGATTTAAGAATTTACTATTTACGCACAAAATAAATTTATATTTTTAGAGCATTATAAGATAGCTGGGATCATGGAAGTATATAAGAGAATATGGAATAAAATGTTGCAAGATAATTTGAGTTTGGTGTGCTTAACAAACGATGAGAATGGTAAACCAACAATAGCCGGCATGAATTTTATTTCGATTTGCACTAAAGAAGATAGGGATAAAGAAGCAATAGGAAACGATTATGAAACCTTTCAAATAATGTTATATATCAAAAGCCAAATAGACCCTTTTGAAAGATTTAATATTACAGAATATATTGAGAGTATGGGATTCTACGTTCTGCCTAAATACAGAGGAGAAGGTTTAGGTTTAGAACTTTTGAAAGCCAGGTAATGAATTTAAAAATCCCACAATATCCACTAGCAATTTATTCGTCCACTTTTTCAGGGAACCTGTGTGTAGAGCCTGTGGTTTAAAGCTGTCCATAAGTTTATTTTCATCGAAAATATCCCAAAAACTGGCTGAACGAGCAGGTTTTAAGAATTTGGTTGAGATTGATTATAGGGACCTCGAGAAAATAAACCCGGAATTTAATTCTTCTAAAATTCGAGAAGATACTAAATCATTACGATTAATGTACATTTTATATTAATGAATTCATAATTATATTTGTGGACGAATGTATTTTATGTAAATCAGTATAATAAGAGGGAACTACATATCAATCACTGATAGAAACAAAAGCACTAGACGGGCGTATTGTTCTCTATCGTCGCTTCGATATTAACATCTACATAGTGTTTATAACTACCAACAAAGTTCTGATTACCTGATGATCCCTGAAATTAGGTGAAACGCGTCGCAATCATAGCTTCGTTGATAAATAGTTGTTTATAAACTCGCTTTAGAAATGCGATATTTTAGTAGTAAAATGGACAGACACTACAAAGCGTTAAATTATTGCACACGGAGAAATAATCATTAACCGCTTTTAAGTTATAAAAAAATGTTAATTTATAGTAAATTTTAAGCTTATAAAAATTTCTCGACAATAAAAAAATTAAAATATAAATTAACTAAAAATTGATTCTAAGTTTTATAGTAACAATTGAAAAAATAATATAATTTAACAATTTTATTATTGTTTCTGTATTAAATTAGAAAACTTTTGCGCTGGTTACCTATTAAGAAAGCACTGATGACATGGACTGCACGTATTTGGTAACAATTGAAAAATATCTGGAATACATGAAATTATGATTGCATGAATTAAGCATTTCACTTTCTTTTATTGCCCTATTTGTAAGAATGGAAATATTAATGAAATTAAATAACTACCCTTATTGCGACTATACCTATCTTTGCCAAGGTATTTAAATTACTAATCTACAGGCAGGTAGTATTTGCTACCAAATAATTAATATCTCCACATTAACATGGATTTATGACACGAAGATCTACAGTTTCTAAACTTTGTACGGTTTCTCGAGTTATAACTATTGCTGGTAATTTTGATGGAGCCTGTAGTTGATTAACTTAGTCACTGAAGGTTGATATATAACCCCTTTTCACATTAATATTCGTTTCTGTATACATATTTCGACAACTAAGTTGTCATTATCAGCAGATAATTAAACAGTATCGCACCTGGAAAGCTTTTCATAATTGGCAAGAAGTTTACTAGGAAGTAAGTTATTTGGTGGTAGGTACTTATCGGTCATGTCCGTGTTCCTTTTTTAATGAGTTTCATCCTAGTTTAAGTAAAATAATTTTTAAAAATCTTGTGAAACGAATATACAGTGTACATTTTGGTTCGGCCGTAGCTTACTAGGTGCGACACTTTTTAATTACCTGCTGATTATGACAACTTAGTTGTCGAAATACGTATACAGAATTCGAAAATTAATGTGGCAAGGGGTTATATATCAACCTTCAGTGATTAAGTAACTTATTTATTACTGTTTTCAGCACTTTTATATTTAAGGTGGATTACATGAAAAACTCTATTTTGTTTTACTTTAAATTTAATAAAAAGAAAATTTACAATTTCGAATTTTTTATTTCAAATAACATAGTGTATTACCGACCCTAGTTAAAGTGCTTGTAGGACATTATTATTATTACATATTGCATAATGTTCAACTTTTAACGAAAAGCATATGGTATATACTCCAGAATCTTTAGATTCGAGAGAATTTAGTTATTAACATGTTATACCATATATGTATTTACTTGTATCTTAAATCATTGCGCTTTACAATTTACAGTTAGGTTCTTATGTAGATTATACTATTCTCCCATGGAATTATGCCTTTGTCTTTACTACATGTTGTTACGGGCTTATTTTACCAACCAAGGCATTATAAAACTTTGCATACAAACCATTAAAACAATTTTCTAGCAAAATATTGATTAAGAAGATGAAAAGTAAAAGATTTAAAAGCAGAGCAAGCCATGTTCACTGGAGCAGCCAAATAATCTAAAATTGCAACAATCGCGTCTTTTTAAAGTTACTCATATACTGGTAAAACACAAGAAATTTGAACGGTAGTTGTAAAAGCATTTCTCGAGGTGGCAAATATGTTATTTGTAGAATTCGAAGATAAAGCAGAGGTCGCATCTGCTAGCGTTTTGCAAAGTTTGCAAGATTCCACGCACTATAATAAAAATCCTTATTATTTTAGATGCGTATATATGGTAGTATATATATGGTAGCAGTCTTAAAGAAAAAATTGCACTGGATCAAAGGTCATAGTAATATAGTTACAATCTAATGAAAAAGAAAAGGAACTAACCAAAAAAAATTAAAAAATTATACAATGTATAGACCAGTACTTGGATTTTGTGAACTACATAGAAAGACAAAGAAATGACACAATATGCTTATATACATTCCTAAACACATGTTGAATCATGGTACAATTATACATCTATTCCTCAATTTTATCGCCCTACAATCGCCAGAGTGAAATCTGATCATATCCAATACCCAGTTCATCTCCACAAAATAGATATTATAGAGTTATCAGCCTGTGAATGTAGATTTGAATACGCAGATTTAAATCATATTTTATTAGCTTGTCAGTTGAATGAAGATAAAATGAAGCAATTTATAAATATCATAATTGGCGAAAATGTAAATCTGCCTACTAATATAGTTGTTTTATTGAGTTATATCCTCAGGACTTAATGATTTGCTTGATTATGCAATGTAAAATAAGGATTTGATATTGGTAGAGAATATGACCTTCCTTTATTCTTCCTGTGTGGGTTTCCTACTATCCGTTGGCCGAATTTTTGTGTGTTGTCAGTCATTTCGATAGGCCCCGAAATGTGAAATTTGTATCCCTGTTATTTTTCGAACCCTTTCTCTATCTACAGTAAGTTTACAATCATAAGTTACTGAGGCGTATGGGCATTGATCCCGAGGCCAGAATAAAAAAAAACCCGTTCTGAATTATTTATAATGAAGAAGATCCCGTACGTTTCCGTTAAGCATTTTAAATCGACCGTAATCTGACTCGCCCACTATACCCAACTACAACAACGAACATTCAACATCGTCATTACACGGTGGAATAATTTAGTGCGAGATCTTCCGGTATCATTTTACGATATTCTCCGGATCGGAACACGGAGCCTTAATTACCAATCTCTCTACCGTCTTCAATTAAGTCTGTGCACGTGGGATCATCATCACGGTCGTGCCGGGCCGAGACTCCTCGAGTCTCCGATCAGCAGCGACGCGGTCTATTCACGTGAATCGATATTTTTAGCTTGGACATTCTACTATCACGCAAACATACCACTCCTACATTGTATGAGAAGGGCACTTTCATTGTATAAATGTCAATAATCATCACGTGAATAGTAACAGTAATAATAATAATAATATTAGAAACAGTATTGCAGGTATAGAATACACTTATAAAAATAAATATACATAAGAGGGGTTTTCAATAAGTTTAGAACTAGTACTGACAAGACTGTAGTTATTAATCCTAAAGAAGGACCTCTATTAAGTTCTATATAGTCCACTTATAGTGCAAACACCGTTCTTTAACAGTCCTGTTATTGTTCCACGAGGGTTTCTTCAAAATCATCTAAAGTCTTAAAAGTCTCTAATTCTATTATAACCGCCATCTTTTGAGATCTTTTCATGCTTGAAAGTGTAGACGGAAATCGTATAGCGCCATATCAGGACTTGGAAAGTAATTTACATTTGACATTTTTACTGCTTTAAAATTCTGTCTAAACAATACAAACGTGAGAGCAAGTGTTTCAGCTGTGACTTTCTGATCAACGCAGTTAGCTTTCTTAGGATTTAATCTTTTATTAATACCTTCAATTTTTTTGTGATGGCATGGACTTTTTATCGCAAACGTAAATATACTTTATAAGTCAAAATTTTCTTCTCTATGTTACAAACATCAATAGGAGGTACATCATAGAGACTGCCTCGAGATATCATACTGAACTCTCAGAACTACTCAAAATAATGTGGATTATTTGGATGTCAAATTACTAAAAAGTATGTGAAATGAAACTATCTACATACAACTATTTCTAATACTCAGGAAGGAACTTCTTCAACCAGTATTCTATAATTTGGTACGTAGACTTCTGCGGTCGTGGTCCAATTTTTAACCGCGTCTTCTATTTTTTTAACATCTTCAGGGCTTATGCACTGAAACTCAGTTTCAGTTCAGTTTCAGTGCAGTAGTTCAGCCCTGAAGATGTCCCATACAAATGGGTACAAATCGGCAGATATACTAGTGACGTGGTTCCAGCCCGGAAACCCAGAAGCAGACAGTATTCTATACATTGGAATTTTTAATCTTCTATTTTTTTAAAATTATCTGCTAGATAGTTTAATGGCAAATTACTGGTTATCGGGGGGGATTGTGTTCGAGTCCGATGGTCTACTATTCGGAAAGGTTTTTTGTTGTTTCCCTTTCCCGTTTAAGTGAATCTGACAGCCAAAGAATTGCAACACGGGTACGCGCGTAATATTAATTCAAGATTTGCCGGAATTCACGGTAATTGGCGTTAGTTTTTCGGAAGATATAAAGGTGTCATTTATTTATTTATTAAATTCGTTTTTTGTTTATTGTAATTTACTGCACTGAATATTATGAAGAAATTTCTCAATGTGTTATAGGCAGAACTGATGAACTGAGTGAGAAGAAAAAGATGAAACAAATCTGTTGAAATGCTTGCATGGTCTTCATCTAAGATGCTTTTTAATATGCCCATTACCACTCTTCGGATGAATTTAGTGTCATTTAAGCGCTATTCTTTTCGGACAATTTTCTAATTTTAGCTAATTTTTGTCAAAAATTTTTTGGCCAAGAACTAAGTAATATGTAGAGACAAATGTGTCGATGCGCTGTCCTTAAGAGTAAGCTCACATTAGAAAAGTGAAGGTATGAACTTACAGTATTTATTACTTTATTTAAAAAACTACATTAAAGTTGGAGGCATGAATAGATTGAGAGAGTAATTTTATACAACAATGGTTAAATTTACTTAAAAGAAAAACAAAGTTTTTTTTACTTTCAGACATATATAAAATAATTGTATGTAAAAATATATATGCATCTACTCTCACAGGATGCGATTGGTCCAATATAAAAAAAGATGTCCAATAGTTCCATCATTTTCATCAACATTTTCCATAAACAATAAATTTCCTGTACATTTATTACTAGAATTAACATTGGTATTCATAGCAAACTACCAATGTTAATTCTAATATGTAAGTCTGCTTTCTTTTGAAGTACACCTGTATAGATCATATCATTAAACCAGAAATTATTCATCCGAAAAATTCTATGGTCTTGAGGCGGAACGCACGTAAAATTTGCAGCGCAACAAAACCAACAAAATATATCGGCCGGATGAAATGCTTGTCCGCCGGTGTTGCTTCGTCTCTTTTCTTCCTTTTCGTACAGAAGCGATCAGTCTCCAGTTTGGCGTTTTAAGATCCACAAGGATGTTACAAGGTCGTATCTTCGTAACACACAACGCTTACTTGCCAGAGCATAGACACAAACATGCACGCGCACGTACACACATACACAAACACAGTTACATGCAAGCGGTCACAGACGCTAAGAAAAAATAATTCTCTCTTCTCCGCATTACGTGGTACAGAGGGGGTAGGGAGTCAAGATTGAACTACCGAAAATATTCGAAAGGGAATTTGCAATTTTTGCTTTCGATGCGTTGTGCTGGCGCCTTATCTCCTTAGTTTTTTGTTTCTTTTAGATTTCGCAAAAGTAAAATTAAGCAAATATTTTGGAAAAGTTAAAGTTAATACGAACATGTAAAAAATGTTCATTGCAGTGTTTCTTTTTTTAAGTTAAAATTATATACATTACATACTCAAAAAAGGGATCGTGAACCAAACGTTAAAATATTATATAGTAGTCAAATTACCGAGAATATGTTATTACTTACTAATTAATTTGGATACAAGGTCATTAGCAAAACTTGTTTCGCATTGAATCTTATAATTTACACTGATAGAATGCCACAACTTATGACCAAAGTATTATGAAATCCAACAAAACTACTACTCTTCTTCACCTAAGACTTAACCAGTGCCAGATTGGTCACGTAGTAAGAGTAGCAAATGCTACAGGATGTGCATATCGGAGGCGCGAAATCTTTAATAAATTTGTAATAGTTTGAATTTATTTCTAAAAGTGAGCCCAACACGACATACAACAATAGAAGATATTAAGAGAGAGATTTTGCTAATTAAGGAAAACATGAAGCAAAGCTAATCTTGTGTTCATATTCTCTACAAATCAGAAAAAACAAAACCATGTTGATTTTAGGAGCTAGTGATAACTGTTCTGGACGACCGCCCTCGCGTTGGCTTAATCCGGCACCGGGTTTAACCTATTTTAAGCTAAAAGAAATAAAAAACAAAAGCAATTCCTGTTATTCTCTAAGGATATTTCACGAACAATGAAATATTATGTGAAGAACATAAAGGTTGTAAAAAAATCAAAGATATACGGAAAAATTATTGATAGACTAAAAAATAGAAATATTTTTTGTACCTACATCGATTATCAGAAAACTTATGATACTTTACCGCATAGCTAGTTCTTGCATGAACTTGAGATATGTATACAAGATAAACACTTCATTGTTCGTTAAGTAAGTCATGAGTTTATGGCGAATAACCATATACATAATCAAAAATTAGATACACTACAAAGAACAGAAATAATAAAACAGGGTATATTTCAAAAGGAAATGCATTAAGCCCTTTTTTGGTTTCACTATCGCTGTATCAAACATACATACTAAATGCGTTATAAAATAAATTAACATAACCGAAATATAAAGCCCTTAAATCAACTTCTGGACATAGATGATTGATATAAAAATATTGACTTAAATTCTAGGCACAATAATAATTTCTTGATCTTGACATATTTTGATGTCAAGATCTAGAAATTATTATTGTGTCTAGATAAATAAATAAAGGATTGGATAAATGGAGGACCAGCTCCACAATTAAAGAAAAAATACAATAATATGCTGAATATAATATACAAACATAACAAAATAAGGTGAAGACCCTATTGCATCTCTTAATGCTGTTAATACTGTATTGTTCCAGGAACACAAATGAAGCGTTAAATTTAACACTTCAAGTAAGTTCATTTAATACATGTCTGCTTGAGGATGATCCCATAAGTACCCGGCCTAACCTAGAGATGGCAGTAGTAGTTTGAAAAATATCACTGTATTGGAAAGTGCACATGGGGATGCGCGTGGAATAATTTTCATTAACTATCTTGAAAAAGGAAAGACTATCGACGGCGAGTATTATGCGAACTTATTGCAACTCTTGAGCGAAGAAATCAAGCAAAAACATTCGCATTTGGTTAAGAAGAAAGTGTTGTTTCATCAAGACCATGCACCAGCTCACAAATCTGTTATTGCAATGGCCAATATTAATGAATTAAAGTTTGAATTGCTACCTCATGCAGCCTATTCGTCAAATTTACCCCGCTCAGATTATTTTCTGTTCCCAAACTTGAAAAATGGCTCAGTGGTTAACGATTTTCCAACGATGAAGAAGTGATGTCGGCAGTTAATGGCTATTTTGAGGAGCAAGACAGTACTAATTATAAAAAGGGTATCGAACTTATTCAACATCGCTAGGAAAAGTGTATAGAGCTCACAGGAGATTATGTTGAAAAATAAATATATTTCTTTCCAAAATTTTTGTGTTTTCATTGTTGTATCGGGTACTTCTGGCACAACCCTCGTATAATAGCCCTTATTTGCACTGAAATTCAGTCTCAGTGCAACAACGAAAGCAGTAACAGCAGTTGAAATCCTGAGATTGTCTCGTGTAAGTGATGGCGAAACGTAGCCAGTAAAGTACCGAGGTCCGAACTCGAAAGCCAAAATGAAACTATGGACAACGGATGTGGAAGTCTACAAGCCAGATTACTGTACAAAATTTGACAAAAATAAAAGCGTTGAAGTAAAGCTGGAGATTGTTTTCTACTTATGCTGAAAGCACCATCATTAAAATTCAAATATGCACTAAAGATATGATGTTAATATTTAAAATAAACGAATTGGTAGCGACTTCCGGTTTAACCAAAAATGTAGTTGTTCAGGACATATTTTTTTGAATAGAACTCAATTCTTATATTAAAATTATTAGAATATAAAATAGCGTAGTTCATCCAGTACGTTTAAAGAACTGTTTAAATCAATCACTTTGTACAAAGGATTTCCAATGCATTGTAAGTTGCATTGAGTTAATACATTATACACTAGATGACAGTAGAAAATTACTTACCTTTTTTGCATGTTCAAAGTAATTTAGAATATGCTATTTACCTACCAATACATAATGGTATAGACTTTGATGTGAATATAACAAAGTAGTGATGTTTCTCTTTTATTGTATATGATCGATCTAAACGATTTTATTAAGAAATCTTTTATACCTTAAATGACGTATGTAGATAGGATGAATTTTTACACATATTTCTTGTCAACTGCCTAAATGGAGTTTCATTGTTGACGTAATGTGCGTGAAATAATTCCAGTACGTAGCATACCTTAAAGACACGTACTTGATTGGGTTCATTGAATTTTGAAAGAGATTGATAGTTGATAACTAGTAATTGAGGGCAGCACTTTCTTTTTTCTTTCAAGGAAATGGAGATTGTCTACAATATTAAAAACCAACCCGTATACGTAAGTATAGTGCACATAGTTACTTCTTGTATTGATGCCGAAGCAGAGATGGTCGTTAAAAAATTGGTCGGATTGTCGTACCTATACAGTTGTCCATAGCATTTATTCCGTGCGCCTACTTCGTACGTCTTTATCATGAACCGGTTTGGTCGGGCAGCTGCTGCAGGACAACCGACGTCTATAGCTAACAACACGACACAACACACAGACACGTACGCATACAGATGCTTACTCCACTCGCTGATCGGTCGAAGGAGACCTTGAGAAGGTCACTGCCTTGTCCCAGCCTCCCCGGATCGTACGACCTGTATAAATCACAATGCAATATCGACGCCTCCGGTTTTGCAAAGCCAACCAGATCCGCGCGCGTGTGTGTGTGTATTCAGTTTAAAATAAAAATGTGGAGATACACGGGTACACTGCTATCGTTCTCGTTCGTTGATGTTGTATTGTTATGCCCGTGTTGGCGGGTTTAAAGTTCAGGTCAGAAACCTCTCTATCCCGTACCGAGTTTAATCTTCCGCCTTCATTTATTTGATGCACTTTTTAAATCTAGGTTTTAACTTATAAATACAGAGTTCTTACAAAAGTTAATGGTTTTAACATAAAAAAGGAAACCTCATAATTATGCAATATTACGATAACATTATAATTTCTTTTTTATTTCAGCAATTTTATAAAAGAATATGCATTTGCTTGAACATTGATTTTATTTTAGTTTCTATTTTCTCTTTACCGACTTATTTTATTATTTCTATTTTGTTTCGTGCATAATTTATAACTTTCCTTTTGTTTAACTAACTTTGTTTCACTTATTCTGCCTTCTAATTGTTAATTTTATGTTCCTTTCTTTTTATACATATTTGTATATGTTGTTTTTTATTGGTTTGCTTGTATTTTGTCCATTATCCTTATCCGTTACAATTCTCAATAATTTTCTTTTCTATTAAAGATGTGCTTCCCTTTCTTTTTCTTGTGTAGTTATAGAAGATGTAAAGCGACATATTATACCAGGCTTCAATTTCAAAAGAAACACTATGAGCTTCTTTTATGAAATTATTAATAACGTTTATGCGATATATCAAATTGTAATTATGCGTTTTATATGTCGATAGTGTAAAAAAAAATTATGAAATAATGAAAATTTATGTAATTAAGTTGAAATGGTTATGGTACTGTTGCTTTTCTCGTTTCTTCTTTCATCTTTTATCTTTCTTCTTTCTTAATTCTCTTCCTTCTTTCTCCTTTCTTATTTCATATTTCATCTTTCGTCTTTTTTCTTTCTCCTTTCTTCTCTTTTCTTTTGTTTAAAATTTTTGGGTTGAAAGGCACTTCTTTCTAATGAACCAGACCTAGTCTACAGCTTTGCATGATATTAATACAGTTGCGAACAAGTGTTATTGGCATAGTACGATAACTTTTTTAATGATACGATAAAACAAAGTACTCAAAACAAAGATAAACATAATAGGGTACATAACCTTCTTTTTATTAAGTAAATTAATATTTAATGCTACCTCCTCTAGTGCTTGTTACACCATTAATTTTTTAAGGCATAGTAGTCGTAAGTTTATGAGTTTTTGGCGAAATAGATATCCATTCCTGAAACACTGTCTGCTTGAGCGCTTCTTTGGAGGTGTGATTGCATTTATCTGCTTTGCGAAACACTTGTATTATTGGGGTGCCTATAACATTTACTCGTAGTTGTACAAATAAAATAATTAATTTAGGAACAAGTCATTAAGGTTTATTAAAGCAAAGGAAAAGATATGTAGAAAATAAAGAGCTGGGATTCATTGTTTCATTCTGTAATCATATAAAAGAAATTGTTAAGGTATGCATAAATTAATATGACTCATTGAAATAAAATTATTTTTTAAATATTTTTGCAAAAAGAATAAACAATATTCAATATCTATAAGAGAAGTTAGAACTGAATCTTATGCAGTTACTTCATATATCCATGGCTATCGCCCTCTTAATTGTATTCTTAAATAATGTGGTATTTAAGAAAAATTAAAAAAATAAGTCTATAGTTTGGTCTGACAGTAATTAATTGACAGAGGAAAAATTCAAACTAAGAATGACCATCTGTGAGATTCACAATCAAGTGCTTTTTAGGAGATGTTATTAGTTCGCAATGATAACGTAGTAACAATCTTTGGATCGTCAATTTCTTCCTTTATGCAAGACGTGTAAAAAACCTGGGCGAAAAACGCATTAAAAATTAGTTATCGAACTTTATGTGGTAGTGTGAATGACGTCTCTGCATTCTAACGTCCCATTTTTATGCTTCACAAATATATTTTTGTAATTACTTCCGATGATATTAAACTTATTTCGAATTAAATCTTACATTAATTTCTTTTTTACTCCAACATATCGTTCAGTTTAAGTGTACAACTTTTAAATAAAATATCTTTGTCGATTCCTGTTTTCTAATTGGAATACGTCTTTTAAAATATAAATTAGTTTTCCCTATATAAACTACATGTCCTTATATAGACTAATATAAGTTCTTTAATAAAAATTTTAATATCATACACAGCGACGTAATGTACAGTACATATAGTGCAATTTCAATCTCATACCTTAACATTGTAATGTTTTACATAATCTTAATTATTACATAATATTGAATTGAAAATTGCCAGCAGTATGTTTTTGATATTTTTTAATCAAACGTATTGTCTTATGTAACATAAAATACTTTTATTCGGATAATTATCTAATATTATTGAAGAACATTGCCTTTTTTTGCAACTCATTTTCTTTCTAATGCAGTATTCATCACTTCAAATAGTTTCGTTAAGTCAAATTAATACAAAGGGTACTAGGAAAGTTTTGCAATATGACGCAACAATGAATCGTAGGAAGCTGCTTGTTGCTGCATGTTGAAACATGTTCATAGGTGCATAGTAGCGGCCGCGCCATGTCGATTGGCTCGTTATTCATTAGGAGTGAGAGTGTAAAGTGCTTGCGATGGCATCGTGTTCACGAAATGAGATAAGGGCAGTTTTGTATTGTAATTTCGTGCGTGGTTTAAACATAGACTAGTGCTTCGAAGAAATGGCTCTTGCACTAGGTGATGTTTGTCCACATCGCATAACGATATTCAGGCTATATAGAGAATTTCAAAGGGGAAATTTAACTGTGGAGGATGCTGAGAAGCCGGGAAGGCCACGAACATCAGTTACGAAGGAAAACGTTACTACTGTGAGGAAAATGCTTAGCGAGGACATGCGAGTGACATACCAACAGATAGAGGGTACGTTAGGCTTAAATACACCAGCAATTCTTTCGATTCCGCATGATCATATGCACGTGAAGAAACTTTGTTCTCTCTGGGCACCGCATCGACTGACTGAAGAACAGATGACATAACATGTGACTTGTTGCCGAGAGATGCTATAAAAGTTTAATAAGGGACAATCTCGGTATGTGAACAACATCGTGACAGGTGACGAGACTTGGCTCTAGTATTACAATGTGCCCACCAAAGCTCAAAATAAAGTTTGGGTCTTTGATGATGAGGACACACCCGTGGTTGTCCGAAAGTCCCGATCTGTAAAGAAGAAAATGAGGTATTTTTCAAATCGAGTGGAATTGTGGAACGCGTCGTTTTGGACACACTGAAGACAGTCATAACTAAGTGGTACACTGAACAGTGCGACCAAAGTCAAGAATGGACACCTGGTTCCTCCATCATAATGCTTCAGCTCACCGCACCAAAGCCTGCACCGAATATTTGACCACGACAGGATTGAAACTTCTCGAGCACCCTCCCTACAGTCCAGATCTTGTTCCCTGCGACTCTGTACTGTTCCCGCATGTGAAAATGAAGCTAAAAGGGAGGCGGTTTTCCAGTGATGGGGACCTTCTGCGGGCTTGGGACAACGAGTGTGCTTTACTCCCTAGTAAAACTTGGCAGAACTGGTTTAAAGATTAGTATCGGAGGATGGAGAGGTATATTAAGTGTAGAGGAAATTACTTTGAAAAAAATAAATAAATAAAGCTGTATTGCAAAACTTTCCTAATACTCTTTGTAACAGCTATGAATATTATTGCAATACTTTTTTATAGTAACGATAAATTTATAAATAAATAAAAAGGCTAAATTAGTAAAAATTACTATTGGTCCTGAAAATATATTCAAAAATGTGAAAGCAGTTATTATTAACAAATTTCCCTAATTTGTCTTAAGAAAATCAAAGCTTAAATGTTACAAACTCAAACACAAGTTTTAGATTTTTTCACAATTTTTTTATGAAGAGGCACTGGTTTGCTTTATTACAAATATATACAAAATCACAGATACTAACGTACTAATGAATCATATTTATTTAAATCTATACATAACATTAATCTTCATTATGTAAATTATGAATGACTCTACGTTTCCTTCAGTATTTTTAACATAAAAATGGACAATGAGAATCCCTGCGTGGGCACTATTTATTTCGTATATAAATTACATTTAATGTGAATGAAATTCTTTTTAATTATGTAATAATATTCCGTATTTAGACAGATAAGGCAGTTACAGATAAAATATCGTCTTTTTATTAAGGGTAGTTTCTAGTGTCGCCTTAAATGCTTCAAAAAGATAAAGAAATACCCAAGCAGAGTTAAATATTTTATCTCTTTCGTTTATTAGGGTTGCTAAAAGTACTAGTTAAGTTTAAAGTAAATCCAAAGAAAATTAAGAATCATTAAAATCTAGCTAGTTATATTTGTAACAGGCGAAGAGAGAAAGATTTAATGGAAGGTACAAAAGCATAGCTAAAATAGTTGGAAAGAAGAAATTAAAATATCGAATCTGACTTGTATACTAATCTTATCCATAGGCATAGTATATATTTTAAACCATGTGACTAAAATTTTAGTCACTAACAAATATTCTAGGCTAGATGTTAATCACAACATAGATCAAGGTCTCAACTCAAGACCGATAAGCTTTGTCTCTCAACGTATTTCTTTTTCCAACGCCCATCTACCTTATATTCAACGTATCACTTCCCCTATCAGTAGTCTTTCTAAAGCACAACAACAAAACCATCTTCAAACTCAACTCCACACTTTTTAAAAATCTATACTGCTTACAGGATTCTATGCTCCTGGGACAGTGTACGTATATATTTACATTGGCGAGAAAGGTTTTTGGTTTGCACTAATATTGGTAAACTCATTGAAAACTACATGGCTGCGGCTGGGTTTGCACTTTTCGAGAAGGAGTTAGAAACCATGCATCGAATTGAATTTGATTTTTGTCTAGTGCAACTTGTTACAATCACTAAATCTGTGAATCCATATATTGTATAATCCCTTTCCGAACTGAGAGACTTTCGGTTTTAACTCAGAAGTGAAAAAATCAACGGTAAGCTTGAAAATGACTTGCGAAAGCTGCTGAAACGTTGAAGTGAAGCAGCAGTGCCAGAGACGCAGTTCTAGTCCGAAAGTCCACAAGAATTTATAAACAGCAACCGTGAAAGTCCACAAATCAATATAATTGCCCATGACAAGTTCTACATTTGCTGATCGCGGACTAGGGAACTGGACGTTAAATTCTGACCAGATTTCATCCCGCAACACACATTGTTATAGGTGCGAAATCCGTGAATCCATAGAAATCCAATAACACCTTAACAACCGGCACGAGGGCAACCCTTTTTACATGTGGCAAATTTTTCTTGTGACCCGGAAAAGCTGCTATATAACATCTTTTAATACATATTTTTTATTATTAATGTCTATATATATATATATATATATATATATATATATATATATATACATATGTATATCACACGAGGATAGTTTGACAAGTAGTGAGAATGACACATAGGTGGCGCTCTAATTGGTAAAACAAATACACTGTAATTTAGGCTGCCTATTTATATGTTTACATTCCGATATTTAGATAAATCGGTTGATTAGTTTTGTTAAAATGGAAGAAGCAGAGTATCGTGCGGTGATTAAATACTTCGTAATTAAGGACATGAAAGCTGCCGAAATAAAATATGAGTTACGGGAAACATTAGGTAAATCTGCTCCATCATCCGCTGCAATAAGTAGATGGGTAAATGAATTTAAACGTTGTGGAACAAACTGTGTTGATGAAGCGCGCTCTGGGGCACCCGAAATCGTGACTTCTAAGGAAATGATTATAAAAATCCATAATATTATTACGCAAGATCGATGACTCAAAGTGAGAGAAATAGCAGACATGATAAACATTTCAACAGAACGCGTACACTACATTTTAACGAAAGAATTGAGCCTTTCCAAGCTTTCGGCAAGATGGGTGCCGCGATTGCTTACGACCTTTATAAGCGGAATCCGGTTGATTTTTGTAGGAGATTTGTTACTGGCGATGAAACTTGGATACACTACAGTACACCCGAAACTAAACAATGGTTAGAACGTGGTTCTGCACCTCCAAAAGAAGCGAAAACCACTTTATCGGCAAACAAGGTGATGGCATCAATTTTTTGGGATTCAAAGGGCACTTTGCTCATTGATTACCTTCAGAAAGGTGCCACAATAAACGGACAATATTATGCAGAACTTCTACAAAAACTAAATGTTGAGTTTCGTGCTAAACGGCCAGGAATGGTAAAGAAAAAGATTCTGTTTCACCAAGACAACGCTCCCTCGCATACCAGTACAGTTGCGATGTCCAAAATCCACGAGTTGCATTTCCAATTAGTACCGCATGCGCCTTATTCGCCGGATCTAGCCCCTTCCGACTTCCAGCTTTTTCCAAAATTGAAAACGGCACTAGGTGGAAAGAAATTTTCGTCTAACGACGAGCTAATCGTCTTCGTAAATGAGTATTTTGCAAGCCTTCCGGAATCGCATTTTAGAGATGGCATAAGGGCATTGGAGCACCGTTGGAATAAATGTATTGCTCTTTTAGGAGAATATATTGAAAAACAAAAATTATTTTGTATTTAAAAAATTCGTTTTTCTTTTCCATTCTCACTACTTGTCAAACTACCCTCGTATATCATCATATTACGAAAAGAGAGTACGTTTAATAAAGATGACTAATACAAAACCTTTGTGCTCACTTTATTGAATTAGCAATAATACTAAATAGACGCTTTGAGAGTACTTACACTTCAGCATTTCTCAAACATTATCTCAATCGTAAAGTTCCCCATTAAAATCATATCTCCGTTAGGATTTTCATAAAGTGCTCGTAAACCATTATAATTGCAATTTCTGAATTAGTTTGACCATGGCGCATGTAGGTAATAGACAGGACCGACTTAGATTCTTTGTATGCACGAAATTTTTCTTACGTTAGATACATTTCGATCTTAATTTTGTTTGAGAAGATGTTTATAAATGTCCTTGTTAATAAACCTAACTTATGGCAAATAGTACGAGTGCGTATGAAACGTCGGCGGTTATACCAGTGACACGGTTCCAGCCCGGAAGCCCAGAAGCAGATAGTATGGACCACAACAGCAGAAGTCTACGTACCAGATTTAAGTAATTGAAGTTCAAATAATATCTACTTTCTTATTATTTCTCTTATTATTTCTCCAATGTGTACCTTCCTATTCAGGTCAAGCGGTTTACGACCCGAAAATATAGTGTTGTACTCCTCCAGTCTGAATAAAATAATCAGTGCGTTATTATAAGTATCCTTTTTAAAATCAAATGAAACTTTTCTGTAATATAATATGAATAATGAACATTACATCATATTTTTTGTACATGTGATTGTTGTTGCATATTACATGATAACGTTTTATATAAATATTTAATTTAAAATACACAGCAGTATGTTTAATTAAGAGGGTAGCCGTTTATATTTCGGGAACTGGCAACACTGTTAGTGTTGCCTCCGATCCGATGTTTGCATCATGGAGTTAGTCATTTTTGACAATATATTTACCTTGACAGTTTTATTAACCTGTCGCTATTTCTATTGTTGACAGTAACTTGAAAATTTTATGTCAGCGCAGAAATGGAATTAACTCGCGAACATTTTCGTGCAATTATTTTTCATAACTTTCGGCGTGGATTATCTCATCGACGAGCTACATTCTTTATATGGTGATGAAGCCCCATCGAAAACTACAGTATATCGTTGGTATAGTGAATTCAAACTTGGACGGCGTTCTTTGGACGATGTATTTCCTGAAGGTCGTCCCCCAAATGTTGTTGTGTCAAAAAACATTAATGCAGTGTCTGAATTGATAATGCAAGACCGTCTTGTGACACAC
Organism: Dermolepida albohirtum; assembly: GCA_031893035.1. Lineage (NCBI taxonomy): Eukaryota > Metazoa > Arthropoda > Insecta > Coleoptera > Scarabaeidae > Dermolepida > Dermolepida albohirtum. The sequence continues at coordinate 603,397 of JAVIWB010006574.1, read as the reverse complement.
CGTGAAATCAAGGCATCTCCAGATATTAGTAACCCCAGCGTGCACGAGATCCTGCATGAACATTTAGCCGTTAAGAAGCTATGTTCACTTTGGGTACCACCTAATTTGACAACCGCTCAAAAAAGGACTCGCATCGATTGGTGCCAAGAAATGCACAAAAATACAATGGCGGTGCTTCAAAGAACATATATATATATATATATATATATATATATATATATATATATATATCGCCACAGGTGATGAATCTTGGATCTATACGTATGATCCCAATAGTAAACAGCAGTAGACTGTGTTGGTATTCTAAGATGAGCCAAACAATGCGAGCTCTCACAGGTCGGTTCAAACAATTGAATATTCGTACAGCTTCCACCGTACAGCTCTGATTTAGCACCCTGTGATTTCTTTTTGTTCCCACACGTGAAGAATAAACTGCGTGGTCAACGGTTTTCTACGCCGGAAAGGCAGTTGCGGCATTCAAAACTCATATTTTGGAGATACCGCTTTCACAGTGGCAGCAATGCTTTTCGGATTGGTTTAAACGAATGCAAAATTGCATTGATTTTCAAGGAGAATGTTTTGAAAAGCAATAAAACTATTTTCGATAATAAAAATTTTTTTTGTATTTCTGTATTTACTTTCCATGCTTCATTGGTTTTACTATCATTAAGCAAAATTAATCATAGAAATTGAAATTGGAGCAAATAAAATGAATGAATTAATTAAAGTTGCGCTTTGTGATAGTAGTTATAATTAATATAAAATCATGAGCCGGACCTGACTGCTATTATACCACCGTGGGTCGGAGATAAAGATTATACGTACTTAGTGGTTTCTAGTGAAATACATTAAGTGTACGAGAGTTTGTACACAGCCGTTCCATTTAAATTGTTAAAATTGTTGTTAAACGTTAGTTTCGCGGAAGGCATGCATCGCTCTTGCGCTGTTACTTTGTCATTGATGATGGCACACATACCGGCCGTATAGTTTATAATGTCAAGTACTTCTTGTTAATGAACTTCGAGGCGATTTATAATTGTCCATTAGTTAAAATGTCCGGCTTAAAGTTACCACATACATATATTCTAAGAGACACAGACACACATATCTGGACACAGAATTACACACATGGATATCACACTAAAAGCTCGAATGTAACGCTCGGTTATTGTGGTCTGCCACACTATAAAATGCACAACGGTCTAAGTTTCACTTAAATGTTCGTACTCGATATGGACTGAGAGAAAACTTACGTAATTATTTTAAACCAGAATGTCATTTAGAAAACGGTGGTGGCATTTACAAATGGGGAAAATCGAATGCTGTCTACAGCAATACTAATTCGTTGCGTCGAAATTTTTCTCTTATTGTTTTTTAGCTGTTGAAAATAACGAAATGGAAAACGAATATGTCATTATTGTGAACTTATAATTTTCTCTGATAATTAAATATATACTTCAAATTTGTTGAAGCCGCAAGAGTAACACAATTAGGACTGCTTTATTCATTTATTACTGGGTTGATCGGAAAATTCGCGCAGAGTTTAACTGCAGATGGCGTTAAGCTCTAATTTTTGAGATGAATTTTTTTTAGGTTGGTGCACGTGAAGAAACTTTGTTCTCTCTGGGTACCGCATCGTCTGACTGAAGAGCAGACGACACGCCGGGAGATGCTAAAAAAGTTTAATAAGGGACAATCTCGGTATGTGAACAACATCGTGACAGGTGACAAGATTTGGCTGTACTATTACGATGTGTCGACCAAAGTTTAAAACAAAGTTTGGGTCTTTGATGATGAGGACACACCCGTGGTTGTCCGAAAATCCCGATCTGTAAAGAAGAAAATGAGGTATTTTTCAAATCGAGTGGAATTGTGGAACGCGTAGTTTTGGACACACAGAAGACAGTCACAACTAGGTGGTACACTGAACAGTGCGGCCAAAGTCAAGAATGGACACCCGGTTCCTCCATCACGATAATGCTCCAGCTCACCGTGCCAAAGCCTGCAACGAATATTTGACTACGACAGGATTGAAACTTCTCGAGCACCCTCCCTACAGTCCAGATCTTGTTCCCTGCGACTCTGTACTGTTCCCGCATGTGAAAATGAAGCTAAAAGGGAGGCGGTTTTCCAATGATGGGGACCTTCTGCAGGCTTGGGACAAAGAGTGTGCTTTACTCTCTAGCGAAACTTGGCAGAACTGGTTTAAAGATTGGTTTCGGAGGATGGAGAGGTGCATTGAGTGTAGAGGAAATTATTTTGAAAAAATTAAATAAACAAAGCTGTATTGCAAAACTTTCCTAGTACCCTTTGTAATAATAATTGGAGCGATAATCGTCCAATGGATAGCTTTTTATTAGACGTTAAAGTATAATTTTGTTGATTGTTTTGTCAAACCGCAATATACGGTGACCGTCTTGGAAGTAGAAATAATTTGATATTCAACGACCATAAGTGACTATATTTTAAATGACGATTTAAAATGGAAGGAAGTAACGTATTTTGTTGTAGAATTATGTTAATAGTAATGGCAATTGTTCAACAGATAGCTATTTATGAGACACTAAAATTAAAACGGCTGCATAATTTCTCGTTTCAGTTACATTTCCGGAGCTAATTATAAGGTCGAAAAGATGTGCATGTTCTTAACAATCAACTTTATTGTGTACATATATATATATATATATATATATATATATATATATATACAGTCCTAAATTTTGTTTAGCCAGTCCGTCAATGCATACAAAAAGAAAAGGTCTCGACATCTTTCAAACTCTTTATTTTTAATTTTATTTGAAGACAAGGAAGATTGATATGTGTTATGTTATTCTGGTGTGAATAGTTTCTAAACTGATCAGTTAAAAAAATACAATTTAAAATTTCAGTTTCTCTAAAAATGAATTATCTTTAATTTAGTAGATGCTAATCATTTAACTGATGTCTAAATATAATAATACTTCATTATGTTATAAAACATTATAATATTATTATCTTTTAAAGTACCGTTAAATGATAAACAAGAAAATAAATCGCTTCTCAATATAAAATAATTTTAACACCAATTTAACTAAGAAAAAAATTAGATATTCTCAAAAACTTTATATTAAAATATTAATTACACACATAAAAATTAATTTTTAAATACTTGAATTCTTCGATTTAACTCTAAATAATTAAAATTTTTCTGTTTTTCTCTCGATTAAAATACTTATATATATACCAAAAGTACCTTATTAAAATTCAGTTACAAATTAGTTCATTTTAATAAATGTGCGTAGCAGCTGTGTGTAGTTAATATGTTAATTCTTGATACACGTCCTGTTCTTTTCTTTTAACTACACATATAGATGGGGTTTTGTCATAGATATATTTCCATTTACAATTGTTGTTTATT